>CM052314.1:31562252-31884587 GCA_028455605.1 Lasioglossum malachurum
CGAGACAAATGAAAAATCGAATGCAACACCGGAAATTAACAAATCACAAGTCGATGACTCTGTGCCAACAAATACTCGTTCTGAGACGACAGAAAAAGACAAAGAAAAATCTCCCACTTGCGATTCAAGACAACGTCGCAAATCTAATACCAAAACTAGTACAAAAACAAAATCGAAACAATGCCGTAAGTATGCCGTAATTGTCGCAAATTATTTCCTCGAAAAGGAACGATTCGACTCGATTGTTTCTATTTAACAAGTTGAATCTTAACATTTACGTATTAATTACTTACTTCTCTAGCACAATCAGCGCGTGTTGTAAATTATAATATAATCAATTCCAATGGAGTAAAAATCGGTTCGAGAACCAGTTACATTTGCAACGTTAATCAGTTTCCTAAAAAAGATACCACATCGTCGGAAGAGACCAAGCCGAAATCACATGAATTACAAATGCCTGAGAATGTAAAACATCTATGCGAATGCACCGATGAAGTTACTCTGGAAGATATATTTGTTGTTAAGACTCATATTGGACATGGCTGGAGAGACGTTGCCAGAAGATTATTCTATTCGGATGGTCAAATCGAACAATTTGAAGAAAATTATGGACTCAGAGGAATAAGCGAAGTAAATCGAGTTACTATATAGGAATGCGCCTGCTTTGATTTGTTTTAATACACATTTTAATAATGTAATAATGGTTTTCAGGTAATCTATCAGATATTTTTAGACTGGAAACAGGCTAATACAAAAGCCGCTGAAATTGGTCATTTAACAAATGCACTCTGGGTTTGTCAAGAATACGATTGTGCAAAAAGATTAACATCTGCTCGGAAAGATTCAATTTGAAACCCGAAAATATATTTTAATGCTGTTTAATGTAAATAAATGAGACAATGCATGGATAAAAGTAAATGTAAGATTCAATTTTTATAATCGCAATTTATACGATATACATATTACATAATTTGTACAAGTTTTAATACTTATTTATAAATTCGTAAGTCTTTGAAGATAAATTCAACTAGTAATCGCTTATAAAACTAAAGATATACATATTCGAATACGCTATTTTAATATCGGACAAGCAATACATGTCAAAATTGCACTTAAACTTAAACTTTTGTTAATTCATTTTGATTGAAATTGTATTGATTGTATATATATTAGATGATTGCACACATAAGTTCGTGTCAGATTTGAAAATAAAATTCAATGGTTAAATTTTAAAGAGTACAGCGTTATTAATCAATTGTATAGTCACCATTCTTCTCTACAATTACAGAAGAATGGTGACCATATAATTTTTCTTTTTACACTCCGCTGTGCAGTACAGTTTTGCAACATGTATGAAAATCAGGCACGAACTTATACAATCATCTGATATATATGTATGTGATCGAGTAAAAATAGAATATATTTAATCAAGTCAGGTGATCATTTAGCTAATTGAAATTTACATTTGTTAATTGGACGTTCATGTTTTAACTTGTGGTTCAGAACATGTGGGACTTACTGGAACATCTATTTTCCCTGTGTAACTTTTACCTTCTATTCTGGTACCAAAAATACGATTTTTACAATACTCAAATTCGTTTACCATTTCTTCTAAACTTTTGTCTCCATCCAATATTAAGACCGGTGCTGGTAAGGTAAATAATGTTTTATGGTACAGCCACTCTTCGTGAATACTATGAATATCTTCCAAATATTCCAGCGACACATACTTCTCTTCCTTTCTTGCTCTTGCTTTCAATCTCTGATACACAATGTCCGGAGATGTTCTTAGATATACTGTTTTAAAACACAGATAGCATTAGTACAAACAGTTAATATTTTACTTCTAGCTTACAACAGCGCAATTATCCTAGAAAACATCGTTGATACGTTACCTATTAAATTGGTTTCTATATTAGCACTTTTCATACTCCATTCGTACCAATCGTCTAAAACAGCAACTTCCGTCACATTCAAAATCTTTGTACGTTTCATGTGTTCAACAAAACATCTTCCGCTATACACGGATCTTTCCATAATTTTGTATGGGTGTGGAGTTTTGTGTGTGTGCAATTGTAACATTGTTAACTGCACATAGGATTGAAATAAGAAAGCATAACGAGACGTATCGGTGTACATCATCTCCTAAACACCAATGATACATGCTCGTTAATTTAGTTTCTTTGTAACTTAACATTGATATATTGAATTTTCTGAAAACTTACCAGTAAGTTAGTATTGGCTACGTCGCGCCAGAGTTCTACAGGCTCCTCTAAGACTGTGGTATCATTAAATTGTTTAAAGTGACTTAAGAACGTTGTTTTACCGCTTCCTATGTTTCCCTCTATGCACACAGTAAACGGTCGCTTGTATAATTTAGAAGGTACGTTGGTCATTTTTGACAGTACTGTGACCACAGCCTTCCCTGTGAATGTACAAGAAATACACATGTAGTATAGTCACTCGAAAACATTTTGAATTACTGTAAAATTCATAGAGGATTGCTTACTGTTCGAAATGAAACAAAAACAATGAATTCTTTAAAAGGAAGAAACCTAATCGACCTATGCAATGAAACGAAAACCGAGACTTCAGTTTAGGCGGGAAGGTATCTCTCGAAACTCTAACACAACTACACAACCATATCAGTGATGAAAACAGTATCGTATCTATTTGTATATGAAGAGAAGGTAGTGGGGCGTGAGGCAATGATCTTGGCGGGAAAGTACCGGAAGAATCTGTGTAATGTTTGCCCGGATGTGTGCGTGTGACGCACTAAAATACATGTTTTTAAATGAAGAGCATCTACAATATATGTACACGTTTTAATTATTGCAATAAAAATTTTAAAAAATTCAAGGTACGGATATGCATACGTAAATATAAATACATAGGTTAATGCGAGTAAAAGATACATTTCTGCCGACTGCCGACAAGTCGAAAAACCGGCTAATGCAGGTTCACCGCATGCTTCCGCGTAAATATACGTTGTGACAAATTGCAAATGTCGCATGAACTCTTCTGTTACGCGTTATTAATTGTTATGGAACTGTAATTATGTTAAAAGATATACTCATTTCGACAAACTAAAATGAATCAAATAAGTTACACCATTGTCACAAAACACTTGCGAGTACGTATGGGTTTCATGCTGACTTTAAATATTGTTAGTTAACCGATTGAAACTTACCAATGAAAGTCATGACTGCTGAATGTTTGTTATTCTACAACGTATTATTTGCAAAAAGATCAATAAATTTAAATGTCTTTTTCCCTTGCCGGTTGCTTTATCGATGTGATTCGATGTAGAAGCCTTAGAATACTCGTGTACGGTATACCTAGATCTACATGCTTACTAATAATCACTGTAAACAGTATCACTGTATGCTATATATATTGGTAGGGCGGAAGGCAGAGGACGCTATTGGGCGATCGCCTGCACCGACTAGGTATAAGACCTATAATCCAATTTATTTTTGCGGTCCACTTTTCGGAGACCACGTAACCCCATTACCATATTCATTTCACGCAATTTAGACGAATTTCTGCCAGAATCTTCGTTGCCACAAACAAATAAATAAGTCCATTTCTGTTCTGTATTGTTGTTCGCGTGTTATATGAACAGTGATGAACTGATGAGATATTGTGCGTTTTTTTTGCGCATGCGCTAGTTTCTCGAATGTCAATTTACTTTACCGACATCTGCCACATTAGTGCACAGTTAAATGTTATGTCTGCGTTAGTGCGACCTGTCGTGTGTATAAGCATTCGCCACATTAGTGCGATCGTGCTGCCCCCTGAACCGGGGCAGCGTGCCCGCTTTCGCTGCCAGCGTGCTGCTGTGCTGCTGGCAGCAGCGGACGCAGCAGCTCTCGAATTTGGCTGAATGGGTATTGCTGGGTATACGTTATATATACAAACATAACGTAATTTTAAATTTACGTACGTAAATGCATAAAAATATAATGTTATATTTTTATGCAAGCAGAACTAATTCAATCGAGATGAAAAATGAGGATGACAGTGAGCAAATTTACTCTATATAGATTAAAAAATTACGTTCACGTCGTGAATGATGTTAAAATTACGACCGTGATCATGTTTCTGCGATCACTGTAATAAATGAAGGTTATTATGTAGTGATTTTGCATGCCATCACTGGCCATCACTACACGTGATACACCCTATGCCATTGTAAACAGAATGAATAAAAAATTTTATTTCGTCTTTGTATTTGCAAATGTATAGGTATAGTGGAATACGTTTGTTCTTGAAATAAGTTTCATTCAGTAGAATTTCAAAACATGTGTTCGCGGGTGTCGAACGGCAACAATCGATACTAAGATTTCACATCATTTCACATGTCGTATCGTCGTGTCCATTAGTATTTAGTATTTAGATATGGATTTGACGTTCGTTAGTACGACACAATTTTCTTCAAAAAATGATTTGACGGATCATTTTTGGATCGTTAGAAATTATCAATCGGAACGTAGCACGTTGTAGTTTTCATTGATGATGGTTAATCAATTTTCTACGTTGTCATAAGAAGAATTTTATGTCTTATGAAATTATGATTTAGAGATATTATGTATCATGTATATACGCAATATGTAATGCGATATTACTTTAAAATTATTCGTATAGAAATATTACATTTTCGCAATCGAAAATCATTCGACGTCGATTGACCAAGGTTGCAAAACAATTGGTAACCATCAATATTGCAAAACAATTAGTAATTATCCATTTTACACTGCAAGTGAAATTATAATAAAAACAATGCGAAATTTTGTGAGCGATTTCATAATTTGGTAAGTAAAAGGTAAAAATTATACATTGTAACGAACTCTGGATAACATGAAAATATATTATAATGATTTTTTTATAGCATATTATTATTACTCTCGGTAAGCCTTATATTTGGAGCGAGTGAAATTTTTCAGTCCCTGGTAAATACTGGAGAAAAGTTGTTAGAATCTTCTTCTTACAATTGGATTGTTCGTTTGTGTTTAAATTTATTGAGCTATGCCACTGTACTGCTACCAGGTTACCTCATCTATAAATATGTTCGTCATACCAAATACATACAAAGAGGAGGTAAAGAAACAAAAGAGACATTATGAATTGTAAAATAAATTGTTATATAAAATACTGTTTACTTGCGAAACAGGGAAAGGATATCTTCCAAGATTGATACATTCATGTTTTATGGGTCACTGTGAAACGGGACTCTTGGACTCTTCTTATACATCTTCGCCGTCTAATCTTAATCAGCGTACTTTTATGCAAGATGCCTTACTACTTCTGTACTGCTTCTTTGGTTTACAAGTCAGCTACTTATCATGGGGTTATTTACAAGAAAAGATAATGACACAGGTATGGTCTGGAAATTATTTTTGGTACTGAAACAAGTGAGTATAAGCGAGGTAAAAGTGCTGTAGAGATAAAATCATTAGTACATAATGCAGTCCAATAACGACTCTAAGAGTCAAAGGTTTTAACGATACAAAAATATTTGTTTCTTAGGAATACGAAGATGGTAACGGTAATAAGGATCGTTTTAAAGATTCTCAATTTCTAGTATTTGTTAATAGAATTTTGGCATTTTTAATGTCAGGATTTTACTTGATGATTCAAAGACAACCACAACATAAAGCACCGCTTTATAAATATGCGTTTTGTTCTTTGTCGAATATCATGAGCAGTTGGTGTCAGTATGAAGCATTAAAATATGTTAGCTTTCCGACACAGGTAGTTGGTGTATTATTGCTTGCCTTTGAAACTTTCATATTGAAAAGTTATACCGGTACTTAAATGTTTCAGGTGTTGGCAAAAGCTTCCAAAATTATACCAGTTATGGTCATGGGAAAAATAATCTCACGTACTACGTACGAGTATTATGAGTATGTTACAGCCATACTTATTTCTATTGGGATGACATTATTTATGTTAGATAGTTCTGATTACAGAAATGGTAATGTTTCTTATATCAATAACATTATCTTTGAAATTTGATCACTATTTTGCATTTGCATATTTTTAGGCAACGCGACTACTGTCTCTGGTATCATTCTCTTAGGAGGCTACTTAATATTAGATAGCTTTACAAGTACCTGGCAAAATGCGCTATTTACGGAGTACAGTGCAACGAGCGTACAAATGATGTGTGTAGTTAATATGTTCTCCTGTTTGTTTACCGCAATGTCTTTATTCCAACAATCGAGTTTTCCACTCATGCTTTCGTTTATGACAAAGGTAATTCAAATGAAAATAGACTAATAGAATAAGTTTTTTGTATAATTATGAAAATGTTACCATCTTTTTTATAGTATCCCAGGTTCATTATCGATTGTTTACTTATTTCGATTTGTTCTGCGACCGGCCAGTTATATATATTTTATACAATTTCAAAATTCGGCCCAGTGACGTTTGTTATAATAATGACAATCCGACAGGTAATAAAAGTTACTTATATCTCATATGCCAATACCAGTGAAATATGTAATGTATAAATGAAATTTAATTTTTTTGTTTCAGGGTCTAGCAATATTATTGTCCTGTTTGATATATCATCATCGAGTAACAGTTATCGGAATAATTGGTATATTATTAGTATTTGGTTCTGTATTTTTACGAATATATTGTAATAATAGGATGCGTGCAATTAGGAGGCGTAGAGCCGCGAGTAACAGTATAAAAGATTGATCATGAAAATACAGAGAATAGATATATTCTTTAAGAATATTTTATTCTTCGAACACATATCCGATCAATTGCTCTTGATTTCAATCGATTACTGCCTATGGCCTATAATGTATCGATCGCGATCAATTGAACTCGAACGTTTAATATTCTACTACATATACGTATACATATTGTATACCTCCAAGACAAAATTTAGAATTCTTATGCAACTTTTTACATAAAAAACATAACTTGTTCACTAAGATTGCGTTTATTTTTTTATACTTTATGTAAATATTCGATATGATTGAATAATTTTTATATATAGAAAAAAAGAAACTGTTAATATAGAGGTTTCATTTTGACAACTGTTTATAAAAATAAAAACAGATATGTGTGCGCACATATGTACATATTTAGAAGTACTTGTTACATAGTACTGAAGGTATAAAAATGGAATACGGATCAGGTTTCATCGTTTTCATTTCTTTTTTATCTGTATATTGTATACATTAAAATTCTGTAATATTGAAACTTTGGGTTACGCTTATAAATGAATACAGAATTTAGCATAAGCTTACTCTTCAGGAGATGGTGGTCGATAAATAGCTATAAGGCACAAGATTGAAATGATTAATTCCGATGCCAACAAAACTAATTGTATGCTGCAAAGTATTACTTCTAGCCTGAGCACATAGTTTTGCCAGAACAAAAAATACAATGTCGCCAAAGAGCTGGGCACAGTTAAAACAACTCCAATAAGAATTGGTAATCCGTGTTCGGTCAAGTTTCCTTTCCTTCCAAGATAAATTCTAGCTCCTTCGGTGATTATGAGGAAGAACAAAAGTGCAAACTCGGTCAACGTCGTGCTCGTACCAGGTGAAGGCAAATTTGCAGCCTTAAAGAATCCCATGCCTATTTCGCAAACAGCAAACATACCGAAATAAAATGAATTTAGGTACATGAGAATTTCGTACGTTAAAGAGGAACTGGCTATCGTGGGCATTCTATTGAACTTTAATCGGCATACAGACAATTGTACATATCAGGCTTCGCTTATGGTCTGTTTATTTGAACTTTGTTTCCTTATTGAACATGTTCTTTCTTTCGCTGTGAACATTCATTATCATTTATTCCTTTGTAATTTAGCCGACGAGAACGAATACCTTACCGTAATTCTCCTTGCTGTGCCGACTTTGTATAGTTTAATCGAATTTCCTGCAATACAATGGTATAATTATCACTTCTAACATGAAAATCTGTATTTTCTTTTTCACCATTATAAATACATACATGTGTGAGTGACGTATATAAAATTAGAAAAATACATTGAAATTATCACAGCGAATAAGCTTCATATAAAACTTATTTCTTACTGAATACGAATACCAAGTTGATACTAACGGTTACAAATATCGCACCACTTGGGTTAAGAAGTTGTAAACGCCAGGCAGAGAGGATTGGAGAGGATATTCCTCTCTGCGCGAGGATATCAAATTGCTAGAATTATTTTCTTCGTTTTTTCGATATATCCGCTCTTTCGTTTTCCATTATCAATGCTTGTTCGACGCCACCCTCGCCCATTTCAAGATCCTGTATTTATTTATGTATGTGTATGCCAATGTCACACCTGGTCACATCCTACCACACCCTACTCTAAATAGTAGTCAGAGAGGATACATATCTCTGCTCTAGTATTGCCATGCTGAAGGTAAAAATGGCAACAACGCGAGAGACCGGCTGTCACATATACAGGGTGTCCCAACATTCTTTCAACAGCCGGAAATGGGAGGTTCCTGACGTCATTTGAAGTGATTTGAAGCGACATTTCCCTTTGCAAAAATGGCCGTCGCGGCTTTTTTTAAAACACAGATCAATCAGTGCGCAACCTAGACGCGAGTTGGCACAGTCGGCCAATAGACAGATTTTCCTTACATGTTAGAATTACATATTTGAGTAACACGATCTCACACGATCTTCCGTGTATTTGGTCGGTAACGAAACGGAGACTTTGTTTAGTTCCGAGATCCACTGTTAGGTAGCGCTTTTCAGACTTTAAGCCTATCTAGATCTATTATATAGATCAAGATCAAGTAACTCACTGCCCACTGGCAGGGCAGGGGTGAAATCTTATCTCGTGTTGATTGAAGCGTATACTGGCGTATACTGTTACTGTATTGTATGTTGACAGTGCTCTCCTGTAAGTGATCAAAATGATAAATGTACAAATAAGTACCGTATCTGGCGTAAAGCAAATTTTTGCCGTTGACACATCTATTAAAATTGCTGAATTGCGTAATCGGATTGAAGATTTAACGGTAAGTAGCGCAATTACTTAACCTAACCTTAAAATGTGGCATTCAACTGACCAAAAGTTTTCGGTTTTAGAATTTATCGCAAGACAACTTTTATATCGTACACAATGGAAAACTTGTTGATGAAAATGCCACTTGCTACGATGGATGCGTTTCTGTCGTTCCACGTCTGCTCGGAGGGAAAGGAGGCTTCGGATCGATGTTGCGCGCGATCGGTGCACAAATCGAGAAAACTACGAATCGCGAGGCTTGCAGAGACTTGAGTGGCCGTAGACTTCGCGACATCAATGAAGAGAAAAGATTAAAGGCTTGGATCGAGAAGCAAGGAAAACGGGAAGAGGAAGCTGTGGAACGTAAGAAAAAAAAATTGGAACGACTTTGCGCTGAACCGAAACATGAATTCAAAGATCATACATATGATCATGAGAGATCGGCCTTAACGGAAAGGGTTGGTAACGCTGTGGAGGAAGGGTTTAAACTTGCTGGAGAGTCTGGACTAAAAAGAAAACACAACGAAGAATTTAAACCGAATAAGAAGAGAACATTGCTGGATATCGATATCGACTCTGATGAATTGGATAGTTCCAATGAAAGCGGCAATGAAGAAACAACAGTTATCAAAACAAATCAAACTGAACGATTGTCGAACGATAGTGGACACTCTAGTGACGAAAGCGGTAGAATTAGCGGGAATATAACTGGGATGGAAAGTAATTACTCAGAAGATAGTTCTGATCGTCGAGTAGACAATAAAGATTCAAGTAACGTGCCAGCATCAAACAGAGATACTGTCCCGATAAATCGCAGCGAATCTTTAGATTTCAATTCGGCGGAACTCAGGGGTGAAGTCTCGTCTAATATTAATACTGTATAAGTTCTTTTTCTGTATTCTGCGTGTAATATTGTACAAGTGTTTGCGTAATAAAACATTAATCGGTATTTTTATTCGAGAATATTATTGTTATTTTCAAAAACACGTTCTGGGCATATCAAGAAACTTTCCATTCTGTTAATTCGTTGACGAGTTTAGTGCCCACTGCAAATAGGGCTACCGAAGCGATAAACGACCTGTAAAAGTCGTCTACCAACAATTCTCTGTACTTGCATCGGCGCACCCACTTATAGAGATCTTGCGCATATTTTGAACCAGTCGAGTATAAACGTGTGCTTTTCGTGTAATTTCTTTGTATTTGCGTGTGTACCATGTGCGCCAAAGTTCCCAGGCACACATAGTAATACAGTTTGCGGCAACATCTGCGCGACGTAAGCTGGAAATAATGATTACACGTATACTGTTCTCGTTGTACAACGGCGTGCTTAGGAGAAAAATAATTTACGTATGTATCAACGATGCTCACATTTGCGCAAAATTCCTTCTCCTTGATTGGAAGTGGATTCGACAACGAAGTGGACGATGAGGACGAACGAGTACCATATTCCGCGGACATTTTCAGTTTTATCCGCGGAATAGAAATTTAGCTGGAGCTGGAAATTTAAACGTAAAAAAAATCGAAGGATATCGATACCGGTGTTCTCTTGTCGAACGACAACATAGACAATATTTCCATTTAGCTATGTAAAAAGTGTTTCGGGTGCAGTTTATGTATATATGTATGTATGTACACAATACAACAAATTGTAGCGAAATAAGACAAAAATAAAAGGTTGAAAATTGATTAAAAAATACTTTGAACCGTAGAAATGTTCTTTCTCGATTCGAATATTCTCTAATTCTATAATTTTCCCGAAAAAGAACGAACGTATTTAGCGAGAAAGAAAGAGAATGAATGGAAAAAAGGTAAAAAAAACGGGTGTGTCGACCTTTTCCTCGTTCTCCTTCGTTTCTGCTCGTTTTTCCTCGTTCCTTATCGAGCTCGTCCTACGAATGACGCAGAGAAACCGCGCGACCGATCGTTTAAATTCAATTACAGTCGAAAAGTCCGAGCATAGATTCGAGCTGCTTTGAACCGATCGGCTCGAGAAAACAATTTGTTGGCAAATTGGTAATTTATAGAGGACACAAAGGCACGGTGATCAGCATGAAAAATCCAGGATCAATAATTAGTTAAACGAAACATTTTCAAATAGTGGGGGAACCAGTTGACCGTGACTCCGGTTAGTCTAACATTGCCCATTCGTATCGTCAGTCTGCATCCCGATCTTCGACAAAACGGTCACGAATTTCGCTGGCGCATCGAATTATCCAAGGATCTCATTCGAGGACCGAAATCCAAGAATCATTCTGTCCGCGTGAAGCGACGCATCGGAAATGATCAACCTGTTCGTCACGAGTGCGTTTTTCCAAGCGTTGTTACTGTACTCTGTCGATGCACGTAAGTAAAGTTAGTTCGATTAGTTTCAACACTCACAGAATTTACCAAAATAGAACATCCGCGTCTCGAAGATCAAAGATAATCGCTGCACTCGGCGAGGAAATCGCACGCTAACGATATCACGTCGTTCACGAAAGAACGAGCGATTCTTCCGCCGCGGTTTCGATTGGTGCGCATAAAATTATGAAACGATGGGAAGACCCGTCCGCCGTATCAAGGCAATCATCTAAACGGCGAAGCCGACGATGATACTTTCTGATTGTCTACAATGTCATCGCGTCAAGGCCAACCGACAGGATGATCGTTCGACATATAACGTTATTTTTTATCTGGTTTTTCAGAATACGGAGAATCGAGCTGTGTGTCACCGAACGGCTCGACTGGCGTGTGCATTGGAATTCGACAATGTCCGGCGTTGTTGAACATCCTTCAAACGCGACCACTTCCACCAGGAGCGGTCGAGTTTTTGAGGCAATCGCAATGCGGCTTTGAGGGAAAGGATCCTCGCGTGTGCTGTCCAACCGGAAGACCGAACGTTACCACGCCTCCTCGGACTGATCAAGATCAACCGTATTACCCGGGGACTAATACGAATTCTGATCCCGAACCCGTCGTAGATCCGAACGCACCGTACGACCTATCCAATAATCCTTTGCTCCCAACCCAATGCGGCAAGGACTTGTCTCAGAGAATTTTTGGCGGAGAACGCACCGACATCGACGAATTCCCTTGGATGGCCCTCTTGGAATATGCGAAACGTAAGAATCGTTGTCTCTTAGCTTAGATGTTATAAATTGAACGTAGATAGGCCGTGATAATGATTAGGTATGTTCTAGCGAACGGAAGATCAACGGCATGCGGAGGAGTGCTGATCAGCAAGCGTTACGTCCTAACGGCGGCGCACTGTATCAAGGGCAAGGATTTGCCCAAGACCTGGAGTTTGGAGAACGTCCGTTTAGGAGAATACGACACGAATACCAACCCCGACTGCTTACAGGACGGTGACGTGATCCTGGTCTGTGCGGACGAGCCTATCACGGTCGGAGTGGAGGAACAGATAGCGCACGAGAACTATCGGTCAACCTCGAGGGACCAGAAGTACGACATCGCGTTGCTCAGGTTGACCCGGGACGTTTCGTTCACCAACTACGTGAAACCGATTTGTCTACCGCCGAACGGGTCCATCGGGCAAAAGTTGTACGCCGCTGGCTGGGGTAAAACGGAGAATACAACGGCATCGAACGTCAAGCTGAAGGTCTCGCTTCCTTACGTCGAGAGGGATCAATGCCAGGTGACTTACGGGAACGCGGGAGTCAACCTCGGCGCCGGCCAAATCTGCGCCGGAGGACAAAGGGGCAAGGACTCGTGCAGAGGAGATTCGGGAGGACCTTTGATGGCCTTGGAGAGAACTCGGGAGGGTACAGGAAAGTGGTCGGCAATCGGCGTGGTTTCTTTCGGGCCATCGCCCTGCGGTATGCCTGGATGGCCTGGCGTCTACACCAAAGTCAGCGACTTCGTGCCCTGGATACTCAGCAAGATGAGACCTTGAAACTTGAATGAAAAATACCGATTCTGCGCAGCGAATTCTTCTGTAAAACTATCCACTCTATTTTGTACTTGTACCGTTGTCATACCCCCGACCAACATTCTATAAATATCAGTATAAAGCATACACTCTTTAAATAGAAATTTCAACGAGATTTAACGTGTCCAATTCGTTGAGAAGAGAATGTCTTTCTTTGCAATCCATCGCTTTCGTAATCGGTGCGAGAGGTTATCGTTTTGAGCGAATAGTTATAGTCTGCAGCTGTGTACACGCGTATAACGGGAGCGCGGTTCCATTCGCGCAATATGCGAACAATTATTTTCCCATACTCGCCGAAGTTGTACCGCAACAAATAAAGCGCGACGAATTATTAGCAATTATCGGGAATTGCTGGGAATACCTAAACGATCGCAACGCATAGCGGATGTAGTACATATTCCGAGGCCAAAGTTTGTCGGCGTCGTTGGATGGGAATGGGCAAATAGAATGTACCCAGTCAGCCAGGCCTACCTCGAGCAAAATCCACTTATGCGCGCGTAGATACCCGTCCAAAATCGAGCATTTTGCTTACTGGGCACCTGCATCGGTGTGAAATACAGAAGTGTAAGTGCAATTGTATTTTTGGAAATTTCATTGGAAGAAAGAACAACGTTGTCTTCAGAACCGGCTTAGCGGAATAAGAAGAAGAAAAGAGCGACGCGGTCCTGGCCGCGACTACATGACCGCGCGACCGGAACCGAGCAGGGATCAGACTTTTAAAACTTGCATCGCGCGTTTCCATTAGCTGGAAGAATTTTCCTGTTAGCCCCCTCCTCTGCAGACTATTTTTTCGCTTAATCGGAATATTCACGGAAGTGTACAGATGGCAGCAGTTAGAACGTCAAGGACCGTCGCGCGGGCATCCGTTCTCCGCACAACCAGAAAATAAACAGTTTTCGAAACAGGTTTGTCTGGTTCGCACGCGGTTTGAAAAATCACTGGCTGCAGACAAGTGTCGAATGGAAGCGGATCGTTCGGAGCGCGACGTTCTTCCTCCTCATTGACGTCTGTGTTCGTTCAAACGATTGAATTGCGTTGCATCGGATCGGATTGAATCAGATCGGTATAACAGGAGGAAGAATCGGGTGACGTACTCCTGCGAACGATCCACGATCAAACAGTGCGAGAAGTATCTCGCTGATCTTTGAACGTCTTTAAAAGGCTCGTAAAAAGCCCGCGTTGTCACTGTCCTTCCTTGCGCCCGAAACTTTCACCGAAATTATATCGTGATTGGTGTCATTTTAATCAGAAATATGCCAGAGACAAGTTAGTGAAAGTCCCATAAAAAAATAATGAAAATTAGGAAGTTTGAACATACGATTCATTCGAGTCAATGTTGTCGTGTTCACACCGATATATCCGAGCTGAGATCAATCATCGGCGCTCTATGGCGTGACGCGGCGTTGGCCGGCAGTGGAGTGGGTAGGCACTTGACACCTTGACAGCGATCGCACAGGCGACCCCTGACAGTAAGCCCGGATTTACTGTATTACGATTCGCGACGATGCTATTACGGTTCAAAGACAATAGTACAGTAGAACCTCGATTATCTGGGCCATGCTCGAATTCTTTATCTGAATACTTTCCTCAAAGAATTAGTTTGCGTTAAGGGAGTAGACTCGTTGTTCCAGGATTGCAAGCAGTGGCACACCCATGGGGAGAGACAGGGGCCAAGTCCCTCCCCCCAAGAAAAAAATGTTTAGTTTCCAAAATTAAAATCGCAGAATAGCCCTGCTAAACAAGACCTAGCTGACTGGGTAATTGTAGCTTTACCTTATTTGTTTCTCGATACGAATGTTCTCTCTTATCCTATACTTTTCTCAAAGAACGAACGAATTATGCGAGAAAGCAAGAGAGTGGATGGATACAAAAGGTAAAAAAGACGGGTGTAACGACCCTTTACTTCGTTGTTCTTCGTTCCCCCTTATTATTTCTTCTCGTTTCATTATCGAGCACCTGATACGGATAACGCAAGAGAAACCCCTTGCAGCCGATCGTAGGTATCGACTGCATCCCGATCTTCGACATAACGGCCACGAATTCCGCTGGCGCATCGAATTATCCAAGGATCTCATTCGAGGCCCGAAATCGAAGAATCATTTTGTCCGCGTGAAGCGAAGAATCGGAAATGAGAAACCTGTTCGACTCGAGCGTGTTTTTCCAAGCGTTGCTACTGTACTCTGTCGATGCACGTAAGTAAAATTAGTTCGATTGAATTCCACACTTATAGAATTTACCAAAATTGAACATTCGCGGCTCGAAGATCGAAGATAATCGCTGCACTCGGCGAAGAAATCGCACGCTAACGATAACATGTCGTTCACGAAAGAACGAGCGATTCTTCCGCAGCGGTTTCGACAGGTGCGCATAAAATTACGAAACGATGGGAAGACCCGTCCGCCGTATCAAGGCAATCATCTAAACGGCGAAGCCGACGATGATGTTTTATGATTGTCCATAATGTCATCGCGTCAAGGCCAACCGGCAGGATGATCGTTCGACATACTTATAACGTTATTTTTTACAATTCCCTTATTTTTCAGAATATGCACAACCTGCAGAACCCAACTGTGTATCATCGAACGGCTCGAGTGGCGTGTGCATTGGAATTCAACAATGTCAGGTATTGTCGTACATCCTTCAAATGCAACCACTTTCACTAGGAGCGGTCGAGTTTTGGAGGCAATCGCAATGCGGCTTTGAGGGAAAGGATCCTCGCGTGTGTTGTCCAACCGGAAGACCGAACGTTACCCCGCCTTCTCGGACTGAACGCACCGTACGACGTATCCAATAATCCTTTGCTCCCAACCGAATGCGGCAAGGACTTGTCTCAGAGAATTGTTGGCGGAGAACGCGCCTACATCGACGAATTACCTTGGACGGCCCTCTTGGAATATGCGACACGTAAGAATCGTTGTCCCTTAGCTTAGATTTTATAAATTAAACATAGTTAGGCCGTGATAATGACTAGGTATGTTTTAGCGAACGGAACAACAACGGATTGCGGAGGAGTGCTGATCAGCAAGCGTTACGTCCTAACGGCGGCGCACTGTATCAAGGGCAAGGATTTGCCCAAGACCTGGAGTTTGGACAATGTCCGTTTAGGAGAATACGACACGAATACGAACCCGATTGCTTACGGGACGAGCATATCACGATCGGAGTGGAGGAACAAATAGTGCACGAGAACTATTGGCCAGCCTCCGAGGATCGGAAGTACGACATCGCGTTGCTCAGGTTGACCCGGGACGTTTCGTTCACCAACTACGTGAAACCGACTTGTCTACCGTCGGACGGGTCTATCGGGCAAAAGTTGACCGCCGCTGGATGGGGAAAAACGGAGAATGGGACGTCATCGAACTTTAAGCTGAAGGTCTCGCTCCCTTACGTCGAGAGGGATCAATGCCAGGTGATTTATGGGAACGGGGGGGTCAACCTCGGCACCGGCCAAATCTGCGCTGGAGGACAAAGGGCCAAGGACACGTGCAAAGGAGATTCGGGAGGACCTTTGATGGTCTTCAAGAGAACTCTGGAGGGTACAGGAAAGTGGTCGGCAATCGGCGTGGTTTCTTTCGGACCATCGCCCTGCGGTATGCCTGGATGGCCTGGCGTCTACACCAAAGTCAGCGACTTCGTGCCTTGGATACTCAGCAAGATGAGACCTTGAAACTTGAATGAAAAATACCGATTCTGCGCAGCGAATTCTTCTGTAAAACTATCCACTCTATTTTGTACTTGTACCGTTGCCATACCCCCGACCAACCCTTCTCCCTTCCCGACCTACATTCTACAGTATAAAGTATACAGTCTTTAAATAGAAATCTCAACGAGATTTAACGTGTCCAATTCGTTGAAAAGAGAATGTTTTTCTTTGCAATCCATCGCTATCATAATCGGTTCGAGAGGTTATCGTTTTGAGCGAATAGTTATAGTCTGCAGCATATGTGACGGGAGCGCGATTCTGTTTGCGCGATATGCGAACAATTATTTTGCCATACTCGCGGAAGCCGCACCGCAACAAATAAAGCGCGACGAATGACTAATTCTGAGACGCGTAGTTTTTTCCTCCGTGCTGGGAAATGCTGGGAATTATTAGGAATTATCGGGAATTTGCTGGAAATACCTAAACGATCGCAACGCATCGCGGATGTAGTATTCCGAGGTCAAAGTTTGTCGGCGTTGTTCCACGGGAATGGGCAAATAGAATGTATTTTTCAAAATTTTTTCGGAATAAAGAACAACGTTGACCTCGGAACCGGTTTAGCCGAATAAAAAGAAGAAAAGAGCGAGCGCGATCACGGCCGCGACCGGAACCCAGCAGGGGTCAGACTTTTAAAACTTGCATCGCGCGTTTCCATTAGCTGGAAGAATTTTCCTGTTAGCCCCCTCCTCTGCAGACGATTTTTTCGCTTACTCGGAAGGTTCACGGAAGTCGGCAGATGGCAGCAGTTAGAACGTCAAGGACCGTCGCGCGGGTATCCGATCGCCGCAGAACCAGAAAATAAACAGTTTTCGGAACAGGTTCGTCTGGTTCGCACGCCGTTTGAAAAATCACTGGCTGCAGACAAGTGTCGAACGGGAGTGGGTCGTTCGGAACGTGACATTCGTCTTCCTTGTTGACGTCGGTGTTTGTTCAAACGATTAGATTGTATCTGATCATTGAATCAGATCGGTATAACGGGAGGAAGAATCGTGTGACGCACTCCTGCGAACGATCCGCGATCAAACAGTGCGAGAAGTATCTCGCTGATTTCTGAACGTCTTTCCGGAGCACAGAGACGCGATTGACAGAATCTGCACAAGCATGACTCGTCGCATTCTTCTCCCCGTGCTGGTGATTCTTCTTCTTCAGAGGTGTACTGCACGTAAGTATAATTTCGCATAAGCACGTAACGCGTTTACCGGATCCGACGGACCTCGATTTTCAAACACTCCGCGAATTCTTCCAGCCATGTGTGTTCGATAATATTGTGTCTTCTTCTTCCGGATAGAGGACAGGTGCAACACGCCCGAGAATAGGCCCGGTCAGTGCATCAATGCGCGGAATTGTCCGGCAGTGGTTCAACTCTTGCAACAAAGACCCTTGACGAGAGAAATTCAAAACTACTTGCGGAGCTTGCAATGCGGCTTCGAGGGCAGGACTCCTAAAGTTTGTTGCGCACTGCAGGTAAATATATTTGTACTTGTTTATTATATAAACAAGTTACGGCAGAAATGAGGCTCGTTCAAGACTATTAGACGCACTATTACGGTTCAAAGACAATAGTACAGTAAAACCTCGATTATCCGGGCCGCTGATGTTCGAATTATTTATCTGAATTATTCTTTGTTTGAATACTTTCCAGACGTTCCACAAAGAATTTGTTTCCGTTAATGCAAGTGTGCCGGATGCGCGTTCTTGTTTCTCGATAATACAAAAATGGGGTTTTTCAGTAGTTAAAAGCGCTAGATAAAAGATCGATCTAGGCCGCTATCGCCTTCGGAAGTTCTATTTTTTCGTTCACGAGGCGTAATTTGCATTATTCGGATGCAAAACAATCTAGTTCCACTAATTAACACAGATAATCGAAGTTCTGCTGTATTTGTGTTTTCGATACTGTTGATTTTTCAGCGTGGCTGTGATATGTCGCGGTTGAGTAGCTGATCGCTACGAAGAAGTTACGGTGAATAATAGAACAATGGTTTCAGCCCGTAGCAGTGACAGAACCACCTCCAACGGAAGCTCTGAACCCGCAGGTCGACCTCACAAACCTGCCCGAACCCCCGAACGTTGCCAACCACCCGAACTTACAGCTGATAAACGAAGACTTGTGTGGTCCGGTGTACACGCAGAAAATCCTCGGTGGCAACAAAACCGGGGTGTTCGAATTTCCGTGGATGGCATTGCTCGCTTACGATTCCGGTAACGGTGTCCCGGATTTCAAATGTGGTGGAACGCTGATCAACAAGCGATACGTGCTAACCGCCGCTCACTGTGTCACAAGGCTACCCTCTGGTAA
The DNA here is from genome assembly GCA_028455605.1 of Lasioglossum malachurum. Lineage (NCBI taxonomy): Eukaryota > Metazoa > Arthropoda > Insecta > Hymenoptera > Halictidae > Lasioglossum > Lasioglossum malachurum. The sequence goes on from CM052314.1 coordinate 31,581,172, forward strand.
GTCAATATTCGATAACCTGCTAGTATTGTACGAAAGCGTATCCTAGCGTCGACCAAATTTTCGGTTTTCCAAAGGAAAGACTTTCGTCCCCGGTGAGAGGGCAATTAAAGCCTCCATTCCATCCCGAACCGCGCGGCTCTTATTGTTTGCCCCGACCCCAGAACCTTGAAAGGGCGAGGGTCCCGTGCGGACCTTATTGTTAGTCCGGACTTTATTAGTTTATTGATACTATGTATTACTATTACTACTACTACTACCACCGAAGCAGTAAAATGAGAACAACCGATACATTGTCTTCAGGTACGAGACTGATCGGCGTACGGATAGGGGAACACGATTTGTCCACGGAACGCGACTGCGACAAAGACGACCAGGGACTCGAGGTGGCCTGCGCGGAGAGGTATCAAGACTTTGGCCTTGAGAGCGTGCATTTTCATCCCGACTATACGCCGAGATCGGCGCAGAACGACATCGCCCTGTTACGATTGAACGGAGACGCTGATTACAGGCCGAAGAACGTGAGGCCGATCTGCTTGCCGGTCGGTTTCAGCTCTACTGTGCCAAGGAGAAAGGTAAATTTTGTCAGCTTTGAATAAGCTTAGTTTTCCTCGAAGCGTTCCATTTCCTCGAATCATGACCATTTCCTCTGAATGTTTCGACGACAGGTGGTAGTGACAGGCTGGGGTACGACGGAGACCGGTCTGCGCAGTCAGACCCTGCTGCAAGTGAAATTGACGGTCGCCAGTTTGCCGGATTGCGCACAAGCCTACAAGGGCAAGGCGCAAATCTGGCACAAGCAGTTGTGCGCTGGCGGCAGTAGAAGTACGGATGCGTGCACCGGAGACAGCGGTGGACCGCTCCAGTTACCGACGCTCTTCAAGGACACCGTGAAATCCGTTCAGTTCGGGATCGTTAGCTTCGGGCAACGTGGCTGCGCCATAGAAGGGGTCCCCGGCGTTTATACGAACGTTGTATATTACATGGACTGGATCTTGGGCATCGTTAGATCTTAGGTTACTGTAAACGACATTCTTTTAGGACTTTGACATCTTTTATACGCAGTCGACCAATCGAACAAACATTCTTTTCGCTGAAACGCTTCAACCGACTTTCCAACGCTGTAATTTCCGATACGGCGGGGTCGTAATCTTTACGCGTACGTAAAACTGTGTACGGTGATCGCATTTCAACGATTCTATATTTTTACCTTTGTAAATTTTACTATAGCGTTAACAATAAATCACTATTGATTAAAGAACCGTTTTATTGTGTATTATTCGTAGTTACATTCGAAGTCCAAAAAAACATAATCGTATTGAAATCGTAAGCAAAACGACCGAAGGAAGCGTTGTACATATAATGTCATTGCTATGATTATGTATCAGCATCGATTAACGCTACTGTTACTCTCGATATCGCGGTTACTGGTTTGCGACGCGTTCTCATTGTGCTCGTCGCTAGAAGAACGTCGATCGTCATGTAATTCGTCGTGTAACTCGTTGTGTTCAGTTTGATCGTCGATCAGCTCCGCCGTCTCGTTTATAGAAACCTTCAATTGACCGCGATCTCCTCTCTTTTTCGAAAACGAACACTGAGATTTCGCTGTCGATTTGTCGGAAGCATGCGACGTGGATGCGTCCGAAGATTTTGACGATTGACTCGCGGACAATAACGTTCCGGAGCAGCTGGTGAGTGATCCAGAATCCGGTCTACAAATGCTATCGTAGTCGATATACGAGTTCATGCCCACCACGCGCGACTGTTGCCTCTGTTGTTTTCTTTTCTTCTTTCGTTGGAGCAACTTGGGTCCGTCTTTTTGTTGCGTTTCCATCAGCACCTGAAAAGTCTGAAACAAAAACCTCGTTAACAGTTTTCCGTGATCCGGTGATTAAAGTTCGCTCGATTCACCTGCGAGTGACGTTCGAACAAAGTTGGTATTTGAGTCACGCGATCCAGCATCATTTCCATCTGTAACCGATGACGTTCCGCTTGCTCGCGCGCTTCGTCGCGACGAAGCGAGGTTCGGATGTTAAGGTCCCTCTGATGATCGTGCCTTATGTTCAAAATGTATACACTTGTAGGTACCTACTCGTCGCGAGGTCGTCTCGCGCTAAAATGATACGCGTACGGTGATCTTACTTGAAGAGAGTCGTACCTTGCCGCGGACCTCAGAGCTCTCCACACGGGATTCCGTCCGATCCAAGATTCTCTCATTCTTATTTCTTGTTCTCGACGTTTCTCCTCCATTTTGTCCTTTATTTCGCGCTCGAGTTTCTCTCTGAAACATAAACAAGAGTGTAATATAGCGTGATGCCAACGGTTTCCGGTACAACAAACAGACAAACAGCGTTCGGATAAGCACCGTGACACTTGACACCTCAAAATAGCTGCTAAATTATTTCCTCGTTGAGGCAAAAGCGACATCGCTGATCTGCATCTTTCTAGCGGCGGTGACGTAACGTTCGACGACCGGAGAGAATTCCTGCTGCCCAGATTCTCGTCGCAACTTTTCTTTGCGTCTTCGAAACGCGTGCACGCAGATTTCACGCGTTCTCGCCTCGCCATCGACGGCGGCAAAGAAGAGGACTTCATCAATTCTGCCGCTCTGACTCTTTTCTGCAAGTGCCTGAACATTCCAGCCGATTCTGATTAACTATGTCTGCGTAGAATCAATCGTTTCTAGACGACAATTGATCTATTCTATTGACCTGTAATATTCGTCCTCGAGCATACGATCATATATATCGGTACTGAAGAGATTCTTCGGTACGGGTTTAGCTTTGAATTTCGTGCACACGTGCACGCTTTTACTGCGAATCTCTGGGCTAGATCGTACCAAAGATCTCCGTGCTCGACGATCGCATTCGAGCCGAAACGGACGCACCTGAGACATTAGGTTTAAGGCACTTTCTTCGCGAATCAGACGACTTCTACAAAATAAATACGGTTTGCTATCGCGAAAAAAGGGAATATATACTGGATGAATCAATAAAAATTGCTATAGAAAGTGTTTTATATAAGATGGACAGGTTGCTTCGGCTAACACTGTGTATTTCTTTTAAATCGAATCGGCAAAAACCACTAATTTGAAATTGAGTTGACTTTGGGCCTCGAAAATAAACCAATGATTCTTATTGCTTATTGATTCAACCTGTGAATAAAACGCAAACGAGATCAAACCGTTCTTCTTTTTTCGCTAATAATTTGTCGTAAAGTGGAATTTTCGATGTAAGCGGAATCGGTCTTATGCGACGCTTTCTGCAAGGACTTTTATCGGTATTCCCATAGTGTTTGCGCTGCGTATCCCCCGTTTCAACTTGCTCCATATACTTTTCTGCTTCTTCTCTGAAACATTCGACAGTCGATTTACATGTACATACATTTTAATCTTATACATATATACGTATATGTTACCTTAAGGTAAAACTAAATGGTTTAGGTACAGTAGGATGCCACTCTTTGGAGGTACTGGCTGGCAAACTTCTTGTTCCTATACTATCCGTGTCGCTTTCTGAATTATCTTGACTTTTTGGTTCATCCCACAGTCTCCAACTATTATCAGCCAAATGTATTTTCTCGTTACATATTGTTTTAAACTCTTTATCCCTTTGCTTATGTCTGCAGGCATGTTATAGAAACTACAGTCGAATATATACAGCGAGTTTGTATCTAGTTCGTTGCACATACCTATTCGTTGGATAATCTTGATCCTCCGTAAGGTAAAGAAACTTGTCGGATGAATCAAGTACAGGAGTAGCTATCCTGAACTCCTCCAGATAACATTTTTTACCATTTAATTTCAAGTCGTTTGTAACATTTTTATTTTGTGCTCTCGATTTCTGATCATACTTCGATACGGATGACCCTGATATATTTGCCTCTTCATCATCGGCAAGTGAATGTTCCAAATTTTTTAATAATAACTTCTGTTTCCTCTTTAAATAGTCAACCTTTTGCTTAAACTGTTCATTCGACAAGTGATGAACTTGACCATAGTCCGGGATACTCTCTAAAAATTCTAGAAAGTTGTCTACAGTTTCTCTGGGGCTCGATGTCTCTGATTTGCTGATGATACGACTGTTCGATGCAAAGTTTATCTTATTTGCCTTGTTACTATAATTGTCTTTGCAACTTCTTGCGAGTCTGGGACGTTCGTAAGAAGGAGTTGGTTGCCTACTGCAAGGATCCACTGGAACTTTTACACATGAGTTGTAAAATGATGTGCCTCTATGCTCTGCCATTATCTATTAAAAAATAAAAAACTTTTTCAAAAAATAAAAAGAATTGTTCTTTTATACCTAGAATCACGAATTATTTCGTACAATGAAAAGCGTCTAACTTTGTTTGATAATAGGTATGTAAGTATAGGTAACTAATACTTACCAGTCTTTTTATACGGTTCGCGTGTTGTATTATCGGCGGAAATATTTGAAAATGATTGATACGAATTACGATATACAATTCACAATATATCTTTCTAATTTATCGCCGTTATGCAACATTTTCGACATATGTATTGAAAAATCAGCAAAGTGAGCTCGCTAGCGAAGCACATTTGGAAAAGATCAATGTATTTAATCTTCCTGATATATTCGTCACCATGGTAAATCAGAAGCCTCTCTGTCAGAAGTAACGATAATACGAAAAAGATATTATCAATTCTTCTTTGTAAAATATTAGTAATGCATAAATAATATCGTTTTTATTTGCTTATAAACTAAATAATATATTATTCATATATATAACCTATGTATACAAAATATTTGCTCAACTATATAAAAACAGGTTGAGCCATCTCTGCAGTTCATTGAACATATACATATTCTCCCGTGGGTTCAAGGTTACTTTACGAGTTTTACATCTTTTACGGTCTATCTGTTTGTTCTTTGTATGTACTATATAAAAAGAAACAAAAGAAAACAATTTCATTCTAATTTATGTATACATAGTACATACATAAGTGAGACCAGTGAGACACCCCAAATGAAGCGAGAAGCTTTTATCGTATGTAAATATGTATATTTACGTCGAACGACCTTATATACAACTAAATATATGTATTTACAACAAACATTATTTCTGTTACGTGTATATTTTCTGTAGATAAATACATATTATATAGAATCCATGTTTACATGTAAATAGGACGTATGTACATCCTACGTGCGTATATTCCATACACTGTATGTTATGAATATACGCACGTACGATACAGTGACACAATACAAAGCATACATATTTAAATAGAAATGGCGACGTTGATAAAAAAATTCTCGCATTGCGGAAGTTTAATATCAGTTTCGAAAAGATCTATTGCTCCTAATGCATCGGTGATTGTATCGAAACATTTGTGTACAACTGCTCAAGATGAAGAAAATTACGATATCATCATCACTGGTGGCGGTATGGTTGGAACCACACTTGCCTGTGCATTAGGTTAGTTTCTTTTCGTTCGTTGTGCCTCATTATTATACATACCTTGTTATTGTTTAAAAATTGATGTTACAATAACTGTCATAGATAATTCTTTTTCCTTGTGCTAGCCAACAATAGAAAACTTGAACATAAGAACATTCTGTTGCTGGAAGGTAGCAACGAAGTTGAATACAAACTACAAGAACAATATTCTAATCGTGTGGTTGCTCTAAATCAACAAACACGTACCTTACTGTCAAGTATAGGAGCATGGCAGCACATAGAAGCAGTACGATATTGCCCAGTACGAAAAATGCAGGTATTGTACAAAATTGAAATAACGTATAATGATGTATCATAAAAGATTTTAATATTTTACATACTGTAATACACATTGCATTAAATATGATACTTTTAGTAGATATGGGATGCCTGTTCCGATGCTATGATCGAATTCAACGAAGATCATTTATCGGAAGAAGTTGCCTATATTGTTGAAAATGACCTGTTGCTATATGCGGTAAATAAACAACTGGTTGAGAAAAAGAATGTGAACGTAGTTTATGCGTCTAAAGTTGAAGATATTAAATTACCCAAAAATCAAGGAGAAGCCGCAAAGATACAATTGCAGAATGGAAAAAAATACAAAACTCAGTTATTGGTAAGTTAATGAAATTTTAACATATCAAATGCCATGCATTTTATTCAATTACTGTACTCTCTAATGACACTTTCTACTTTATTAGATAAATTGTCTAGGCGTGCACCAATATTGTAAGAACATCTTTTTAATTCGGCAGCCAATTCATTGAACTGTTGTTGATTGTTATCGCTGGTCGAAGTTGTGCTATAGAGTCTGCTTAATTTCGAATTACTGGCTTCGGTATTGCTTCTATTACATACAGATGTGCTTCTAATATTTGTATTACGGTTCTTTTTTTCGCTTACCAAGCGATACGTAGCCTTTATTAATTCTCGTGGTAAACGATTTTCGCGGGGATCGTTCGGACGTATATGAAGCGCGCAATGATATGGTGGATGTAAAAGAAGCGCTCCTCGTCTACACGTTTTCATAATTCTACTCGGAGCGCGATCCAAAATCTTTGAAAATAACATGCTTTCCAAGTGTGCTACTAACTCCGCTCTACGTACTAATCTGTCTAATCCAGCACATCTTCGCAATTCTTGTATATCCGATACAGCAAGGCCCATCATTAAATTCGTTAAAATTACTGTCACTAAGATGACAAAACTCAGAAGCATTAAGTGTGCTGTACCGGAATACAATATTGGTGCACTTTCGTCGAAATATACGTCTTCGAATTCTAATTCTCCGGACATCATTATAATTGTTTTCAATAGACCAACCAAAGGGTTAGCAAACGATTTATAATTCTTATGCAATACGCTAAAACCTAATGAAAAGCCTATTATGAGGCACATGTAAGCACCAAGGAATTTGAAAAAATTAATCGAGACCTGTGTAAACATTTGTATATAAAGGCCGAACATTGGAAATCTCCCAACCACCATCATTAACTCTATCCAAATTAAAAGTATGCCAAGCGCTGCTACATGGTGCTGCCAATGAAAAATCGGCTCGATCAATATTATACAGGATATCAAAATAACGCTCCACTGGAGCCAGTTTTCCCATCCTTTGGCGTAAGACCATAAACCGTGTGCCATTTGAAAGAATTCTTTACAGGCAAGAGTCACGGTAAACATCAATACTGGCCAGAAAACTATTTTTCGGAGTTTTTCGATGTTCCAGAAATATGTAACTGCTATATATGCGGTGAAAAATGCAACGAAAATGGAATGAAATATCAAACTTAACAAAAAAAATTTACGGATCCTTAACCATTTTAAGTAGAGAAAGCTTTCGCATAACGGATGTTTTAATACATGTCTTTGTCCAACTTCTACAAGGCACAACATTAAATCCATTTCCCCTCTACCGCCTGGTACCAGAGGTCTAAAGTCTAATCTTAATTCACAATCGACGTCGCCCAATTCGTGATCGTGTAAAGAAACCGCTTGGTCCAAGCGCGAAATAAATCGTGGTAGCACATCAGGCGTTCTGCGAACGATAAAACTCAATGCAGAAATACCACCTTTGGTTCTAGCAGTTACGTCTGCTCCTTTTGACAATAACATCATCACTGTCGACGAGCTTTCGTTTAGGGCAGCGATGTGCAACGGTGTATAGCCAAATTTATCTGGCTTGTTGATCGAAGCACCAGCCTTTTCAAATAAAAATGTACGTGGTTACAAATGTGTACAAGACACTTTCCACGGAACATTTTAAACTGGTAAACTGACCTGCATTAAAATTCTGACCAATTCTATTCCTCTGGTAGCTTTTGCAACAGCAGAGTGCAACGGAGTACGACCGTCGTTATCTTCTGTATTGACATTCGCACCAGCGTTTAGAAGCACATCTAAAGTTTCTGCCGACTGGGATAAAGCTGCCAAGTGCAGTGGCGTTTGACCTCGTGAATTTTTTACTTCGCAGGTCGCACCAACTTCTAGTAATAATTTTGTGCATTCCGCGCTGCCTTCTTCAGCTGCTAAATGCAAAGGCGTCGACCTCGTAGAGCTAAACTGGACTCTAACGTCTGCCCCGTATTTTAATAATAATGCTGTACACGTAACAGAACCAAGACCTGCCGCTACATGTAACGCTGTTTCCGTATAAACCTGTCGAGACAATGTTTTAATCGAGAAATATGAAAACCCACAAAGTGTTATGCTTTGAATCCGGCATAATAAAATAGACTTGAACACAAGTACCTGAGGATTGTTAGGGGAAGCACCTGCTTGTAATAAAGCTTCGACACAGTCTCCCGCGTTGCTTGAAACGGCATAATAAAGCGGACTTTTTCCAGAGAGTCCAGCATTCACATCTGCTCCTGCCTTTATCAAGCATTTCACACAGGAGATGTCCCCGGTAGCAGCAGCACAATGTAAAGGTGTACAGATCTTGTTAAAATCCCATTCACCTGGACTCGCGCCATATTCTAATAACTCTTCCAAGATTTTAACCGAAGCTGAACAAGCAGCTAAATGCAAAGGTGTCCTATAGAATAAATTATTGACAACAACTTTATCATATTTAAACATGATACTTTTCTTATTTAATTCTATACCTGCCGTCGCAGTCTCTAACTGAAGGATTCATGTTTTTTTTCAATAAAACTTGCACCAGTTCTACATGACCCAGAAAACAAGAGACTAAGAAATAAGTATTTGGCCAGTTCTTTAAATCTTGCGAAACGTTCACACTACTAATTGCGTCATTATCAATGCTTAATAATGGAGTTTGTACGCTTCTATATTAAACACAAATAGCACGCAATCAAATTGTATTCAATGCAATTGTTACGACAACGTATACAATAATCGTTTTACCCATTTTCATACGGAGGTATAGAAATTTTCCTAATATTTGGCGGCACTATTTTGTCGTTGTCGTTTAAAAATTCATTTAAAGTTTTATGCAATGTATCGCCGTAAAGAGTCGGGACAATGAAAAGAGCATGTTCTCCGACTGGCAAATTAGAGAGAGCTGAAACAATTTCTTCTTTGCTCCATGGTTGTTCCTTTGTCATTTGTCTTTCTCTTATGTGATAAGCAACCGAATCGGAACTGTTTTCGGAACTTATACTGTTATTTTCTCTATCGTCCATCCAAATGCGTTCGCAGTCTCCCTGAAATGATTTACGTTGGTCAAGATTATTTTGAAAGAAGTTTAAACAACGCTTCGTGCATACTTACGGTATCGTTCAGGATAATAGACGGCGTTGCCATTACATCGGCTGTATCTGTTTCTTCATGAGAAATGCGTCTACTTAAAAATCTACTTAGGAGAGGCTTTCTTTTTTGGACTGACATGTCAACTCGTATGGATTTGTTTAAGCTACGTTTAAAAACTGAAAACGTTGCAAGCGTTTGGTTCTTCTTCGTTATTCAATGTCTAAGAAATAGAAATGCTATGGTACCTGCACATGGTGCACTGAAGTACTTGAAAACTACTTCAGCTGCCTGTATGGTTCGGAAGAAGAACACACATGTTCCTCAGTGTTTATAAAACAGAACTGGCATATATTTAGCTCCTACTACTTCTTGCTGGACACATGAATCAAGGGGAACTTCCTTGTTACAAACTTTTTCCTCTCCTCAAGTTTTCTTCTAGCATTCAGATCGAAGAATCGTACATAAAATTGATATGTACTTTACACTATTTCACTTTTAATTCACATACTTATTCTTGTAATTGAGATAAAGACATTTTTTGAGGAAACCAATTGTATTTACATATTACACTTTCCTTGGAATACCAAACATAGGTATATGGTATGAAAATGAAGTACAGTGTTTACACAATTTTTTAAATTAAAGATCTAGTCGTATTGTATCTACCCACCCTTGCGTAAACATAAAACTATATAGTTATTATGGTTACACTTTACAACGAATGGAATTGGAACATTTATCATAATATAAGAATAGTGTCTAAAAAGTGATTCATTTCAGCAAGGTCAAGTGTAAAACAGTTTAAGCGTGCATTGAGTACTTCTGCTCAAGCGTAGCAGAGGACTGAAGTTATTTCCAGACATATTGCAAGTCTCATAACTGAGAATTCCCCTTCCTACAGGCACAGCACTGCCAATATCTTTATAGGACTGTCTCTCGCTCTCTCTCTCTCTCTCTCTCTCTCTCTGATCTTTTATTCGATCATTTCTTTTGTCACCATAGAGTAATAAATCTTTTAATAAACATTAAAGAGTACTTGGTTTATTGCAGGTTGGAGCAGACGGTGGTAATTCACTGGTACGGCAATCTATGGGTACGCAATATGTGAAATGGAATTATAATCAACTGGGTGTTGTTGCTACTCTGAAATTATCAGAGGTCAGGGTTGTACTGCTAAAATATTGCTTAATCTTTTACTGAAATCCACAATAATTATATTTGTGTTCCAGCCAACAGAAAACATTGTTGCGTGGCAGAGATTCCTTCCAATGGGTCCAATAGCATTATTACCTGTAATTTTTACATATTTTTACAAGTTCTTCTTGTTTTCTTATATACTGGTTTGAACGGGCTAAATATTACACACTGACCCTTACTTTCACGATAGCTAACAGATTCGCTTAGTTCACTCGTATGGTCGCTACCGATGGATAAAGCAAAGAGACTTTTAAAAGTTTCCGAAGAGGAATTTGTTGACAGTATAAACGATGCTTTATGGAGATTGCATCCAAAAGATGGAATAGTTGAAAGTGGCATGCGGGCCCTTCAACAATTACTCGAAGGTTTGTCGTTACAAACGGGTGTAGTGAGACAATTGCAACCGTCGATATCGGCTATCGTAGAAGGATCGCGTGCAGCTTTTCCTTTACAATTTGGTCATTCAGTATCATATGCTCAAACAGGAACTGTTTTGATTGGGTTTGTAAAAAAATGACATCATAGATTATGGTTTAATAACTTTCACCAGCAGTTAATGGATGCATATATGTATACATACATACAATTAAATTCTTAGGGACGCAGCACATAGAATCCATCCATTAGCTGGTCAAGGTGTTAATTTGGGTTTTGGAGATGTAACGCTGTTGGTCCAGCTTCTCGCAGAAGCTACAATTAATGGAGCTTGTTTAGGCGACATAATGTATCTAAGAAAATACGAAACGCTGAGACAACGATACAATGTTCCAACGATGCTTGCAATCGACGCGTTACATCGGCTATACAAAGGAACTGCGGCTCCCATCGTCCTCGCGAGGAGTTTAGGATTGCAATTGACGAATGCTATTCCATTACTAAAGGTGAAACACAAATAACAAAAATAAAGACGAATTATTGGGTTGTCAAGAAACTAATTTTGGTATTTTAGGTCAAATAGAGCCCAAATTTTTTAATTCAAGCAATGAATTTTAATGAATAAGATATTTTCCCTTTTGTTCGATGATCTCTTGCCAAAAAGAATAAATAAGAAAATATTTTATTGATTAAAGTTCATTGCTTGAATAAAGAAAATTACTTACTCCAAAATTACTTTCTTGCCAACTCATTAGATCATTCTCTTTTTCCTATATTCTTTGAAGTCCTATGTTTTTGATTTATTTCAGAGAGCCCTGATACAACACGCATCTGGTAAAGCAGTAAGTCAATGATGTATTAAAAGTTGATGCAAAGCCTAGTCTTCTAACATCGTATTTTCATCGTCTTTACAATAAAGATTTTTACGATGGACCCGCTTGTGGCATATATGCTGATTATAATCTATATAGTTCTAGTTATTTAAAGTAATATAATGTAAATACAAATTTGTAATATATTTGCAATATTAAATACTGAACAACAGGAATATGTTTTTATACATTTTTTACATATGACATATTCGATATGCTTAGGTTAAGAAATTGTTTGAACTTTTTAAAAAAAAAACAACAGATGTTAAAACTGGTATCAAATTATTTGGTATTTTGATGCGTATAGGTATACGACATACGATGACATAGTAACAAACTTCAGAATGCAAAGCAAATTGAATATGTTTTATGCAAATTTTCGTCGTATGTACCACGTGTACAAAGATTAACAGTGCATGAATGGATACAGGTTATCATGCCACTTTTCCAAAAGAAACAGATTCGTAAAATATCATACGATGAAACAAATTGCGTATTTTTAAAGGAGAAACTGAAAAAGTAAATCATATTATATACATAGAACAATTTTTAGTAAAAACTTTGGCCCTACTTTTCTTACATGTAAATAGTTAAGGTTATTACGCGACCTTTGAAGTTTAATGAACAATTTTTGAATCAGAAAACTCAAATACATTACATAACTTTTTATCGTGTAAAAATCAATTACCATGGAAAAGTGAATATCGGCTTCGTTTTTAAGGTAAGTTCGCCCAATGACAAGTTCTATTTAAATTACATGTATCTATTTATGTCGTGATTGCAGTGTTTTCATGAACAATATTTCCTTTCAGGCTGAGTAGAAAAATTATCGAGAAATCTTATTGTTTTATTTACGATCGACTGACGATGTTTATCTCTAGAAGATTGTTAAGGACAACTGCATTTGGAATCATTGGTTTTGGTACGCTGGCCTCTCTGAGAGCTAACGAGTACGATTTAGGATCTATAGGCATCGTAAGACTTGGACGAGCCGCAGTTAAAGTTTTTGTAATAGGTAGACACTATCAAAATGAATTATACGCAAGTAAATTAACAGAAGATAGTCCAGAGTATCTGGATCTAAAATCAAGAGTACACAAATTTGGAGCACAGAAGCTTTTAGAGCTCTGCTGTGAAAATAAAGGTGTTTATATCAAAGTAGGTCAACATATTGGGGCATTGGATTACTTGCTACCATCAGAGTATGTCAGTACTATGCGAGTATTACATAGTTCTGCGCCACAATCATGTTTCAAAGATGTATTGACTGTGATCAAAGAAGACTTCAAGAAAGATCCTTACGAAATATTTGATAGTATCGATCCCGAACCATTGGGAACAGCTAGTTTAGCACAAGTTCATAAAGCTGTGTTAAAAGATGGCAGCGTTGTTGCTGTTAAAATTCAACATCGTTCTGTTAAAGCGAATTCCTACGTGGATATAAAGACTATGTCAGCCTTAGTGAAGATTACTTCGTTAGTTTTTCCTGACTTCAAATTCGATTGGCTCGTGGATGAAACTAAGAAGAATATTCCTAGAGAATTAGACTTCTTACAGGAGGGAAAAAATGCTGAGAAAGTTCAAAGCATATTTTCTCATTACCATTGGTTGAAAATACCAAAAATCTACTGGGATATTTCATCGCGTCGTGTATTAACAATGGAATTTATAGACGGAGGTCAAGTCAACGATTTGAAATATATCCAGAACAATAACTTAAACGCTTACGAAGTCAGTAGCAAATTAGGCCGACTGTACAGTCACATGATATTTATTGTCGGTTTTGTACATTCTGATCCCCATCCTGGCAACATTTTAGTTAGAAAGAAAAATAACGAAGCAGAAATAGTCCTCTTGGATCATGGCTTGTATGCTGATCTTTCCAATGAATTTCGGTGGGAGTATTCAAAACTGTGGTTAGCAATATTTAATAGTGACAAAAATGCGATGCAGATGCATTGCGCCAAGTTGGGTGTTGCAGATCTATACGGGTTACTAGCTTGCATGGTATCGGGTAGGTCTTGGAATGCCATTATGGCGGGTATACAGAAAACTAAATACGATGTTAAGGAAAAGCAAGAGTTCCAAAAAGAAATACCACAATTGTTACCAGAGATTAGCAATGTGCTTGAAAAAGTGAACAGACAAATGTTGTTAATTCTCAAAACAAACGATCTTGTACGTTCTATCGAACACAACTTAAAGACGGAATCTAGAATGTTTGGAATGTTGGAAATGTCGAAATGTTGCATACACTCTGTTTACGGAGAACGACTAAAATTATGCACAAATACTTGGATAAGTTGGAAGCTCTCCATAGCAAAACAATGGTCGTTATTTAAATTATCATTATATTATATATATTTAGGAGCATTAAATTTTAATATCAAAGAATCCATAGATTCACTTATGAATAACAATCATTATGCTTTTTAACAAAAACTTTATTTTAGAATAATTTAATTGTTTTCTGGCAATACCTAATGAATTCATCGTAAAAAGAGCCACGCAAGTGAATGTACAAATTTTTTTGTAGAATATATGCCTTACAATCACAGTGTTACCCGTATATATACTGTGTGCAAATACAGTATTACTTTATGCTCCTGTGGTTGTGTAAATTTATTGTACAACAGCAACACTCGAACTGCCATCATATAATTTTTATATGTACATAACTAAAATAAACAGAATCCATCTATAGTTCGTATTTTATTACATATAAGTAAAGATTCTATGTTTTGTTTTCTTGTAAATGAAATAAATTAATTAATATATACATTTGGGCGTTTGTTATATTTATATGGAATTATATATATGTTAAAAAATAGACGATTTTTTATTACGCTAGTTTTTGTTACGGAAAAACGAGAATGTACGAATTTAATACATTATAATACATAATAAATATAAAAGTGCAGCTTATGTCCATAATATATTGAAGGAAATATGTATTTTTAAGAAATCTAAATAATGCCAGATCGATGCGCATCTTTTTGCGTCATTACTGAATCATGTGGTTCGTGTTTCCTTTATTGCGTCATTACGATATAAAAAGTAAATTCGTCATCAGCGTACAGTTTAACGTGACTTGTGTGTAATATTAATATGAAACAAGGATGAATAAACGTGGAATTTTTATAAAAAATATGACAGATTTTATTCTATGTACATGCAACTTCGCGTGAATGTTTATGTTATACATATGTGTATATAACTTATTGTTGGTGGTTCATTCTTTTATTTGATCGTACATTAATTATATACATGTACTTTTTTTGAATTCATTGATTAATTTGTTCGGTAAGGACTATTCAATTCCTTACAAAACGAAAGCAATATATGCACCTATATACATATATAGAAAGGAAAGCGTCCTTTCCGGCAAATATACACAGTTACTTTTTCCAGCGTTGCCGCATCTTGTCTGTTCTCGCCCATACAACTATAATTATACATTATACGTTCATATATATTTTGCTAAAGTATACTTCCATTTGCATAACGTCTTATTGTTAGTACTTGCAAAAAAACCAACGATTCTATATAAAACAATAAATTTTAATTGCAATAATAGCAATCAATATACAAAGTATCTCGTTTTTTGGCCTTACTCCAAATTCTTATTATTTACACTACGTTCATACACGTATATTATTGTATATTTTAATGAAATCGTGATTGCGTGAGAACCGTACAATTGCAATTATTACAATTGTCTTTGTTCAACGTTGTAGAAACGTTCCGATTTTATTACGATAGAAATCTTTAAATAGAAAATGTATATACGTATATTTAGTTCTGTTTTCTTGAAGATTCAATTTTGCCAACGAAATCTTCGATAAAAATGCGTAGTTTCTTAAAAAATGGAAATTTCTATAACGGTACATGCATGCATATATATACGTAGTACTCCAAAAGCTGCACCATTGATCGAAACGACGCGAAGAAGTTTGGCAACGCTGCGGATTATCCGCAACGGAAAACCACACGACGCTTCTGAAGAAGGGTACGCCATTGGTGGGGCGGTGACCGTAGAACGTATTCCTACGCCGCTAATAATTTTCGGAGTTCGAGAATATTGACAAGTGTCGCAAAATATAGAGAAAATTTTCTATGGAAAATGTTACGTGTATAGCAGAGAATGGACCGAGTAAAGATATTTGTAAAATACATTTAGAAAATGATATTAATAATAGATTTGCTGGGGAACTATTTTCTATTGATCGCGCGGAGGTACACCAGTTAGTAGGGAGCTTGGGGGTATATAAGTTACCCCCATCGGGCGGCGCCCTGGCATTTCCTGAGTCATCCTCAACCGGTGAAGGCCGTATCTTGCTCGCTGGCTTGCAGTAGTTTTTTTTTTCTTTTTCTTGAGTTACCACGGGATTTCTCTTCCGTCGACAAGAAACACGAGCTTGATACAGGTTGGTGTCCTTCTTACTTATTCAGTAATTAGGTCAGAGTTTATTAAGAACGTACGAGGCGTGACTGCTGTTAGAGCTTTGTCCGTTCTCTGGTCTTTCGAGAAAACAAAGCGAAAAGTACACGAACAGTTCGTTACGGTGTGTCTACGCAAGAAGAAAACAGGAGTGGAGGAGAGTAAGCTGGGGCTCATCATGGTGGCTTCGACAAGACCCCGTGAAATCGACATCGACAAACCGAGTAATACCGAACAGTTAGCCAATTGGATCAGTAGAGTCCGTTGTAAGAAGCTGATGTGCCGTCGAAACCGAAAACGTGATCTACGCGTCGAGGCGGTGCTGACTTCTGCACTTTTCAAGGCCGAACACGAACTGCGCAGCAAGCAGTTGTCCAGGATTTCAAAATGGCAGCAGTTCAAGAAGCAGTTCCTAAGAGAGACAGACTACACAAGCTGTGATTTCTATAACGGCGTGGACTCTGGATCTTATCAAGAGGAGGATCCTTGGCAAGGTCCTTTGTGTCCTGAATTGAGCAGCCTGGACTCTTTCATGTCGAAGTTGGCCGAAATAAAAGTACCATTGCAGCGATGAAGGAAGACCAAAATTGGACGTCTTGGTTTGAAAAACCTTGAATAGCGTCTCTGATCCAGAATCGTCGAAGACGATATCGCCGTCGTCGTTGGCCAGCTACTGGTCATTTCAACATTGCGATTAAACATCAACTCGAAACCAATGCTCGGCACCGTGTCGGTGTTGTGGGGCTAGAAGTCGCATCACTATCCTGGTGTATATCTGGCTGTTTTTTACTTGCAGTCTCACCGTTTGAGATGGCAATGGGACGGGCGGAGGGAGAGGTTGCTGTTTGCAGTGATGCTGGGGGCACACCGCAAGGGGGATTCCATGTTCTAGTCTCTACGCCTTTCTCCAGTTTGGTTTGTAACCTGTATCGGAACCAATGTATTTCTCTTTGCAGTTTTAGTATTGAAATGAGATACGAATAACGGAACTATTCGAATTTGTTATTATACTCTCGTAGAACATTTGATCTCGGATATTTTTATTTTTTTCCAGAGCTACAACGCTTTTGTCGAGACATTAATACATAAATGTACATTTGTATAGAAATGTAGAAATTTGTACACGTATTTACTTTAACAGATAGATTTAGCAGTGAAACGGTACTGACCGACTGTTATTCCAAAGATTACCGAGAGACTCGTTCGTATAGGTTTAATATTTAATAGAATAATGCAAAGCGTCAATTGAAACATTTGTACAAGAATTGTGATATAGCAGAAGAGGAACGATGAAAAGATTAATAAATGTGGACATGAAAAGAAATTGACAATTTATTCTGTGACACTCTTAATTGACCATTATTAATACCAGCAATCCTTTTCAGTATGGCATACACCTTACAAACTTGTATCGCACGCAAGAGATACCCGCACACATGTCGTCCAGGCTGTTGCTCGTCATCTCCGACGTCAGTGGCCTATCTATGTAACCATAAGAATGAGATGAGATGAGAGGAGTGGTGGTGAGAGAGGATTATTAGTATGGGATGAGGAAAGGGGCAAACTGTTTGTTTCTAGAAATTTGCGCAGCAAGTATTGCGGCTGAGTTACACGGCGAATCAAGTCATAGAAAACACCTAGCGTTCACACACTTCCATATCTCGACCAAGCATCAAGTATTCTCCCAAACGTCATCCGGCCGTGTGATGCACAGTTTCGGGTTCAGCGGTCAGGGCTCATTGCGACAAACGGCAGCAAAACTCGAGCCTCGTTTGGTGAGCTATTCCCTTCTCTCCGTTACCTGTGCAAACGTATTTTCTCAGGTCCAGAAAAGGTTTCCCCCGACGTGTGACGCTTGCATCACAAAGTTATACAGTGCACAAGTTATTCTGCTTATTGACAATAGAACGCGAACACGTCGACTAAGCTGGCTAGCCCAGGGACACCGCATAGGTGACCCATTTCAATTAGGCTAAGGGCCTTGAGGTATGAAGGTATATGGAGGTATGGAGAGAAAGAAAATGAGTAATTCGTTGCATGTCTGTCGACTCGAGACGACCCAGAAACGCCAGATATGCCAGATATTTATCGCAAGTAGCACACAATTCATTTTCAATAAGAGCATGCGAATATTACCATGACAAAGGCTCAGAGTATACGATTTTTATGCGCGTGGTACTGGTATTGTAACATTGTTTTGTGGACATCACGCCACCAGATCATTATTTTCACAGATTCGATGATGCTGAATTCGTTATTCGAGTACAAAGACGAGAAGACATGTGTGTAAAGTATATGTTTTAGATCAGAGTAAGATTACGCTAACGAGAGAGCTCTGCGGAAGTCGCGCAAAAAGAGAGAAACGAGAGGTATCAGTTTACATTACTGTTAAATTAAAACACGTTGATCTCAAGGAACATGTTCGAAAGGCTTTTTTCTGGTTAAACTTCTGGGAGGAGGGAAGAAGGGAGGGATGGGTGGGGGTATTTTGAGATCATTTTCTTCATCGCAGAAAACAATTCGTCCGAGTCGCTACGAATAGGAAAACAATGGCATTATGGCGCAGCTATCGGCAGATGGTAGTACTACCTAAACGAGGTTTCTTATCTTAATGGAACGAAGTGGTGCAGTATTCATTTGACCACGAAGAAGCGTTTATGCGAGTAATCGGACATCTTGGGAAACAGGAGAGAATTCGTAATCACGCATTTTTCATTGAAAATATGAACTGCTGAAGGTTTGGTATACGAATGGTTCGGAAGAAATTTGCTCCTGCATGCCGGAGCACGGTATCATCATGTACTATAATATATTCATAACATTTTTATGAATTGCGTTCTAAGTATACATATATACTACATACATACATGTGTTGGTTGGGTAGTTTCTGTTCAGATGTCTTTTATACTGCAGGAATACGTGAAACATTCGTGCTTTGGATGCACAGCTCTATAACTACTGCTAGAAAACTGGTATTTTCTGTTACTGGAATATATCGCGGTCAGGTTTCCAAAGGCACGTGTTATGGTACGTTTAAGTAGAAGGATGGGAGAGGGGTGTGGACAAAATATTATGTTTCAGCTAGACTGACTATTAAGCACACTCGTGTAAAATCAACTCGCAGTAATAAGCTGGTTACATTAGAATTTTAACTGGATCCTGATATGTAATCGTGCCGAATATACTTTCCTATGAGGAATTCGAGATATATTCAGAAAAATAGTACATATGTTCAATGAATCAGATGTGTATGTAAAAATTCTCTGAACAAAGGTAACGATTTAACAACGTGCTGAACGATTCGTGTTATGTAAATATTAGACGTATGTGGGGGAGAACGTTGGGGATGGGGCTATGCAATTTTGTGTAAGCTGCAGGACCGAAGCTGTACATACTACATACTTCCTGCATCGCAGTGGATAAGATTATCGAAACGGGATTGCTCTTCATGTTGGAACGCGCCATTCGTTTTTCTGTGTAGTAGCAGCAAGATATCATCCTACAATTTCAGTAATATTGAAACAAGCACACAACTAGATTGCAATTAACAAGCATGGCACCTGTATGCGAGCGAGCCCCTTCACATTTCGTTTCTCCTGGTTGTTTAGAGGTATTCAACACGATTTGGAGGTACTCGTCCAAGGAACAAATAGGAGAAGGAACGTCTGTGTTATAAATTGCTTCGTTTTAAATTATCGTTATAGCGCGCTATCTTCATAAGGTATTCTAGCTCAACCAGGTGATGCATTTTTAATATATTTTCTTAGTGCGTACAAATAGTTTAGACTTATTTGTTAGAAATTACTGTATAATTATTCGTGCCTTGGAGAAACATGTTGTGGGGCAGGGGCTGGATATAAACAATTTTGACTTTTTTTTTCACAGACACATATTAGCAGGTGGACATGTGTTTGAAGTTTTGTTATAAAATCAACCGAAGCATGACAGAGCACGATAGCGTTAAACTCTTCGATATACATATATATGTGTGTGTATATAATGGTATTGTGTGGTCACCGAGTTAGGATAGTTTATATGCTTGAACAAGAATCGTTGGGGGATACTTTGTCGGCGAGTGGATTTTCTGGTCTTCCCCTTGGAAAGTAGAAGAAATTATCATATTCGAACTAGACATTTTCTAAAGAGCCATTGATCTAGCGGAGGGCACTTCTCTCGAAAAACGTGTATGTATTGCCCGGATCCACATCATTTTTATATCACGTTGTTAGGAAGAAGACATTACGGTCGATTAGCAGTACAAAAACTATATATTCCTGTGGATTCATTTCATCGTGGTTCGAGTACAAACATGGCAAGTCCTTATGAAATAATAGCTTGTGCTTTAAGTACAAAGTAACGCATAGATGAGAAATGAGCAAACGAACATCCTCCAGACTTCGATCAGGTAACAGCCCCTAACTATAATTTTAATTAGACTTTACCACGATACTGAAGAGACTGTTGACCTAACTATTGCAGATTCATTGCTCGTGCTAGAGTTTCTTTTTCCGTGAGACAACATTTAACACATGATCAATTATTTCTTGAAAACAAGATCGTTCTGATTCAAAGGAAATTCCTTTATTACGTATGAAAACGAGACTAACGATCAATGGAAATTGTTTTTTCATGTGCATTAACTGTTTTGTGAAAAATGAATTGCATTTGAAATTCAGTTGAATAGCGTGTTGTTACAAAAGTGCATAAAAGACCATAAAATAGCATTACACCGTATCTTTGCTGTCCGCTATAGTGCTTGATATATACGTATATCAAATCGTTTTGTCGTTATGCAAAAACAAGAACACTGTTATTTACGAAGAATGCAGCAGCTCGAGCTTTACGATAACAAAGGCTACAATGAATGTGAATGATGCTTTGTATACAGTAGTCTACCTAACATTGGATAATTTAAAAGTATGTGTTAGGAAAGTCAGTTTCATTGTTCAAAGACTTTGGTGAGTGCATAACTGTTCCATGTCTACTTTCTTCGGACAACTAATAGTTCTTTTATAGACAGCGTCTAGAATGACACACATTGCCATTAGCTTTCTTATGATTTATTGTAATGCCCTAAGTGTTTGCGTTTTATGCTTTGATGGCTTTTCCTCATAAAGATAGTTAGAATGTGCTGTACATTTTACTTCTACTACAGTTCATTTTCTATTGCCGATTCACTTGTGTATGGTTCTAAACGAGTATACAATGTATGTATAATATGTGATATCAGGTGAGGGGGTGGGGAATGTGCATTAACCCGAAGAAAGTTCCGTATATTACAGAACAGTTTTCTGCAGCATAAACGTTTCTTCTAATTATTACCGAAAGGGTGCGATGGATTGTTCAGCCAACGATTAGGATGAATGAAATGCTTGAGGAAGCTATGTATAAAATTTCAAAAATATTCGTTTAAAGGACATGGGTCAAGGAATGGGTTGTTATGTTACAAAATATTTCGAATTCATCTGAGATTCTGCTATGGGCCTTTGTAGGCGTGAGTTACTTTGGTATTTTTCGTGTTGCCGTCGCGGAAAAGCTAACCAAGTGTTTTAGAACCTGTTTACCGAGTATCGAGTTCCGTGTGGACGAAGAGAGGGTCGAGAGGGACATGATTTGTCGTGACTCCATCGAGTAATGCTTACCGAGTCCGAATCCGTGGTTCTTCCACCCTCTGGCGATCTGGGTACGGATGCGTATGGAGTTGTGGTCCTATTGGCTTGTCCGTCATTCTATCGATAGTTGGAGGATGTACCCTCTTGGAAAAGGCTCTGGAATAACGAAGTCGCGATGAAACTCAACTTTTTCCTGTGGTCCGATCCGGCGAGGATGCGTCTGACAATGCATCGCGGTGCATCATTACCCTATGCAGTGTCCTATGCGAAAAGGAGGGACTGACTTCGTGGCTGAATTATTCGTTTACATTCTTTGATGGGATCTTTGATGGGATTGCGAGTTACCATTGCGTCGTATTGAAGCAGAAGGCGATTCGAGGGGCCATGCGTTTTCTTTTCGAGTTTTCGACAGGCTTTAACACGGATTGCGGATTTTTGCGGTGCGATACAGCGTGCGAAGTCGTCGATGCAGAGTTCCAGCAGAAAAGTCTATTTTCCCTATAGAAAAAGTAAGAAGCCTTTGTCGAAACACTTTTCTAATACATTCAGCGCAGAAACGAATTAATGGGATCGTATCTCTTTTCAGATTTAATTGCTTTCTATCTAGTTTTGCGTTGAACTATCTTGAAATAGATTGGAAGAGAAATTATGACGTTATTATTAGTACAAGGGAAATAGCATTTTAAATTATCAACTTTGCTAATATTAATCAATAGCACAATACTCATAAACATCTTCGAAGTCACTATGAACGCTCCCAATGAAGTTATAGTAACAGTTATGGGAAAGTACTTCCTATAGGATTTAGGTGCTCCAACTCAAATTATAAATATTTCAAGTATGGATGAGAGAAGCTTGGGCAAAAATCTTGTATTACAAGGCAAATGCAAGGAAAGGGAATTAACATTATATGCCTCTAGACGGCATATGCGTTATACATTAAACAAAATTTGGGAGTTTTTGAACACGTGAAAAAACCTTTATCGTGGAACTTCGTATTTTAAGGATATATGAAAAAGCTATAAATGTATGAAAGAGAAAAATTATCGATATGAGACTTTACGGGTCATAGAGTAAAAACTATCTGTCAACGTATGATTTCGTGGAATGAAGAAGAAACAGTCATCGGGGGATTTCGTCGCGGGACTTCGTGAGCTGGAGAAACCAAACCTAACGTCACGAGGCTGTGTGTGTTCGAGAAGAAGAAGAAGAAGAAAAATCCAACGTCGTGGGACTTCGCGGGATGGAGGAAAAAGAATCCAACGTCGTGGGACTTCGCGGGATGGGGGAAGAAGAATTCAACGTCGTGGGACTTCACGGGATGGAGAAAGAAGAATTCAACGTCGTGGGACTTCGCGGGATGGAGGAAGAAATCAACGTCGCGGGACTTCGAGGGATGGAGGAAGAAGAACTCGACATCGTGGGACTTCGCTGGACGGAGAAAAAAATCAACGTCGTAGGACTTCGGGGGATGGAGGAAGAAGAATTCAACGTCGTGGGACTTCGCGGGATGGAAGAGAAGAAATCAACGTCGTGGGACTTCGCGGGATAGAGGAGAAAAAATCAACGTCCTGGGACTTCGCGGGATGGAGGAAGAACAAATCAACGTCGTGGGACTTCGCGGGATGGAGGAAGAGCAAATCAACGTTGTGGGACTTCGCGGGACTTCTCGGGATGGAGGAAGAAAAAATCAACGTCGCGGGACTTCGTGGGCTGGAGAAGAAGAAGAAACCAACGTCGCGAGACTTCGCTGGATGGAGGGAGAAGAAATCAACGTCGTGGGACTTCGTGGGCTGAAGAAGATAAAACTGTCGTCGTGGGACTTCGAGAAACGAAGAAGAACGAACTATCGCCACACGAGTTTATGTAATACAAGAGGACAAAGTATCATCGTGGGACTTCGTGGGATGAAGAAGAGCAAACTATCGTCGTAAGACTTCGTGAAGAGTAGAAGAAAACTGGACGTCGTCGCATTTTGTAAGGAGCTGTTATTGTAACACTTTAAACCAAGCAGAAGGAAAACTGACGTCGTTAAATTTTGTGAAGAGCAGAAGAAAACTCTCGTTATGGAACTTAATGGCATGCAGAGCATTAACTGTCGCGCCGTAGAATTTTCAGAAGAACAGAAGAAAAATTTCTTAACGTGGGACTTCGTGAAGAGTAGAGAAAACTAAACGGGCAAAACTATTTATACAGGACATAGTGGTGTGATAAAGAAGAAGCTGACGTTGATAGGTTTTGATGAAAACAGAAAAAGGAGTAATCGTAAATACAAAACCTGTTTGGAATAAGGGGAAAAGAACTCCTGATGTCAAACTTTGTATGATGAGCAAGAAGAAATGGTTGACGAGAGATGTCCGGAATAGAGACGAAGACGCTGAAGATTCAGAAGTTCGTGAGATGTAAATGAAGAAACAATTGGTGCGGGACTTTGTTAGATGCAGAAAAAGAAATTGTAGACGCAAGGACTTTCTAGAAAGGGAAAGGAGAAAAGAAACCGGCTAACAAGCACAGCAGTTTCTGAAAATTAACAGTTTGTCAGTTCATCAGAACTAGTCACTCTACTGCAATGTTTATAATACTAGTAGATTGTTACGGTAGATTTATGTTCGTGTCGATATCAATATATTATTTTAGAAGTAAATTTTTTCTGTGCATATTGTGTACTCTGAGATAATTTTAAAAATTTATCGATAACAATTGTTTAAAATCTAAAGATAAAATTTTGGAAAGTAACAATAGTTTTGAAATTTCGTTTTGGTTGTATTAATTGATTGGTGAAGAGAATAAATTCTTAGATAAATAAACGACTAGATTGAACTTTAGGACATTGGGACAGCATAGCAATGACTTACAATTAGTTGAAACGTGGAATACTGAAACGGAACGAGAAGGACGACTTCGTGGGACATCGTGGGACATCGAAGCAGAACCAGAACCGCAACTTCGTGGGACATAGAAGTATCACCAGGAGGACGACTTCGTGGGACATGGAAGAGGACTAGGACGGCGACTTCGTGGGACACCCGAGAGAAGCCAGGACATCATGGGACATCGTGGGACATCGCGGGACAGCCAAGAGGAACCAGGACATCGTGGGACATCCAGGATTAGGCGATTGTGTTTCTAGGTCTACAATCGCAGAATCTTATTTGTTCACATTCTAACGAAATTTTAATTCCAGTTACTATTCAATTTTTTATTTTATAATCTTAATTTAAGTTCATTATACGTTATATTTAATTTTAAATAAATTAACTGTGATAAAAAACCATATATATATATATATATACACAATATCTTATAATTCCATGCGTAAAAAGTATACAATATACAATTTATATTTAAATAAGGCATGTATTTTTTATTCCAATGTACCATTAAAGCCAAAAATTTGGTGAATAAACGAAAATTAACTTAAACCTAGAATTTAAAATCTATTAATATCCCCCCCTTCTCTCTCTCTCTCTAAATACTGCGAAAAAGATAAGATATTAGGATTCATAGAAGACTTTTCATTGATAAGACATTTAGCATTGATTCTAATAGTATTTGACCCTTTGTTGAAATAGAACAATTGTATACACATATTAACAAATACGGTAAACGTACTTCAAATTAAAGCTTTAGTCTTTTTATATCTTCCGGACGAAAATCAGTTCTTAGAGATGCGACGTGACGAACTTCGGCAGGAGTTAGTCTCCAAGCTATTGCATCTGCGCCGCAATAGTCGGCTAACTCTTCCACTTTTTCAACGCTTAGTATAGTAGCTATTTGCGTCAGTCTTGCGAATTTGTCGCGTATGGACCAGGATGTAGCGGCAGCTAAATAACTTGCCAATGATCTTATTTCTTTATCGAGTATGAGGCCTCCTGCCTAAACAATTAAAAAAAGTAAGAAGCGTGTTAAATGTATGCAAATAATAAGTAGCAGCTATACATACTCTGTTAAATGTGGACTTTAAAACGACTTTTTCTAATCGGGCTGTGACTTCAGCGGTGAGAAGGCCAATCAAAGCATCGTAATTGGACGTGGTTAAACCGTCTTTAAAACTTCGTAGTAAACCCTCTAAATTCATAACTAGAGTTTGTACAAATGGTTCTTCCGTTTCGTATCGTAGTAGATCATCCTAGAAATATTTATACTTTATTCGAATAAGGACCACAATGTGCGATCACTTTTTAATTTCTTTGTTTAATTTACTTCGTTAATATGATGATCCACGGATAAAAATGCGTCTACCCAGGGAGTGACTCTTGGTTTAACAGCACTTACGCGTAGCTGTTCTAATCCGTAGTCTGTAACGGCTCGTAAAATCGATATAACACTCTTCAGACCAGACAAACAACTATCAATTTTACCTCTATCTTTATCTTGCATATTAGGAAACGCTGCGTCTATTAAAGCATTTAGACTTTTACACAGCGTTTCAACGTGTTCGATGCTAACATCGGTATTGTTTAAGTAAGCCTGTGTCGGGTTATAAAATGTACGATGAATTTCTGTATTGGAAAAGAAAGATCTTCGAAATTGTAATTAATGTTACCAAAAACATTAGACGAGCAAGCTCTGTATCCGAAGTTTGCAAACGACCGTGTTGTATACTTGTTTGCAGGGCGCTATATGCTTGAGCCAAATCCAAGTATCCAGCCGGATATCCTTGACGCAATCGATTCCTTAATCCATTCGCAAACTCTCCTTCCAATATGCCACAAGCCATATTAACTACCGCACAGATACCGTCTATGCTCCAGCTGGACATGGAGCGCCTAAACAAGACAATTTCGATCGACTCCGAATAAAGAAAACGCATTTGAATCTATACATTATGATGAATATAATACCTTATACATTTTTGTACTATGAAGAAAACATCATCCACCATGGTCGACGTTTGTAGATCCTGATCCAAGGTATCCATTCCCAATGCTTTATTTACGCTTTCTTCAAGGAAATATCTTTCCAACGCAAGGTAAGTACCTAGAAGATCTTGCATTCCGCGCGCTAAGTCGGAATTACTGATTATGTTTTCAAACTCATTCATTAAATCTTTGAACTGTGCATCGTCCTGTGCACTAATTTCGATATCGTTCTACAATGAAAGTGATGGTTGATAGTATGCAAAGGTTAAATGTAACAAATTGGTTGGCATAAAATACAATAGATACATTACTTTAACTCGTCTCCTTAAGAAACGTATATACAAATCAGCTCGCGAGTGCATTATAATCATTTCTCCTAATAATAAATCAAATTCTTTTGGATCAGCTCTTTCCGAACTCGATTTTCGGAGATGATCGTTTATCATTTGTAGCTTTTTAGATATACATCTGTGTTTTGTAAACTCTGTTATAATCTTTTTGACTTGCCTATTGAAGAAACGAACGATAATGATAATTGTTTACATTATTTTCAGAATTACACGCATATACTCGTATTTACCTATCGCATTCCTTCTGTAGTATAGAAATTGTCATCAATAATTTTCCAGGGCCATAGTATGTTTCGATTATCGGTTGGTGTATTTCCACGATACGTGCAATCCCCTCGAATAACAATATCATAGTATCGGCAAAAATGACAGGGGCTCTTTTATCATTGCTCTTAATTTCCAAAGCTGATTTCAAATTTTTTTGTGCTGTTTCATGTAACTGGTATCAAGAATATTAAGCTTTAATGGAATACTTAGTAACCATAGTTGAAAGCATATGTTATTTGCATCGTTACCTTCGAACATAAGTAACTGCAAAATTTTCTAAGCCCTTCAGAATGCATTCCCAACAAAGGAAATATTTTGAAAAATCTTTCAACGGAAGCAAGATCTTCCGATTTGACCGCTTCGTCGAATTTGCGTGTAACTACTGTTCTAAGTTGTAGCGCTGCTTGCTGTAAAGTGATCAAAGAACTGCTTATATTAGTATGGTCCATTGAAATATCTTCGGCTGTTCTTTCCAATAATTGCTGATCCATCGACAGATAACGATGTACGTGCGCAGCTCCTTGTTCGTAATCTTCATTGCGCAATGCCATAGCCACACCTTCGCTGCATAATTGTAAATCGAGAATATCGTTTACTCGTCTTTGACATTCGCAAACTCTACTCTATCGGTGAAATGTTCATAGTTAGAAATTTGTAATAGAATGAAACCCAATGTTGTTATTCGACTTACCCTTGCTAGATCTAATTGTCTCACTTTCGCACTGACATTCTTAGCCAACTCGTTAGTTCGTGCGATCATATTGTAAAATTTTTCACCCTCTTCTCGTACTATGATAACATTAGGTAATACCCTGCTTATGTTTTGCAATTTCGCTTCCACGTGGCATTGTCTCGAAAGTATACTTTCCAAAGCTCTTCCCGTCTTAATCTGCAAAATAAAAGTTGTTATTTGATCCGATTCTATTAACGAAACGAAACGTAAGATACGCCAAGATTAGACTACAAACCTCATCTTCCGATAATTTTTCAAGTATGTGATCCAAGTTCTGCTGATTTACGGGCAAATCCATGATGTGCACTCAAGAAATATTGTTTTATACAAGAAATCCTATAAGAACTTGGCATCTGTCACAATGATAATCCTAACCTTCATCTTGATCACTGGCCATAGTGTATACTGTATACTGATCTGACATTTCTAAACAGAAGTGGAACTGTGGAACCAGTGGAACGTCAATTATTTTGTAGGATATTCCATATATAATTAATAATTTTCGGATTCCACTTCAGAGAACTGCGTTTTAAAAAATCATGTAAAATGAACCGTTTAATAAATATGGTCAAATCCGTGGTCTGAATCAGTCTGAATCGGCCAGGCGAGGCAAGCAAGGCGATAACTCTATTGTTTATCCGTCGAGACTTTTGGCTAGCAGTTTGAGCGTTTTGCCGCTACATGGAATGACGCTGTACGGACCCCCGAACGGGGCATATGATTCTTGTCGGAGTTTGCATTTCGGCAAGAGTGGCAAGAATCATTCACCTTCGAACATAAGCATAAGACAACATTTCGATGCTGTCCTCGCTAGATTGTTTCATTTCTGAGGGGTCAAATTGAAGGTGGGAAAAATGTACTTTATGGTAAGTGGATTATAACTTGAAAATGATTATGATGGCATAGTGGTAATCTAGAGAATTTTCGGAGGCGTTACTCTGTGAAAATGTTGGCTCTGTGAACTGGCCCTAAAATATGTTTGCGTGGGAGAGAGATAATGCTCTGTTCTATCATAATGAAATTTCAGTTATGATTTAAACAACGGAATTACTGTAGAAATGATAGACAATGACGACTACACTTGTTATTGGTTCACGATGAAATTCTTTCTGCTTGGTTTCAAGAAAATGGTTACGCGGATATCTAAGTACATATGTCGTGAGAATTTGTTATATATAAGTTATTGAGAAAATAGCTATACTCGAAGAATCACAATGAAAATATTAATTGCAAGATATTATGAGAGATCTTTTAATTGTTATCTTTGTGTGTGGATCGAATAAAAATGTTCACGTTCATAGAAATCGGTAGAACGAAAAGTTCACCAATGACAAGGTCTGCACGGTGTTCCACACATGTATCGCGACGTCCCACGCATCGCGCGTGGTTTCTATAGGAAGTGGAGTTCTTTTCGCGCATCTTACGCGTTTTCCTGAAGGAAAATGGCTACCAGCTGTCATTTAATCGAGAAGTGTGGCTTTTAAAGTGACACAGAATCTTGCGAAAAGTCGTTCGACCGCGTATAAAGACCGTTTAGCACGATGCAATTACATAACGTTAAAATCGTTTGGTAGATCGACGCCACTTTTCATCTACATGCGGAACCCGTGAACCTTCCATAGTGCCATGAAATTCTATTCCGCTTTACTGTTTACAGTTTTTATTTTTCGACGAACGTATCGAGAGTAACGCGACAGAACCACTTCCACATACATTTAATAACTAAATCGTTCCGACGGACACATCGTGCGACCGCTAATCGACAATAGTAATCGTGCTACGTGTTAAGAGCCACAAACTTCTCGACCTCACTCGCATTATTTTGGGGAGCGTGATCATTGCAAGAAACGGTAAAACATCGTTTATGAGTATTAAACGCATGAACAAAACGAAAAATTATTGCGTGTTACGTTTCTATTTCTCTCTCGGTCTCTGCAAACGGAAAAGTTTTCTGATCGTTTAAACGGTATATCTATGTTATTGTAGAGAAGCAGCATGGGTTCGAGCCAACAGTTCTCTCTTAGGTGGAATAATTATTTAAAGCACATTACCTGTGCATTCGACACGTTGAGAACGGAAGAGGACTTGGTCGATGTAACGTTGAGCTGCGAGGGAAAGAGAATAAGGGCGCATAAGATGCTCCTGTCCGCGTGTAGTACATATTTCAGGGATTTGTTTAAGGTAAAGCTGAGCAATATTGGATGTTGTGTGTGTATATATATATATATATCATATATATATCAAAAACTCCTTCTTGATACCATTTGATTTGTCACAGGAAAATCCGTGTCAGCATCCAGTTATAATTTTTCGTAATGTAAAGTTTGACGATTTGGCGGCGTTGGTCGATTTCATGTATCAGGGAGAGGTGAACGTGGTTCAAGAACAACTAGCCAGTTTTCTAACTACGGCGGAACTATTGGCGGTACAAGGTCTGACAGATGGCACAGGAAAAGATAACGACAGTTTGGTGGAGGCACGTCCGTTTAGGTCGCATTCCCATCGAATAATTGTCGGAGAAATTTGACTAACGTCGAACTCACGTTTCAGGAGGAGATGGAAATTCCCAACGAGCCAGAAATTCAACTTCAGAACACATCTAGTAAATCAACGGATAGCAAAAGGAACAAGTCACCGTCGTCTCCTTTGCCTTATCACGCAGTCGATTTGCAACCTGATGCTCCACCAAGCAAAAGACGAAAATGTCGAGAGAATGCGAATTCGAACGCCAACGCAAACGCAAACACGGAGAAGGCGGCTGGTAACGCCTTGGCCGCGAAAGATTCTGAAAACAAAACCTCGGAGAATCAGACGTCGACCGGTTCCGATCCCGTTGAAATAATTCCTCTTATGCCGAACTTGAAACTGGAAATGCCTGAATATTTAGTACAAGACGGAAGTAGCTGTAGTTACGAGGATCAGAGTTTAGGAGACAGTTCGTTAAATAAGATGGGTATAGAAGACACGTCGTCCAATACGCCTGATCAAGACCAGAAGCCCGATATCAGTCAAACGTTTTACTCGAGTAGTCAATCTACTTCGGATAATCTGGATCTCAAACAATCAACGGATGTCGGTAAGAAGTACAATAGTGCGTATACATGAATGATTAACAGCCGACCATCTTGCACCGTCCAACAAATTTTTCTTTCTTCTTCGCGTTCCGATTTCTGGTGTGGTTGCTATCTCCTACGCTTGCCAGCAGGTGGGCAATTAGACAACACCTTTCCCGCTACTACCTTACGATGTCACCGCTAATCGCCTAGGCGCTTAGCAGGCCCAAGCCCAAGACGAAACGCTCCCTTTGCTTTCCCTCGTCTCCTACACATTTCAGCCGCCGCCATACCTGTGTCGTCTTGGTCGAAAACGGAATCCGGGTAGATTATCTTCGGATTTCTTTTTATGTCTTGCGAAATGAACATTCGTTATTCGATTTGTCGGATTGTCACGGAGAATCGCCACCACTCGATTACCGGAGCGTGAGAAAAAACTACAATTTGTTGGATAGTGTTATCGTAATGCTTCGACGCGCTATAATGTAATATTGTAATTTTGTGTTTGAATTAGGACACCTACTTTCGAAACCTGGTACATCCGGGGAAAGATTAACGCAAGAAGCAGTGCAGGGTAAGTGTTTCTCAATCGCTATCTTTCCCTGTGTCTGCAGAATGCAAACGCTATGCTTTGCCATATCTTTTAACATTTGGGAGAGCTCGACCGGTGAATCGTACATTGTTAGTATACTTCCGCGAAGCGTGTTCGAAATTGACAATCGACTATTTTGCAAACTCCGGTCCCCCGAACTAAAAGAAATGGCATGGCTGTGAGTTTTATGTTTTGTGCCCACGTATCGCGCCCGTTAATATTTGTCGATCGACAAATTTTCTCCGCGAACCATTGACTGGCGATCACAGTCGGTCACAGTCCTTCACAGTCGGCTCCAAGTCGAGCACAGTCGCGGACAGTTGAGTCGCGTCGCGTTGGCGTTGCGTTCGCACACCGAACAAAAACTTCTTGTCTCCTTTGGTAAAGCTCTAGTATTCTATCGAGATGCAGATGCAACGCGCGTGCGGCGCATTCCGTTAACGTGGATACAAAACAGTCCTTCCACACCTACATATATTTATACGTAACTTGGATTAGATTGAGTCGAGTTTGACGTTGAATTGTGCGGTGTAGGAGGGAATTAATTTCTTTGATCGATCCGTGGGGATAGTTGCGTGAACTTATTCTTTGATAACGCAAATCGTGCAAGGAATTCGGTAGCGTGTGTGCAATACAACTGCTTCGCACCGTTCGAACGCGTACAAAATTTTTCAAAGACTTTAACGACAAGCATAAAAGCATAAAAAAAACAGCGTTCGGACGTATGCACGCGTACGATTCGCTCGTGGACTCGATCGAATCACGCGGGATAACGGAAAAGAGAGAAGTTTTCCAAGGAAATTAAGATCCATCGGACGCGCGCGCGATAACGATCCGTAACTGCAATTCATCTGTTTCGTTCACTTTAGTTGTTTCCATTGTTTATGTTTGTCGCTCGACTCGTGGAAAAACCAAAAAGAGAAACACGATGCAATGAACTTTCGCGTTAACGAAACGATCGCGCGCGGCGTCGACGATCCGTGCAGACGTGAGAACGTCTTGCAAGAAATTTTTGGAGAAATGCATTTCCTGCTGTGTTATTAGAAAGTCACTTTGCCTCTATTAATCGTATAGAAAAAAAAAAAAAAAAAAAAAAAGAAAACAACTGTACTGTATAGCGAGTACAGAATGCATGGTTTTTGGAATAAACGTTAAATGGTGTACAGGCACTCGGGGTGTAGGTTGAACCGTAGACATTAGCGAGCATTGCCAAGTGCTGTATGTGTGCCGACAATCATCTACATTCCTATAATAACTCAAACAACAAAGCCACCTATCATTTATACTCCTTATGCGCACTAACTGTAAGCATACTCTTCTGTATACACTAAAATACTTTCTGAACGCTGGTATCGGGTGATTTACTTCCGTAAGAACCGTAGAACTGTACACAGGGCAATATTCGATCGCTCGCGCGCTCGCGCGCGCGTGTATCATTCGCTGTCGCACATGCCGCATCGCTTGCATGCAAAGTTAATCTTAAAATCGTTGGGAATTCCGTTGCTGTCGGGAATTCGTCAGGCCTGAACCACGTTCACGCACGAGTCGCGCGGCCTCAGATTCTAATTCTCGAGTTCCGGAACGATCGTACGCGTTCCTTGTGGTATCGTCGTTGACGCTGCGATTCGCGATCCGTTCGCTCTACAGTTCCGTATGTCTGGAATAAAAAGAAAACACAGCGATTGCCTATTAACGGCGATACTTAAGATTAACTTGCGAGACCTTAGTCACAACAATATTTGATTATCGTTACGAAAATCTTGTAGCCTTGCCAGACGACTAATTTGACGTAGCAACGGTGATGGTGCTGTCGATAATAGCATGTATTTACACGGTTCTTCTTCTATATACTTTAATACCTCGCTCTCTGTGTGTATACTTATCCTTTCTTCTCGTTGTGCATCGCGATACTTGAAGAGATCGATATGGGTGCGTGGGAATCCGATATTCAGGTCGAATCGATAACGCCTCTAGAACCCGACGCGAACGAATTCGAACACCGCTGACTCGCCGTCATCAACGTTCGATCGATAGAGCGACACGCTCGGTCTTTCGTATGTACACGCGATCGCGTAATCGTCTTTTCTTTCGGCCCCGGTTCGGCTCGTACGTGACGCGATAACAAGCGATAACGCGACCCGATCCGAGATTCGTATCAACTTAGAAAAGAATTCTGGCAGGTAGGTAAGCAGAACATCCTCGCGTCGATCGTTGCTACCCGGTCCAAGCAGGAGCACGAATCGACTGATGCATTTAATCCGCAACCAGTCGAAAACCACCGGAAAACAAAACCAAGTCTCCTCGAAGCGTTCTCCTTTCGATTTCCTTCCGTTTCTTTCTCTCTCTTTCTTTCTTTCTCACATTCTCTTTCTCTCTCATTCACTCTGATTTTCTCTCTCTCTCTCTCTTTCTCTCTCTCATTCACTCTCTTTCTGCGAGAAACGAACGAAAACTGTAAGCCGAACGCTGAGTGAACCATATAGACGGAAGCGGAAGTGAGTTGCGATTGCGACGTGCTCGAGACGTTGCAACCCGAAAAACCGTGGACCGAACCAAAAGTAAATCCGAGAAGTGTAAATCGTTGAATCGTAAATTTGTAACATCGATGCGAAGAAATCGATACGATGCTCGTATCTCACGGTTCCCGAGTGGAAGAGTTTACTCAAGAAGGCCGATTCACACGTTCCACGTGAACATTGACGCTGGAACACGGCGGGCCGACTAAACGTATACACACGTTCCTCGACCAACGTTTGGAGTAGAACGAATATATCTCCGAGACGAGACGAGACGATCCTGTTGCGATCCAGAGAGAAGATTTCACGATTCGATCGTATTTGCCAGGCTGCGTTGTTGCGAATCGGACGAACGAATTAGGGCTGGGTCACGGGTGGGGAGGGAACGAAACGAAACGAACAGAGAAGAAGATGTAGAGGACGATTTCGTGGTCCGGGGACGGGGTGGAGAGGTTTGCGAGCTCGCGAGACCGACGAGAGACCGAACGAGAGAAAAGAGAACGACTGATGCGAGAGATTCGGTTAGCACACCCGGAACACCTGTGAATCTTCGATGCTATGTTTCCACCTACAATACACGCGTATATTGTACATATATACATATATAGGGTTATCCAAAAGTACCTTTAGGATGTTGAATGAGAATATCTGTCAAACGCCATGTTTGTTTCTTGTATTTCTAACCTACGATGATAGACAATTTTAACAATGGAGTCGTATACGATTGAAGAGCGTGTTAAAGTTATTGAAATTCATTTTGCAAATCAGTGTTCAATAAAAAATACCCATCGCGATATATCAGATAATCGTCCATCAGAGAAAACAATTCGAAATTTGGTTAAAAAATTTGACGAAACTGGATCTGTTCACGATAAACGAATGTCTGGCAGACCAAAAACAGTTCGTTCGAATGAAAACATTGCTGCCGTTCGTGAAAGTGTTGCCAATGACCCATCAACATCAATTCCACGTCGTTCTCAAGAATTGAGCATTTCTTCGAATTGATGTCTGTAAACGTGGTCGTGGTGGTCATTTGACAGATATCGTCTTTCACGCATAATCATAAATAAAATAAAAAATATCATGTTCTTTATTTAAAAAAAACTTCCTATAGTCTATTTTGGATAACCCTTTATATATATACATACATATATACGTATAATATAATATATACACCTATGTATCTACGTACAGAACACATCTCGCGGGTGGTTCACTGGTGTATCGCTGATATACTCTAGACTGGCTTTCACGGCTACGGGATTGGTTGGTGCTGGGATTGGTCATTAAAACAAAAGCAGAGAAAAAAAAAACAAAACAAGATGCGATAAAGATTGTATTGAGAACATATGCAAAACGGTAATCAAAGCGTATAAGTTACAAAAGACATTTCCTTACTAATGGTTGCCTGCATGTGCACATATACTTAAGATCTGACTAACCGAAAGTGTTTGGCCAATGTGTTTTCTCCAGGAGGGATTACGTACGTATCTGGTCAGCCGCATAGCCTCAGCAAAGCAAACGGCCACGGAAAAGTATGTGTACACTGCAAGCAGCGCGGAATGGTCACATCACGTGGAAAGCTCAGGCAGACGCGCTTCAAATGTTGGCCCTGCAATGCCTGTTTGTGCCGCTGGCCATGTTTCGTCGATTTCCATAAAATGCGCGCCATACCGCACATCCCGCCCCCATAGCACCAACTCGCCCCCTCCGGCCGCGTCGAGTTAATATCGCTACTCAACTAATTACGATCGTGTCCTCCGTGCTTTGTTCGAGTATCGTTATTATTCTTCATCTTCTTCTTCTTCTTCTTCTTCCTTCGATCCTTTCGCTCTTTCACGCCGGCGATACGCGAATCAGGAAACTATAGTAGAAGAGAAAGAGAGAGAGAGAGTGAGAGAGAGTAAGAGGAGGCGGAGGAGGGGGACGTTGGCTGGGACTGGGACTGGTACCCTGGGACTAGGACTGGAGATCGAGGAAGGGAGGGGAAATGTTTGGTGCCTTCTCGTGCGATCGATACGGAAAACGATGACGTTCTTTTTTCGCTCGCGGTGCCTCGCCCGTGCTGCGCGTTGCCGTGGAAATGCGAGGTTCGAACGAGGCGGTTCTCCGCCGGTTCTCGCGTGCGTCGCGTGTCTCGCGATTCCTCCGTTGAAAACGAGACTCCCTTTGATATTCGAAGCACATGAGGGTTCGGGGATCCGCCGGGATCCGTCGACCTCGGACATTTTCGGATTCGTATCGTTCGCTTATCTTTTAACGTTTATTTATAACTCGCGTGTAATTGTAAATTATCGGTTAGACTAGTATTCGCAGGAACAACGACGACCACGACGACGACGACGACGACGACGACGACGACGCTCCTCGAAAACCGTTTTTGTACACTTCAGCGTTAGCGATAGGATTACCTTTAGGTGACACGTAGTCGTATTAATTTATCTTTGACTGTATACATAAGACTGCAACGATGTGAACTCGTTGACCGGATAACTCTTCGTTTTAATGATAATCTCTAGGATCGCGTGCTCGCCCGGTTTTTCTTTGTATTTCGTTGCGTCCAACGAAAAAAAAAAAAAGAAAGAAAATGGACGCGTTCTTTGTCGTTGCCGTTCCAACGTTACGAAGATCTCTTAGAAGTAAGTTCGCGCGCTACGTCTCGTCGAGTCGAGTAACGAATGCTCTCTCTTGCGAGCACTCATAGACTGACATAGTTGATCTGTATGCGGATCCGGTAATACTCGGAAGGTTGCCCGGCGCTCGAACCTTCTCTGTAGCGTAGCTCTTCGGGGAAACCCAGAATTCGAACGATATATGCCGTCCAGTCCGTTCTCTGTCTTTTCCTTTGCCGAATAGTATATATATATATATATATATATATACTCTTTCTCCGTCGACATCGTCGATCGAACGCAGCATGAAACGTTGTAACGGGACGCCGCGCAATTCGACGACAAATGGTCTCGCGACAGGCAATCTTTGTGAAATAAACACGAGAAAAGATGCATAGACAGATCTGTAATAAAAAGGAACCGAATCAGTTGTAATCGACGAGAGCTTACCCTCTTCCCGAAACCTATGTTGCGACGCGGTCTGCATCAAGACGGATAGCCGATAGTGGACGGTGGACGCAGAGTCGCCAGATCAGGGGTGCGAGCACGAATCGAGGGGCACGTGTCACCCTCTCTCTCTCTCTGCCAGTTACGGGAAGGTAGAGTGGGTACACAAGCCTCGATCTGGCGACTCTAGATGGATGACGGACGGCGGGTAGCGATCGGCAAATGGCGGACGATGGAGGCGTTCTTGTCACTTCCGAGTCGGAAGTTGCAGGGTTGCCATCTGCGAGTCCCACCAGGCCCTATACCCTTTCGCCCCTCGCCCAGCTGCGTACGAAGCCCGCCTTTGCTTCCCCCACGCGTACGGTACGCGTCAGCGTTAGTGGGAAGAGTAGGGGGAAGCAAAGGCGGGCTTAGAAGCACAGCTTGGCGAAGGGCGGAAGGGTAAGGGGCCTGGCGGGACTCGCAGACGGCAACCCTGCTTCCGACGTGTATCTCGGCAGCCTGGGAACTTGGCGAGCTTGAATCTTTTCTTCGGTGGTGTATCCATTCGGTAGATTTGATGCCCTCTGTCTCTCTGTTTGGTCTGATCGGACTTATTCTATTCAGCTTGCGCTTTCTACGCACGGCAAGGGAACGAGACTACGCCAAAATCCGTGGAAATCCACGATCAAACGAATCGATCGATATCACCACGTCACAGAGCAGTATCCACTGCCAGCCTACCAACGCAAGCATTTCGACGGTCGGTCACATCTTCTCGAATGCACCGCTTCGTATTTGCATTATCATTCTCGCAAAATTTTGTAACGTTGGCTAGGATCGAATCGAAATTCTTTCGGATATATTCCGACGCTTCTGGCAGATCGTAAATCAGCTGTATCCAACCTTTACGCTACTACGCCTCCCTAAAGAAAATATTTTCCCCGCGCCTGTCTGTCTTTTAATAGATATAATAGTAACTGTATTAGAAACAAATACTGGCGCAAAAAAAAATTTTGGCGCCTCCCCTGGCAATAATCGCTGTTGTAAATCGAACACAGCATACAAGTATTCGAGACTATGGGGACCACGGTATACAGGCTTTCAACTCGAAATTAACTCTCAGTACGCAGACCGAATTCACCTTTTTACAGATTGGGTTCATCCTTGCACAGACCAAATTAACACTTTTGCAAATTCATCTTGTGGGTGACTCTCGAGAATGAAACAATACATTGTTTCGCGAATCCTATTGACTCTGCACCCTAAAGACAAACCCTTCACGGTTTCTTGAATTATTTTGCGAACTTCTTTAGGGGACTACATACTGCATAAATTGAATGTACATAATTTGGAGAAAGTGTGTAGTACCCTCTACGATATACACTTCACTATTTTTAAATGATCATATTTTTCGATGATTTTGTATTTCACACATCTGTTCGTGGTTACACGCGATGAAACTTTAAATTTCAAGAGGATCGGTAATGATTTGTACAAAGGTGATTATCTGCAAAATGGGAAATTTCGACTGCAAAATCTGTAACTCGAATAAAAGTTGTCGAAGAGTTCGTGCGAAATGCTTGCGACCAGTACAGAACAGTAGTTCGTGCGTTTGTGTCCGGTCCTCCCGTTTCGTAGATGATAGGTATAGCTAGAGGTACAGGTACATGTACAGGTATAGGTATAGGTGAAGGTAAAGGTGCGCGCGACAGAGAGTGGTTGAACGCCAGAGGTGATCTTGTGTGTTTGTTATGTTTATTTGTAGAATATACCAGAGCAGGAGAAACCGCTGGGGGCGGGGGTGGTAGCGGCGGTCCTGGAACCGCGGACCTCGTCTCAGACGATGACTACGGTCAGTCCACGGACACTGAATTGTTGTTTCGCTGTAGAATTTGTTGGAAGGGTTTCAAGCACCCGATGTCGTTGACACTGCACAAGGATTTGCACACGGGGCAAACGAGGTGTCCGATTTGCCAGCGCATCTTCAGTCGAAGTTACGACATGAAAGCGCATTTGCTGCGGATCCACAAGTGCACGTTCAGTGTCGACGCCAAATTGAACTTTCGCAACTGATATCGTCCCGTTCGATCGTTTCAGCGCGCGGGAATTTTCGCTCGAACGACGAGAACGGATCGGTACCGATCGACGAGAAAAAAGAACCTTGTGCGATCCATTAATCGATACAACGATACGTGATATCGTTTTGCGTCGCTTGCCAGTCCCGCCGTCGTCGTTCGTCCACGACTTTCTTTTTCCCACCCGCTCTTATTCGTACTATCTTTTTTATTTTTCTTTTTACTTAGTTGTACACGCTCTTAGCGCATTCACGTCCTACACGATTAAGCCCGCGAACCAATCCGAGAGGTTCCCGCGATGAAAATCGTCCGAAATACTCGCCGAACGCGTTTGCCGCTCGTTCAGATCGAGGCGAGCGTCGCTCCTGTACGCGTTCGATAGACTGATATGCCCAGAAGACTCGCAAGGTGCCATCGACGAAAGATGACGCGAAAATACGTAAAGTTCCTCAGAAAGACGCGTAGAAAGTACGTAGAAAGTAATAGAGACTCGAGGAGTTTGAAATCGTTTTCCCCCCGCTGCCGCACCGTGGCCTTATCGAATAATGTTTCTTCTTCTTTTTCTTCTTCTTCTTCTTCTTCTTTACGTTTTACATTCTACGTTCGAGTAGATCGGCGATCGTGCTCACTTCATTCCGTAAACCTTAAACAGTATAATATGCGTTGCGTACCTCCGTTCGAATTTCTTATGTTTACGCGTCAACGCGTTCCACCTACATATTTATAACTCAAGGTTTATATTATTACAGGATGTTTGTATACGATTTTGCTAGACGGGACGAAACGTCTCGAAGGAGATATAGGTTGATATTTGAACTATTGTCAGGAAGTTTCAATAAAAAAAAACTCTCCGAACAAATATATATTTATGTATATACACATATAATACTTTTGTTTCACTCGCTTCACGCTTCCAGATCCGAGGTTTTTCAGCCGACGCGAACGCGTTTCTCGTTCCTTCGGTTTGATCGGCTTCGTCGAACTCGCGATCCGTTCCATACTTATTGTGGTGAGATGACGGGGCGGTCCCTGGCAGCGGATGAGGGGAAAGGTTACCCTCTCTCTGCCAGTACTGGACCACACGCGTCACGTGATCAAGCCGCGGCGCACAATGGGCCAGATCGTATAAGTAGGAGGAAAAAATCTAAAATTATATTTATATCAATGGCAATATGCTGCTGTCTATGTATTTTCTTATTTTAAATCGATAGAGACGTTAGTTTTCGAAATATGTCGATCTCGATTTCCTCGATCTGGCGACACTGCCTTCTCGTCAGCTCACCACAGCAGGATTATCCCATCGTTCGCGGTGGCTGCTCGCGTTCAATTCTTATCCGTCCTTTCCGTCGATCTCGCGCGTTCTTCCTTTTAGACTGTCGATTCTACTTGGTAGACCGCGTGACAGAGGAACAAAGTTTCGTTGCGATCTCAATTTTTATAAATTAGTCTAAAGAACTGTAGGAATCCGTATAGTCCAGTCGTTTGCGAACAACACGACTAACTTGATGACTGAATGCAAACAAGTTTCATCATTTTGTCACGAACACGGGAGACAAAATGTTTGGGGAAACTGGGGGTGGGGTGGGGAGGGGGCGAATAAAAGACAAGCCGGACGATACGCGACCGAAAAGACGTTTCGCAGCGCCGAGAAAAAGCTCGCACCCTTCCGAGCTCGTAAAGCTTTTCGACCGTCGAGGAGCAGTTTTCTTCGAGCGTTTTGATTAGTTTCTCTCTCTCTCTTTCTCTATCTCTCGTTCTATCTTATCCTATCTCTCTCTCTCTCTCTCTCTCTCTCTCTCTCTCTCTCTCTCTCTCTCTTTTGATAAACCGACCATTCCTGTCCGAAGCCCGACCGATCCATCGTAGAACAAACGGGACGGACAAAAAGCGAACGAAAATGCAAAAAAAAAAAAAGCTAAACGAAAAGACAAGCAACGAGTACTGGCGACGGGAAGCAAAGTCTCGTGCTCGAGGTTCGAAGCATACCGAACAACC
The DNA here is from genome assembly GCA_028455605.1 of Lasioglossum malachurum. Classification (NCBI taxonomy): domain Eukaryota; kingdom Metazoa; phylum Arthropoda; class Insecta; order Hymenoptera; family Halictidae; genus Lasioglossum; species Lasioglossum malachurum. Next base: position 31,622,327 of record CM052314.1, read on the forward strand.
CCGCCGAACCTATATCCCATAAGTATGAGGCTGTCTGTGTGTATGGGAACACTTTGGATTGTGTGCGCAGAACGCAAGCACGATACCACGCCTATTGGGAATCATCATCGCCATCGTCATCAACATCATCGACAGCACCCTCGCGAGGAACTGCAGCAAGATTACCCGCAACAACAACAACAACAACAACAGCCACAACAACCACCGCACGAACAGCTACAGCGAGAACGACAGGAACAGCAACAGCAACAACAACAGCAATTCCAACAGACGAGTGTCGGGTTCGAAAGGATAAGGCGCAGGTCTAAGCCACTCCACGACGAGAGCGGTCGGTGGGTGTGCGACGTCTGCGGTCGCACTTACAGTCGAGGCGATTCCTTGGCTCACCACCGTAGCATACACAGGGGAGACACAGTGTGCCCGATCTGCCAAGTCGTCTTCACCCGGAAGTACACGATGCGGTGTCACATGTTGAACGTACACGGCGTCAAATAGCACGAGACTGAACGGAACCGCGACAACGCCTCGCGATCCTTAGGATAGATTTTCTATTTTCTACTTTCGCCCGGGGCGAGGGCCAAAGGAGCGCGTCTTTCACTTCGTCCTTCCCGTTGCTTTCCATTCTACGAGCGGCTATCGAAAAGAAACCGGACCGAATTTCCCCGCCTCGCCGGAACATGAAAATCGAAAGTAATCCGCTGCATCGATACAACGGTCTCCCGATATGCAGCTGCTGAAATTTCGGAAGCGACGAATCCGGTTAGGACGCCGATGGGATTTCTCCGTGAATTCGGTCGGGTTTCTTTTCGACCGCGTCTCTCGTCTCGAAGGGACGAAAGTTCCTTCCCGGATAGACTGATTTCCTCGTGATTTCGAACGAAGTCACCGATCGATAACGCGGTTGCGAGTACCGCGAAAGCTAGTTTTGCGCGCACGAATGCTCCACGAAGAGCGTTCTTCGTGCTACCCAGGGCTGCTCGCCGCTTCCGTCTTCGCTCTTTACGATCGAATCGACGCGACGGCGGAGCCGAACAGGATAGGATAGGAGAAAGTAGGAGAGGAGAGGGAGGCTACGAATGCGTACACCGTAGATAGCGTACAATTTGTTGCGAACACGACGGATCGCCGAGATCTTCCTTTGTATTTACGAACATTGAGAAATAAACAGCACGTAGAAAATGGCTTGTATTTTTTGATGCTGCGGGACGGAACGGATCGCGGATGATCGTTCGCGGACCGATTCACATTTCTGTATCACGCACCAGCCACGCTTCGCGTAGGACGCGATTGAGCATCGGCTTAAAAAAAAGGAGTACATGATTGTCGGTTCACTTGCGCACGAGAAGCGGGAACGTCCGCGGGTGTTTTCGCTGTGCCTGATCGCCGATCTCTGATCGATGTCTGATAGTTGATCGCGCTCCGAACGCGCTCGCGCGCCGTCGTACGATCGCCGCAATCACCAAAAAAAAAATGCTTGATGTGTGACTTTTTCAATTTGCATTCACGATCTAACTGCAACCGATCGACGCCGCACACTTCTCCAAATAGGACTACAATACGTACTCTTCTGCATGAATATTGAACATTGAATATTCTTTTGTTCGTACACACGTTGTTTTTTTTTTGTTGTCGTTGACATTTCTTTTTATTTTTATTATCTCTCCCCCGTACCTCCACAGAACACCCCGTACACAGTAGCATGACAATCGCTCCAACCAGTTTTTTACGATTGCGTGTTTATATCGCATCGTGATTGCTCTTCCTTGTATACGACTGATCGTGTGTGCTGCCTTTTATCTTGCCGTTCATCTCCTGGTACCGTTGATGGATCGAAGGAGACGTAGTAGTGAGCGAGTGAGAGTGCAATGTAGATAGGGAACGACGCGTCCGTTGGAAAACGAGAGAAACAGAGAAAAAGAGAACGAACTAACGAGGAAACCGAGACGACGATGATTAGAGACCAGATTAGAGAAACAAAAAAAAAAAAAAAACGGAAATAGATACAAGTACCAATCGAACGAAACGGATAAAAGGGAATAGGTGCGTGCGCGACGTTGCCGGAACTCGTTACTCGATCGATGTAGCTTGTGGCGTCGTTCAATGGTCGATTTCTTCGTTCTTCGACGAAAGACAAACAATAGGCATCGTACACGACCACGATCTGACGGAACGCGACGGAAATTGCTGAACACTACTAAACAGAGATACGTAACACGGATTCGAACGACGACTACGAGAAAACAGACAACACACAGACAACGGATCACTGATTACGGACGCGAATACGACACGACACGATAGGGACACAGACACGCCGATGATCGGGCATCGGGCGCACGCACTACCACATGAACGTGTTTATATCTGATTTAGATTCTCGTACGGTGGTCATCGAACAGCCGTCGCATTCGTGCAAACTCTGCGGTAAAACGTTTTGGAATCGGGACTCGATGTACAAACACATGAACATGCACAAGGGAACGACACAGTGTCCGGTGTGTCACAAGGTGCTGAGCCGCACCACCCACATGAAGAGACACTTAAAAAATCGGCACGGCTGGCTGGGAATGGGGACGACAGCAGCAGCCGCAGCCGCAGTCGCGAACGCCGCAGCCGTAGCCGCAGCCGCAGCCACCGTAGGAGGGAACGCCTCCGGGTCGGCCGCGAGTTCCGCGACCGCAACAGCGAGCGCGGCTACCACCGCCGTCGTGACTAGCAACGCCACAGCCGCGAGCATCGTGCCCGGCTGTCCGGTCGACGCTTCCGCCGCGACGCCCGCTCCGCATCCGCCGACCCCCATTTCCGTCTCTTCCGCGGCCATCGCCCGACAAAACGCCGGAAGTCCCACCGACGGCCTCGAACCCAGCGCCACCTACACCACCATACGCATTAGGGAGAGCAGCGTCGAACGAATCACCTCTAGTCCTATTCCTTAGTGCGAATTTTCTCCCTAAGCCGGCCACGACAAACCACAGAAAACAACCTACAACTCTGACAACTACTACTACCACCACCATCACCACCACTACCTACATCACCACGTAGAGACACCCGTCGACGTTACAGAGAGAGGATAGTCGAGAGATATAGCCGCCCGCCCTGTTAGAGTCTTCTTCCAGAGACCGATGTGCATCCGTTCTATCGATCATTCTTCGTAACTCGTCGGACCAACGTTCAAAGTCGGTTCCGGCCACGGTGTATAAGGATCGATTCATATCTCACCAGTAACGATAAACGGACCCAGGATTCTTACCCAGGTTTTAAGTGAAACAGTTCATATCTGAGCGGTAACGGCGATTCGACTACGATACTTGTCTTCGAGTCAGTGAGGTTCTAGGAACCCATGGGGTTAGGGTAGCAAATGACACGAGCTTCGGCACTTAGGAACGATAAACTTATGAACACGCAAGACCGATCCGATAATCGTTCCGCTGAGATATGAATCGACCCTTATAGAGGTGTTACGACTAAGCACCTCTGTTTGCACCAACCTTAAGCGGCCCCTAGAAAGGGCATATTGACCGTTTAGAACAGGGATGAGCAACCTTCCTTTACAACGGGCCAGCTACAAATTTAAAAATGTTGTGCGGGCCGCAAGTAGGAAACTTAGGATAACAAACACTGAATGATGAAATCAAATTATCTCTTTATTAGCACAATAAACCTAGTATAAAACATTTAAAGAAAACGGCGAAAGACGTGTCTTTTGTAGAACAACGGGACACTGTAGGAATTTGTAAAAGTCAAAATGTAAAGTCTTTGAAGGACCGCTCGAGAGAGTGTGGCGGGCCGCGGGTTGCTCATCCCTGGTTTAGAAGGAGTCAAACGCATTGGTCAGCATATCGAAGCATGTTGAAAGCAATTTTGATTGAAGCGCATTCACGGGAGCCGTATCGATACGTGCATTGACGTTTAGGAGGTTTATTGTCAATACGATTTCGTCAGTCTCACTAGACTAGGGGCCCCTTTACAGAGGTGCTTATCCGAAACACCTCTATAATACACCGTGGTTCTGGCGAATCGTTCCGACAAAGTTCAACGCGGGCAAAATATGAGCATCGGAGAACAATCCGACGTATTACGTGGAATCGGATACTAGCACGGACGACCATCGCTTTCTCGACGATCCGAACCTCGAGTATTTGTCGCTGTCAGCGATACAAATGATTCTTCGAACCGGAGAACGTACGTGTCGTTGCTTCTCATTTTCTCCGTCGTTTCCAGACAAAACGAATTTAGATTTTAGCCTTTGTTTAAGACCGCCGCGTATCTTGTCATCGTGTAGATTATTATTTATTGGTTACCGAGTCGAGGCCCGACTCGCGTTCGCCCGGCGAACAATTTCCTGAAGAGATATCGAACGTACTAGTTCACGATTGTGTTCGCGCGACTCAAAAAAAAATATCGGATTTTTGTTCGCACCTCGGGAAACCGAAAGCTAGAAGCCCCGTGCGCGGAAGTCGTCGATTTCCCGTTGGAATCGCCGCGCACGGCGTTCGTCGTGTACCTACAAATCTATTCCACTCTAGTCGTCGACGGGAAACCTATTTAAAAGATGCCTGTCTTACACTGTACGTACGCCCTAGTCATTTGCGGATACGCGCGCGCGCGCGTGTCGCACCCTACCTTTATGTATATGTGTATATGCATGTAAGAAAAGAGAAAGACGAAGAGGAGAACGAGGAGTAACCAAGAGAAACAGGAGGGAAAACTGGGAGAAGGAGACGAAGGAGGAAGACGAAGATAAAGTTGACGGGAATGAAGAGATCGTGCCCGCGGCCACCGCGGAACTCCTAAGTAAACGATTTTGTAACCAAAGACGTGCACAGGCGGGAAGAAAAAAAAAAGCAAATTATTTTATCTAGTCAAATGAGTTCGGTACTTAATAGCGTTAAGGAGGAATGTGCATCTTTCTTCGTGCGATCGATTGAACGACCGTGAAACGATTGGGCGAGACGCGCAACCGAACAGTCATCGTTTAATTGGTTTCGAGGCTCCGATCGCTTCGATTTCGATCTCGATCTCGATCCGTTCCTAAGGCGATTTCGTGGGAAACCCACGATCGCGAGACCCTTCGGATCGCACGTCGGCCTTCTCCGCGGTTCGTTTTTCGGCGAGCATCGCGTCGCCGAGAAGAGCCGCAGGTAGATTCGTTACGAAAGCATCGAACGTCTCGACGGAGCCGAAACTGAGCCCCGCTGTTCGAAACAGCGCGATCGCTTTAGCACTATTTTTCTACGCGCGGCGGTACCGAGAGAGACACGATAACGTTTCGCGTTTTTCTTTTAATCGTATGTACAATCTAGTACCAAAGATCGTGCCATTTTCCCTGATCTATTGTTTGAGGGCGAGCGCGTGTCGCAGGGGTCGAAAATCGGCCATGCCGCGCGCTTCGCTCGCGTATCGAACATACTCGTATATTTTAATTTTAAGCTCGGAAATTCGCCAAATTTTCCGTACTCGCGGTCCAAACCGCGCATACGCGTATACGTATAGATGTATATTTCTATAATACCCCCGTGACCGTATCCGTGCCACACGGACTCGTATACGCGTCACGTATATGTATATCTACACAGAATTTTATTTTCGTTTATATGTTTATCGCGCCGTCGACGCGAATGTTATAACGCCTTTGCTCTATATTATTTTTATGTTGCCTGTCTTCTCGTTTATTTCTTTTTTGTTGTGCTTTATTGTTTGTTCGTTTCTTTCCACTTTCTTTTTAGTTGGAATTTTCTTTCGTTTCGGCCTGACGCCATTAGAACTGAATTTTAATCCAAAGAACCTTGCCCCTGATACGCGGCGAGCCCGCCATCCTCGTTCGAGGGGTTTTCCTAGTCGCTCGCGCGCGTCGCGTTCTTCTTGACATTTGTGTCTTTTGTCAGAATTTAAAATCTCTCCGAAGTCTCTTTTCGCGCGGAATCATTTTTATGCCGATTAGCAACTCTTCTGAGAGGTCATCCGTCGATTGGAAGCAATTCGGACACGTGCAATTCTTCGTTTAACGTGAAATTTCACGATTCAACTTGAAAACTCCGGAAATGGATTTTTTATACTAATCCGCGAGAAAGTGCGAAGAAAAATGGTAATTTTTGTGTTGAACACGTTACACTGGGAATACCCTTTCAGTTTATTTTTATTTCCTTCTCCTATTGTGCAATTACAAAGAGGCTATTGCTGGATCGACAAGGGGAACGATCCATCCACGATGCGATCTCTTATTCGCGTTTCCTTTTTCGTACGCAATCTTTGCTGTATGCCAAAGTCACGAAACGTTGCGAATCGAGCGCAACGAGTCGGAAAAACTATACACACCCTGCGTATATTCTGTATATAGTATACAATAATATACACGAAGTACTGTGGGATATCGCGGCAGACCAAATACGTATGGAGATTAGACAAAAAGCCGCCGTGGCCGTGACCTCTTTTTTTTTGAAAATCCTACAGTACCTATTATAGAGAACGCGACAACTTGATCGCGACGTGACCAAGTACAAATCGAAGCTAGTTTGCAGACGCGAGATTGGGACAACTTGGCGATCGGTCGTTGATCGTCGTTTTGTTCCCGTGTAGTATCTATACCAGGCTTGGGCAAACAGTGCGCGAGAGAGGCACCAAAAGCGGTGCCTCTTCCTCCCCTACCTTTCCCCTTCCACTATCCCATTCCAGCACCATGCGCACACTCCAACATCCCCCACTAAGACCGTAGACCACGGTGCGCCCGTGCCGTAGACTGGTCAGGTCATCAAAGAGGGGGTTTTCTCGACCTGGCTACACTGACCAGGGTTGCCATCTGCGAGTCCCACCAGGCCCCTTACCCTTCCGCCCCTCGCCCAGCTGCGCTGCACCCCTCTTCCTACTAACGCTGACGCGTACGGTACGCGTCAGCGTTAATGGGAGGAGTGGGGAAGCAGAGGCGGGCTTCGGAGCACAGCTGGGCGAGCGGCGGAAGGGTAAGGGCCTGGCGGGACTCGCAGATGGCAACCCTGCTCCGAACTCCCGCTATATCGCGCTCCGGTGGCCTGTTGGGGGTAGCCTATCCTACGTCATCGACTTTCGGAGCACCAGCTGCCCAGGCCTGATCTATGTATACAATTATCGGTGGGAAGTCGCGAGTCGCGCGCGCGTTATTCAATTTGAGTTTTGAATAGGAATCGAGTCGTGACCGGCGCGGTGACTCTACTATTGCTCGAGTTGCCCGAATTGAACGATTCGTTCTAGAGGCTTTTAACGAAATAGCAAATCTTCCTCCAAGCAAGGATCAATAGTGCTTGCGTTCACATTTGCGATCGCATGCGATACGTTTCGTGCTTGTTCTACTTTGCGTCGCACAACTTGCACGTTTACATTTTATTATATAATTTCGACGTATTTTATCGGAATTAGCAACACTTCGCTAGTGGCACGAATCGATGTTTAGCGCGATACACGCGGAAACACACACACACACACACACAATCGATCCACCCACCCACCTACCTACCCAAACACAGACACGTACAAATACGAATATATTTCTTTGTACGTGGATTCTACTTCTTTTTTCTATTTATGTTAGCTTACGTTAAGATGTAAGTTGAGTTCTGCGAAGAACCGGGAATACCATAGAGATGCATACACGCGTTTATTTACACACGTACATGGTAGACGTATATTTAATTTAAAGGAAACGAATGTGCACATTCCTCAGAAGCCATAATACAAATAAGTACAAGATTGCCAATTATTACCTTAGACGAATTGATATTTCTTTCTCTGATTATTTATAAAAATAAGAAACATCTATATAAATATATATAAATATATATATATATACATAAATCTATAAATATATATATATATATATATGTGTGTATATATAGAAAGAAAGTATATATATACATATATATACACGTAAAAATATTATAATATATCATTACGTAATCCTATGTTTGGCTTATGCGAGTTAACGATGTAAGTGGAACAAAAAAATTTATGTGTGAATAAAGTTTAAACATGTGAATTGAACCGAGTCATTTTTCTTGAATAAAAATACATGAATATATCTCTCGAGGTATCTTGTCAAAATTTTCACACGATCACGCTGCAAAAATGTTGTTAATCGATCGTGCGCATCGTTAAACGAATTGTCGATGAAGTAAGTATGCGACCGATCGAACGAGACTCGAGATCTTTACGAGAACCGCGAATCGCGAATGCGAGGATGCGGCACACAGAGAAAATTAGCGGATCGGCGTCTGCGAGCAAACGCGCGATTTATCGATCGACGGACAACGGAGCGCGGGAAAAAGAACAAACGATTTTCGCGCGGAACATCGTCCCCGTGAGACGGATTTCACGGCGTTACGGATTACGGGAGCCCGGTGTGTGGTGGTTTTGTTTGAAAGACGGTGTTGTCGCACGGTGTAATTGGGTTTCACCTCCAGCAATCCCTGTCGCGTCGCGTAAATCAAACTACGCTTGGAAATCTTCACGCTTCTCACTGCCACGTCTCTCTATTTTTCTGTTCGATGTTGGCACACTAATAGCAATCGAGACGCGCATCGCCGTCAGAACACGGTTGATGCTAGCTGCCGCGATACAACCAGAAATCCGAAGAACTCGTTGGAACGCTGACGCCGTTCGATACGAACGGCACACCCATTTCGTGTTCCGATAATCGCTCGGTGAAGCAATATTCTCCGCTTTCAACTTTCAGAATCCCTTGCCCTTCGATCCGCGAAGCTACGCGAAACTTTCTTGCAAAATTCGTTAAACTTCAGACGGCTCTTTACCTTGTCGAACGAGGCGGGGCAGTGCCGTACCAGAGTGCGTTCTTCGCTGGGTAACATCAACTCCGTTTGCGTTTACTGCCTCGTCTCGCTCGACAAGGTTTAACCACGAAATTACACGTTTTACGCGTGAACGATACTACCCCGGACGGTTTTAACATTTTGTAACCGTAGTCTCGAGCGCGAGAAAGATTCGCGTAGTCTTCACGATCGAAGCAGGACCTGCAAATCGCCGACCGATTGTCGGAACGCAAGGAAAATTTTGTTGGACAGAGTGCGATCGTCGGTCGATCCCGAATCAACCGAGGATCCACGATCGTGATCGATGGTGGCGAGGCAACAGGCGCGGTAACAGGTACGCTTTTCCCTGGTTAGCGTCGCACGATTGCGGGGGATCCAAACAAAGAAACAAGCACGCGAGCGAGCGAGCATTAAAGCAATCGAGCAAACGCTGGCGAGTAAAGAGAGAAAGAAAGAAACGAACATGCGTGTGTTTTCTGCCTGGGCTGACGATCGGGGGTTGGTCGCCGACCAAGTAAGAGACGAAGAGGATCGCTCTATTGGACGGGGGTGGTGGGGATAGAAGTGCGACGCAAACGAGGGAAAATAGTATCGGCCAGCACAGGTATAGAGCCTACGAGTATATCTAGTCTGTGTTACACGTGTTACTGTCCCCCATTGTCTGACTGATTGATCAATGTAATTGATTAGAAACCAAGGAATGAGGAATCGGCGGGTGACGTGGCTGTTAATGTGTTGCAGGGGGGGTGGGACGCAATCGGAAGCATGTTGGCGATACAACTGGTCAAGTGGTGATGCAGGGTCCAGGGCGTTTTTCGTGCAGACTCTGCGGAAGCGTTTACAAGCACCTTGCTTCGCTGACCCAGCACCTTGAAGTGCATCGCAACCAGACAACCTGCATCCTATGTCACACCACTCTCAGTCGTAGAACCGACCTGCGGCGTCACATGCGTCTGAAACATAACATGCAATTGCAAAAAACGATCCAGAAGCAGCGCAGCTCGAAAAACGAATTGGACTCGTAGATTTGAACGTTGATGCGCCGAGGAACATTGCTTCTCGCTCCGCCCTGGTTTTCTCTTTCCTTTCCTTTGTCGAGTTACTCGCGCGTCGACCACCCCTTTATTTTCTCCTTTCGAGTTTCGGCTTTCGTTTCCCATCCGCGTCGAATACAGTAGCACCAGCAACAAACAGCAGCGGCAATGGCGGTTCTCCCGTCTTCTTTTTGTTCCGTTCGATTTGCACGATCAAATCCCTCTCGTACGGGATTTCGAAATACCTCCGTACCTGTATAGCGAACAAGAACTATTTCGTACGAAAAGAAAAAATGAAATTCGGTCTTAATTATCAACCATAGAATTTGAGATTTCGAGGAAGCGAACAGGAACAGACATCCGTGCAAAGACTAAGCGTGATCGACGCGCCGCACGGAGAATTCGTCGTGAAAGACGGGGACAGGAATTTCACGTCGTTGCGATTCTTCTTTGGACAGCGATCATTGTGTTGCGTGCAGAAAAACTGTTAGCGTGAACGTCCGACGCGCGAATCCTTGGAACCAGAACTTCGAGGACAGTAACATGAGACTTAATTTATTTATCGTTTCCCGATCTCACTGTCAGTTCCCGATTAGATAGCAGTGTCCAACGTCCAACAAACCCGGAAACCATCGACGTTCGTTGATCGTCCGGACTCTGTTATCTACCGTTTCGTTTGCTTCTCCGTTACGATTTCGCGGCGAGATACGTCCTTCTTCTCATCCGCGGACGCGAGCCTCGCGAATGGGGATCGAAATACATATTATTTAGTTCAGAGTATAATAGCTCGTTCTCGACTTTGTATCGATTCTAGTCATTACTGTACGGCGCTGAAGCGTTGTCGCTGAAACATCGTCTGATTTGACCTTGTCCGAGGTTCGAAATACCGACGATAGATTTTGTTCGATCGACGACGGCACAGTGTCGGGCCAGAGTCCTCCAAACGAGGCCGGAAGCGGAATTTTCAATTTCGTCGGAACCCGATGAAAAACTTATGTTGTGCGACTAGGTAGATTAGGTACAGCTATCGTTTCGAGACCGAGAACGACAAGACGAAACAGTTGTTCGACAAGCGATCGTTACCAATGACGCGCAAAACGAATATTCTACGTTAGTTGACAAATAAATAGTGTCTAGAGACTACATTGTGAGATGTCCATATCAATAGAGAAAAAGAGAGAAAGAAAGAGAGAGAGAGAAAGAGAGAGAAAGAGAATTACAATGTTACGAACGCGGGTCACGTTACGGTGAAAAATCAATCGGAATGTTACACCGACTCTGTTTACACGTCCGTTGTTCGCATATGCTCGACCTTTTCGTTGCGACCAAGATGGATTTTAGCTGCTTCGAAGGAGCGCATAGACAGTGCCTTACACTCGAATAGTTTTACAGATTCTACAGTATTGACTTTCCAGATGTTTACCACAGTTGAACGCGTATGAGAGACTATAAGAGAACCGAACACAGTTTTATTCCTTCATTATTTTCCCCGGTGGCTTCGTGTAAACATTGTCTCTGTGTGTACGAGATTCGATGAAAACTTAGAGAGTACTTGTTCGTTCGCCTATGATCCACTGTGTCTGCAGTCTACAATCCGTAGTCCGCAGGACGGGAACAGAATTTCGAGGATCGATCGATCCGGTGTGGAAGCTACGAATCCGTTCTACGGCCCAGGCCCAGACCACGGTGTATTCTAGAGGTGTTACGACTAAGCACTTCTGCAAGGTTGACGCTTTGTGATAGATAGAGTGAATGAGATTGTGTGCAGCAGTGTGTACATGCTGCCCATGCTACGGTATGTACCGTACATCTGCTACACGCAATCTCATTCACACACGTACACGAAAGCTTGATCCTGCCCGATATGCCATCTAGCGACGAACTAACCTCTATCTATCACACTTTTTTTGAGGGAAGTCTGAACACCTCTATAATACACCGTGGCCCAGACCCTTTCGTTGCGTTCCTTCTCCCGGAAGTGGAAACACGATTCCCTCCGAATGCCCCCGACCAAGGAGCTGCTTTCGTTTTTCGATTTCGTTCCGTTCCGTTGCTTCGAACGGACTGTGTTGTCCTTTGCATTCGCTCGAACCTTGGTTTCCTCGCGATCATCGCGGTCATCGTTGTCGAGATGTCGAGAAGAACAAGCGCGAATTTCTTGAACGGAACAGGAGGATCGGATTTCGGAAAGCTCGTCGCGCGGCTCCCCGCGAGTTTTCCCAAAGCTCTCTTTCGTGATCGTCGACGATAGCGATCTCGCTCGAAAAAGTCGAACTTTTACGTATTGGCTCTATACATTGTGTACCGCTTTATCGCGATTCGTTCGATTTCAATGATCAACGTTGCTTCAGAATCTTACGCTATATAAGTCCTATGTGTACGTTGTTATATTATATCCAATAAAGAAACGATGTTTCATTAACGTGTCATTGCGACGATGTAATTACGATGTAATAAAAAAAAAAAGGCGCGAACCTCTAGAAAGGTTCTGAAAGTTCGATTCTTTTCCGTTCTCTTTCTGATTACGTAGATCGACAAATTCACCGTTTCTTTTCGACCGAGATTGATCGATTATGCGCGCGCGCATAAGTGCGTGCGTAATTTTTCGTCGATTTCGCCGAACAATGTATGCGATAAATTCGTGAAATTTCTAGACACGCCGTATCCTCTAACAAACGAATCGTACCGTACAGAGTTCTTTTTGATTTTCCTCTTTCGAACTGGAACAATTGTGTTTCTCGCAGGATAAAGCACTTAATCGTAGGTTTACGTAGATTAACAAAAAAAAAGTGTAGTTGTTCGCTGTTAAGATCGCACGAAGCTTCGACGAAGAGAGAAAGGCTGAGAGTGCGGGTGAGTGCGTGAGAGATCGAATGAACGAACGAATGATAAAAGAGAGAAAGAGAGAGAGAGAGAACTCTTTCCGAGCAATCGATCGCGTCGGATTCGTCGCGTTGTAATTAATCGAATGTCGAGCGGAACATGTACTTGATTGGTGCGAGACGTTTTTCTCTTAGCTCGTAAGACTTAGCCCGTAAGTAAGGTATGTAGAGCGACGGTGTGCGAGTTTGTGTCGTGTCCCGCGCGATAGATCACGCTGCTAACGACTTCAACGATAGTTCGATAGGTCGTTCTCACGGGCACCGTCTCGTCGTCGTACCGATCGAACGATAGTTCGTCCGTCGTGTCCAAGGATCAGTGCATTTACGAGAAACGATCAGTTTGCAACAAACAATCGTGTTCGGAAAGTCAGAAAGTTTTCGCGAACGCAGCACGACGCATGGGTAAATATCACACACTATCCACACACGCATACACGTACACACACCACCAAACACAATCAAACAAACACACAGAAACGGTACACTATATTTCCGTAAGATTTTTCGTTTCGATCGCGTACCTCATAGTTTCCCAAAGTTTTTCGGCTTGTAGCATCTTTCGAAACTTCCAAGCATAGCTGCATTTAAAAAATTAATGTTCAACAATTTTTCAAGAATTTTTTTATCGGTCAAACAGGTTTTTGCAGTAACACGGTTTAATTGTATCATTTGGGATTGTTATAATATGGAAGAAATTTTTTAACCGTAGGCTTCCGGTAGATAGAATGTGAAAAAAAATCCGGTTGAAAGTAAATAGAATCTTGAACGCACCCCCTGTTCAGCCTGCACGTTGGGAAACTATGGCGTGCTTGAACGCGCAGATCCCGCGTAAAAGCGTTCGCTGTAGATATCGTCGATCGTCGCAAACTTTTCGTTTCGATAGATTCTGTTACGTGTACGTACTTCATTGTGAGCTTGTAAGCGAACTCAAAGAAAAAAAAAGCGGTATAAAACTATGCTTTGAAATGTTATTACAGCAATGTAAATAAATCGATTTACAATGGAAGCTTCAGTCTTGATGTTTTTCACGGAACGCGGAGGACGACGCGACCGCGCGACGCGAGGAATCATTAATGAAAGTATACAAACATACTATACGTATGCGGCTCGGCGCTCGGCACACTGTCTTCGGTCTTCGGTGCGTTTAGCGAGTGGGTGCTTCAGCGTACTTTGAATTAGCGCTGGCGTCTAACAGTGTTCTGCTTACACGTTGCGCGAATTTGGGAAACTGCACAAACTATTCTCGACTGTTTATTCCTCGCGGAACGACCGCTGAGATTCTTGGAGACTGCTTTGAATCGGTCGGACAACACGCGTAATCGGGCGAAAAGAATTGTTAAGGGTCGTTGATCGAGGGGAGGAGCAAAAGTTCGCGAAGATCCAAGAATCCCAGCTAGTCGAATCCCTCGTTACCTCGTATCGATTTACCGATTTCGTAGAAACGTGGCTCGTTCTTGCGTTTAGAGAATAGACACACTGACATCGTTTGTTTCGACATTTTAATGTTTTCTTTCTTGTTCGAGTACAATCTTGCATCGATAGATGAATGGTAGTGACGCATTAATGGCTAACTGTTTTACGTAAATGAGAACGATCGTATATAGAGTAATTTTTGAATGGTCACGAGAGAACGTTGTCTCGAACGAGATATATTAAACGCGACAAGAATAAAATGAGACAGAAATGAAAAGACAAAACAAAAAACAAACAACTATCCTGTTCCGTTATAGTGTTAGTTATAAGAAGAAATAAATTTATAGAGTCACACGCAAGGACACCGGCATGGAGTTTGCATTCGCCAGGATCATTCTGCGATAAATGCGGTATTACGTTTACAACGCAGCACGCTCTTCTACGGCACATTACATCGAAACACGAAGAATCACGAACTTCTACCGCGTACTGCAATATCTGCCAGCGATTTTTTAAAACAAAGTGGAGCTTGGCCACTCATAACAGCAAATATCATAGGAACTGAGTGCGGGTCGAATCGTAGTGCTGTAGTCCTTGTTGGTCTATCCTCCACTCGGTTGCGAGTCGCGAATTGTGAATTGCGGATTACGAATTACGGATCGGGTCTCGCTTCTACGCAGAACAGGCTTCCAAGATTTTCTACTACCGGTAGGACGAGAGGGACTAAAGGGATGCGTTCGTAGCGCAAACGGATCCTGTCGAGTACATATATCGTTTCATCGAAACGGAGAGACACTAGGGCTCTATGGATGAATCATTTTATTAAATATTTATTTCAAATTCTAGATGTAACCGTTCGTCAATCATATTGAGAAACAAAGATGATCGTTGAGTCCTTGCAAGCACAGTGCGCATGAAATAACGTTGGAAAATATTTGAATATATTTTCGTGGCTGATCTTGTACATTTCTTAACGTTCGTCGTATCAGCGTATCACACTGAGGAATGTCGTTATTGTAATTGTAAACCTCCCCTCAATGCGAGTACCAAATGCAATACCGATCCACCTTGGACCTTATAGTCTTGCGCCGTTTTGTCATCGCTCCTAAAAAACAACAGAACATCCCGTTATACTTATCCCTTGGAATATTATCTCAAATCACGTTTTAGATTGCTTTAGAATTGAATCGAATCCCAAAGACACAACTATGTTGCACGGTTCATGCAATTTATGAGTTCATTGTAATTATAAGATGCATATTTTGATTCACAAACAAACAAACAAACAATTAAACAAAAATGCTGGAATAAATAACGTTGAAACATCGTGATTGATGGAACAGGGACAAGGAGACCGAAACCACTATGCCAGTCAGATTCAGTAAGGACTACGGAAAGTCACTTTCCAGAGTACATTCCGTCGACTCCAAAGAAGATTAACGCTACAAGAAGATGTAAGGTTTGCGCGACCAAAGGAGTGAGAAAGGAATCACGATATTATTGTGCTTATTGTAATGTAGGATTATGCGTAACGCCTTGCTTCAAGGATTTTCATACCACGCAAGACTTCAAATAAAGCATTCGAGCCTATTTCTCTCTATAAAGAACGTGTTTCTTGTACAACTGTATAAATATTTCTACTGCAATTATACCTACATTTGCTTTCCAGAGAATATTAATCGTTGTTGTTGCGGAGGTATACCTTCCTTCTCTTCTACCCTTTCCTTGATCCTTTCCACTTTATCTGTGGGTTCTATATCTATTTCGATCTATGAGAACAACAACACTCTTGATAACAGTGAGACTCGCGAGTTTGCCTATCTTTCAATAAAATATTGACATAATACAACGTTAGAACGATACAATGCATATAAGGATATGAACTCGATGAGACGATTAGTTATTAACAACACATCAAAAGTCAACTTTTCTATTCTCGGATGACAAAAACAATCTCGCTGGAAAGAATGTTTCCGTTACTTGTTTTTGAGAAGTACATCGAAAAACTGTAACTGCGCGCTCGTAACGGCAAATCGATGGAAGGTTTATTATATCATTTTGCAATTACTTGCCTCTTTCCCCGTGAGAGTCTGAAACAAGGTTAGAATATTTTCCGGTCTGATTATAGCAGTTTTATGTCCAATACCGCTGATAATTGTTCTTACCTTCACTTTAATCAACATTCTTCACGCGTTATATGAAGTAACCGGGTAATTATTATAATATTATAAATTAAATATTGACACAAACTTCTACCGCGAATCACCTGTGCTTTCGGTGAAAAACGCTATTCGATTATAGGCGGTTGAAGTCGTTCGTGTCTCCATCTGATGGTAATCTATGCATTTAGAACTCTACTTCTGATTTTTTATCGTAACCATAAACCTTAGACCATATATACTTATAGACCCGGCATAGGTATAGGATATGCATAAGACGCAGTGTTCCAAGATAACGGAGTATCTGGAGCCCATAGCGATATAAAAGCGAGATATACAAGTATATTTATGCATTACTTCGTAAACATTTTGAAAAATGGTGCAAACTTGTTGCATAAAGAATTGTAAGGAACGACAAAACCGTGATACAAATATATCTTTTCACAAACATTTTATAGCACTTTGCCCACATCTTTCATCTGGTAGATGCAGTAATCTTGGAACACGGCATGTTATCCGAGTTTTGAAATAGTCCGACTATATGTACCCTCTTTTTAAAGAATTATTAACGGAAAACACGCGGACCAATCAGTCGCGCCGCTAAAGCAGAGGGATACCGGCTCGGCCAATGGCTTTTCTTTCGCCAACATTCTTCTGTGACACCTTGTGTAACAGTGATCTACGGTGCTACGTCTATTCTTTTATCTAGTCAATGGTAATGGGATCAACATCGTCAACAATGTTGACCGATGTCAACATCAACTATAAATCAGAGAACTTCCTCTCTGACTAAACACTATTTAAATAAATTATTGATTTTTGACTGCGCCACATGGTGATTGGTCTACTCTTATGTTCGATTTATTATTTTAATGATATCATTTGTATCCCATATAATGAAAAGTATTGAGTTTGTTGAGGTTATTCATCGATATATGTTATGTTCAAATGCAATAATCCTCTGCTGTTATCAATGAAACAACGCTTGCTTCAAATTCTGTGTGGTACATACAATTTATTTCTAACTACCTATACCGTAAGATTACAAGTTATAATTACATATGTTAATTATCACACGTAGTTGTACGTCGTATATGGAAATGGTATATCGAGATTCGAACACAGTTGTTGGCCATAGATTTTCTTCTTGGAACATGAAAGCTTACGAATAAATGATTTTGATTCGTTACATTTTGAGTTTTTCTTCTTGCGCGATAAGCTGATTCTTTATTTTTTGCAAAAGCTCTTTTTTCACAGAGTCCGGCACGAGCGTTCTCGCTTTGGTTGTGACCACAGAAAGTAGCTTATCGTACGTGATATCGTGACCATGTTCTTTGATTAATTCCTTGCAGATTAATTTTACTTGATCCCTCCAACCACATTCGACCAAACGCCGACGTAATAATTCTTTCAGCCTAAAATAGAAACAACAATACGGTAAGTCACTGTCCTTTTTTGTAATCAACTGTAACGATTTTGAAACTTATTGCAAGATTAAGAAAATACTAACACGTATTAAAGGAATTGATTTATCGAATTGATATTCGAATGATCGAGATCGTAGCGTAATATCAAAATTGATAATCGATAAAATAGCTAATGCGAATACTTGCCCATCACGATCACCAACCATCACTAGCCTTTGATGCGGAGCAGTTTTCATTGCGAATTTGCACTTGACCCGCTTGATCCAATTCGAGAAATTCAACTTCTTGATTTCTAATTACGTCGAGGGCAACCGTTTCGATGAACGCAGCACAGTTCGCTTTCACGAAAGGTTATGTTGTGTTTTGTCTTGTCTTTCAGCATCATAACCTAATTTCATCGTATACCGTTTGCAGATCGTGTAATGAGCAAACATGATCGAGGATTATAGTCGGGTTCTCTGAATTGACTCTTCTTCGATACCTTATTATCGGTTTTTGTATGCAAACGTTGTAAGATTCTGCAGGCGACACATTTTTCAGTCGTAAGTTGATCTTTAATTATGACAAACACGGTTCACCTTGTTAAAGTGTATCTATTTTTTAGGACATGGTTTCTGTAAGGGTGATTAATTGTATTCCATTTAGGAGACTAGTAGCTGTCTCCGGTCTATCGAATGCACGTATTTGTTCTCGTTGCTACCCGGAGTCTAATGTTCCGTCAAATGCTTCCTACTGCACAAGGAAGACGCTCGCAAAGACCAATGAGGTCGAGCAAGAAAAAAGGCTCCAAGTTGGATTTGCGGAAGTAGGTAAATTTCATATGGCTATCCCATGGTGCGAGTCACTGAATAATCCGTGTTTTTCAACGTCGTTTATTTTTCAGTTAAAGAGAACACAAAATCTGTTGGATATTTAAGTGTGATAATCGGTGGCGTAGGAATCACGGGTTTAATGTTTTACGCGATTTTCAACGAACTATTCTCCAGTAAAAGTCCAAATAACGTTTACAGTAAAGCGCTGGAACGCTGCAAGAAAGAACCTAAAGTGAAAGATGCTCTCGGAGAACCTATAAGAGGTTACGGAGAGGAGCACCGGCGTAGACGTAACCACGTTAGGTAGGCATTGTACGTCGTTCTATTCATGCTCTGTTCAAACGCATAATTTTTACAGTCACGCTACCTTCATGAAAGACGGAGTGCGGCACATGAGAATGCAATTCTATGTCCAAGGCATAAGGAGACGCGGCACAGTGACCTTAGAAGTACAAGAAGTAAGTAATTTCAGGGTCACACGTATTTAGACCATAGAGTCGTCTAACACGTTAAAATTGATTGCAGAACGAATCGGGCGATTATGTGTACAGATACCTGTACGTACTAATAGATGATATCATGCGAACTACTATAAAAATAGAAGATAACAGAGAGGGACAGAGCCACGTTATCGACACGGAGTTTGATATAATTTAATATTCTCATCTCGTTCGAGTAGTAGGTTTGATATATTGTATATACAGGTGTGCTCGCAGACAGTGATCTGCAGCATTTAATATGAATATTCTTTTGCAAATAAAACCGTAATGCTCGTGGAGAGAACGTGTTGTGTTTATTCGCGACTAACAGTCTCGAAATAGTCACGACTAATTGTGTGCCCAATACGTGCTGCGGTCGGTTTTCCTGAAGGATATGAGTAACTGTTTTTCTTTTTAAAGCGAGCGACTCTTAATATAGCTGTGTTTCATAAATTCATGGAAGGAAAGTTAGTGCTGTGCTTTCATCGGAAACGCGTTTTTTTTTACTGATAGTCTGAAGTCCGAGTCGACTTAATCATCGCGCGACGGACATTTTTTGACGTAATTTCGCACGATTGAATTCCGAAGGCGGAGAGTACGATGGAATATCTGCCCACGTGAAAAATTGCAGGCGTCGTTAGTAACTCGCCTAAAAATCAACCGAAGGTTGAGCTCGGAACACGAGTCGCGTCTCGTCGCATCGTTGCGAATGCCAGTAGCTCGCAGTCTGACAGTCGCTCGTCTACTTGCGAGCAGATCGACGGAACGCGTGCTCTCGATCGGTTCGCGGTCGCGCTTAAAATGCCTCGTGATATCATCACCGACTAGTCTATTTAATTGGTGTCTTTTTTTCTTTTTTTCGTGCTCGAACAAGGCGCGATAAGATAGATCGTCGGTCCCTCGAAAGCAATTCGAAATTGTCTGAGATTGTCAGCGTGGACGGTCAAGGAAATCGTTGCAAAGCATGAATTTTTTGCGCGAATGAATCGACGGTCTGTCTACTTACACTGGACGCCCTTGATTGGACAATTATTATCGCGGGATTCAGGTTTCCTCGAGAGTACGCCAAGTTGAGAGCAACCAGGCGACATCCAACGAAGCATAATCGACCAAGATACGTGCTCCGGACAATACATGCTTCGGTCCACCTACGGAGGAGCGGACTGTAACGCGCGCCGAGATGAACGCGAACACGTGCGAATGGCAGACGCACACCGCGGACGCGCGGATTTAAAACAGTGACGCCGCGTCGCGTCGGGTAAAAACACCTGTGGAACAGTCACCGTTGTAATTCATCGCATCGCCGAAACCAAACAGATCGAACCAAAATGGGCAAGTGTTGCTCCTTTTTCTCGCGATTCAGAGCGGTCTTCAAACCCCAAACCGATACAACGGATGGCACTCCAAGGTATACCTGCACCAAACCGGAGTGCTTGCCGCGTCCACCCACCACAGCGGATTCAGGTAATTTTTCTTTTGTAATAATATAATTTATCATATTATATATAGACTGCCGATTTTATGCATCTATGAGAAAAATGAGTACGCACAATTTAAAGCAATGGACATATTAAAAAGATTTACAGTCGTGTGTTGCAATCGATGCAAACATTTTGGAGTTCATGACATCATGATTATCAAAATCGAAGGTTCGCGAACGTTATTTTTTATCTGTTGAAGATACGGTAACGCCGAAGTCAAACACTTTGATCTTGTGCCCCTAAAAATTAGTCACCTGGCCGTTCGATGCGTCTTTGACGTGATTGACCACAGCCGTCGCAGATTGACCCATAGTCGAACAAGATCAACTAGCCATTATTTCTTAAGTAAATGATAGGGCGGAGGAGAACTGTACCAATGGAAACTGTAGGGTCAACGATGTCGCACCCGAGATAAACTAAGTATATCGTTCAAGTGAAAGCTCTAGTTCGCGCTAGCTTACTCTCTTGACTTTGATACCGTGCTCTCGGGTCAATATCCTGCGCAAGGGGTTGTTCGATTCGGGATGCGACTATCGGAATCAGAAAGTCAAAAGGTCTTATCTTATCATTTATACCTGCCAAATGGTGGAAGTCCAAATATCGCGTTCAGTCTTCACGCAGTTTTCGTGCAGTGAACTGAAAAAACAAACACGAAGCTTCTAATTTTAAGAAAAATGAATTTCTGTGATGATGCTGTTCCTGGAAGTAAGTAGTGTGCATAATAATAATATTGGATTTATATTAATTAGTGTTTTTGTGATGTATAAAGTCAAATATAAAATTTGGTGCACAGATTTTAAAAATGTATATTAAAAGTTGTATATTCCACAATATTCCACAGGGTTTCTTGTTTAGACTTGTAGTCGATACTTTTACCTTACATTATTTCGATCCGTTTTTGTGACGCAGAGGTGGTCACGGTACTAGTTACGAGTTACGAGCATGTTTTCTCGAGAAATTTAGAAGATACATATAATAAAATTTGTTAACCGTTTCTTTTATTGTTTTTAAAAAATAAAATCAAATTTTTTCGAAGCTCTATTGTATATAAATCAGACACAATTAACTTTACATTAACAAAATCAAATAATTTTTTCACTTAGCATATTACGCATCCGCCATTTTATTTTTTGTAATTTTGACATCAGATTTACCGATTTTCGACTACTGTGCGTCACGGCTAGAATTTTCACGGATCTCGAGGCATTTCTAAAGCGATATCATGAGAATGGAATGTTTCGTTAAGATGCTACTATTAATACACGTTTATAGCATTCGCGTTGGTAGCGGTTGGCAACGAGGAAAAGTTTTCCGAAATTTCCAGCGTGAACGGCTTCGATATTGTTCTTCCGCGCCGAGCATCGAGTCTCGACAACACCTATTTTAAGAAGTTCCGTGGTCAGTACTCAATCCTGTCGAAACGTGTTTCCAATCATCCTTTCTCGATGCGTTTACGCAGCGTACCGAATTGCCGCGTTCCGCGCTTTAATAACCGATGATGTCATCGCGCACCATCGCCCAAGTATAACATTTCCTTAATTTGTTAAAGGCGCGGCGACTATCTTCGAAGCTCGCACGAAACTTTCCACTTTCAACGTCCTCGCGTCCTCGGACATTCTTCACGTTCACATTTCCGGACTCGAGCCTCCGCGAGCCTCGAGGCAAGGCCGTTTCGAGGAAATAGTTTCCAACCAACTGGTGTCCGTGGAACGTAATTAAGAGTAAACAAAAATCGTGCGAATAGCGCGCCTCGCCCGTTGCGCAAAGATTTGCTCGATGGTGCTTCACCAAGGAAAATAAACTCGGGCTCGCGGCCAGATGGGAAATCTCAGCTTCTGGCGCCTCGCGTTCACGAACAATCGCTCTCGTTTCCTCGTAAACCTATCTATCCGATCGCGGTGTCGGTCTTACGATCCAAATGATCCCCTGCCGATCGACCGACACCCGTTCGCGAGAAGGAGGCAATTACGATTCCGACGGGTATTTATCCGCCTCGCGGTAGGTGAATGAATGAAAGTGTTGATCGCGCAAGTGGTACCCTGACCGTCGTGTAACATTACGTCACCCCTTATTACGCAAGGCCGAGTTCTATTATTCAAGCATTTCCCGAAATTCCAAACGGGACGCGTCCGCGGTTTTACGTACTCTATCGATCGAGCGATCGCCGGATATTCGCGGATAACGTCGAAGTAATCCGCGATTAACTCGCGAACACTGCAATTTGTCACGAGATAGGTATCTCGCGAGTTCCGTGTTCGTTCGAGGCGCGAGATCCGCCGATGTTTCGCCCGCGACACGCCAGCAACACCTCGCATCCACAATCTCACATGCTAATTTTATGCGAGTGTCGCCGTTGTTCGCGCGCTGTATGCGCCTGTTGCGCTCTTTGCGCAATGCTTATCAATACGTCGCGCGACTCATTGCGACACTCGTCGGACGAGCGTCTGGCGCCGCACGGTGGGCGGTTTTTTTAAAATTTAATTAATAATCATATTGATTGTCCCTCTCTACTTGCGCAAATCAATTTCTATGTACCTGAACGTGTATTGACAACTAGAGCAGGATTTCAAACACTTAAAGCCAGATCTACTTATGGATTAATTAATCGGATAAATCGCGTTATTGCAGACTCTAGCACTCTCTATAATCGTATTGATTTTTTTACTGAGTCTTTGCACAGAATGATCCATTAAATTCCACATTGCCCTCGAGAAGGGAGAAAAAATGGTATCGTAGCCATCGATTTCCGGCGCTGGATCATCCCGGCTGACTGAATGCACTCGAGAACGGTAGTCATATATCGAATATGTATTAGTGTCTGACTATTTGCGCTGACGAAATTGCCACAGCGCGTCATCGATCGTTACGGATAATCTGAATTTCGAACGCTCGCACGTGCACGTGCACTTATTGTTAGATCTGAGGTACATAGATCCATGAAACAATATCCGTGAGCGCGGTGTTCGCGTTATAATTTCGAGCCCGGCTGATTAAATCGTCGAAACACCGTCGCACCACTTCCGTACGAAACCGGTTGAAGCGATCGACCCGCAGATACTTTGTATCGCTATCGTTTGACACGATATTTATTACATAATTAGCCGGCCGGCCGACTATCGCTCCCGTAATTACGCGATCGATCAATATTTACCGCTGATCGAGCCAGCGGGCTGTTATATTCGCGTTAATGGATTTCCATGGTCGCGGGTGGATACCACGGTGGACAATTTCTAATCATTTCAAATTTAGTCTCTGATTAGAAATAAAAAATAAAAAATTCGCCGATTAGAACCGATCCGGTATAGATACGTACAGCATCGAAGTAACGTAATCAACCGGTTGTCCGGAAGGAGGATGCGTGTTTCTCGCTTATCCGCTCGGCGATCGGATGCATCGTTCACATTGTCCAGCGGTTTGCCGAACCGTGATTCTTTACTCGCGCTACGAGTCTGTGGACGCAAGAATGAAATCGGGAAAGCTTATGCGAGCATGCGTGCTTCCCCATTGAACGCTGTCTTCGACGGTACATGCGCTCCATTTAATTTTACTTTTAGAGGCTTGCTAATCGTGCACGTGGATATACAGGGTTATCCAGAAGTACCTTTAGGACAGGGATGGGCAACCTTCTTTGTCATCGAAAATTTTGATGTTCAAATTGATGTCTGTAAACGTGGTCGTGGTGGTCATTTGACAGATATCGTCTTTCACACATGATTGTCATAGATGATACCTGATAATTAAATAAAAAGGCCAATAAAATTAAAAATAGTATATTTTTTATTTAAAAAAAACTTCCTGTAATCTTTATTTTGGATAACCCTGTAGAATCTAAAATCATCTCCGTTCGTTCGCCGAAACGTTGACGGAGCGAATGGCCCCGTACATGGATGTACAAAGAAAATAAGAACCGATCGACTGTCGTCAGATTTTTCTAAATCGAGCCTCGATGAAAACTCGGATCGATTACGGCGATCGTAAATCGATCAATTATTCCATCCAGAATCGGTGGGCTTGTCACCGGTTCGCGGTAACGACTCTGTCAGCGAAAGGACTCTTAATTGACTCGTTTAGTTAGCCTCCGCGACTTTCCACCCAGAAGTCGACCGATCCGAGCGTTTAAGCGAAGCGTAACGGATACGAGGAATCGACGTCTCTGCGAAGCAAATGACTCGTTTGGCGTCGGTAAATAAATTACAAGGAGTAATTGACAGAATGAAAAGTAGGCGACACCTACTGGTACCAAAGTCATCGATGACACCATGTATGGCCGCGTTCGTCGATGCAGAAACGACCTTGGGGCCTCTCCTAGAACGCGGCAACCCACCCGACACGCTGCAACGCGTTGCGTCGCGCTTCGCAAAGCCCTACCCCCGTCGACGCAAGACGCAACACTCGAGACGGCCGTCGTCCATCGTCCGACCCGACGACGTGTTTCCTTCCTCGTCGCCTCGAGTCGAGGAGGTGCGATTTGTCAGAGTGATTTCGCGGAACTCCCTGAACAGCTAAAAGACTTCGTCGCGACTGTCATCGATGGATTCAGTCTTTCGTTCGTTTTCAAGGGACGAGTTCGTCTCCTCCGATCCTCGAAGAATGTATTATAGATTTTACGACCGCTACCGGACTTTCAACGATGCCGGTCGCTTCAGGCCGTTCCCGTACCGGTTCTACTGTGAGTGCTCTTGTTTTTTCGCGACCGCGTTCTCTAATCGTTCGTCTCAACATACAATTAGTTAGCTGCGGCAATCCGTTTCTTGTTCCATCGATGCGGGAAAAGGCCTTCGCTCGAGGTTTCTCGCTTTACGAGATCCGTAAAGTGTTCTCTTTATATATATATATGTATATACCTACTATTTTGGTAAGGTGAATGATTTTCTGTTGGATATTTGTCCCGACGGGAACCGAGAATAGTGCGCTCTTAAATGATTTCTCCTCGTCTCTTTATCCGGCAATTTGACAGGCGGCGCGATCATTTTGTTAGGACTAACGTTCGCCTTTGTTTAGGGGAGGATTTCGATGTTCCCGTGCTGACGATCGCGGACGTGGATCCGTGCCTAGCGGAGAACGGAGAGAGCCACAGGACGTCGAGGTACGATTTGATGTCGCGACAAGACGACAAGGCCCGGCTGGTCGTCAGGCGCGGGCAACCATTCTTCGTGCACCTCACTCTGTCCAGAGACTATGATCCGAACCTCGACGGCATGTCGTTGGTGTTTACCGTGGACGGGGTTGAGAAGCCGCAGTATGGCCACGGAACTCTGGTTGCGGCGCCTGTCCTCTATCCGGGACAGGTCTCCGAAGGATCCTGGCAAGCGACCATCGACGCGATTCAACCGAATCTCCTTCGTTTAAAGGCAAGCTTCGTTAAAAGCAATCCCGACATCGCAAGTTCGTCGCGAATAACTCACTCTTGTGTTGTCAGATCGTTCCGGATGCGAACGCCATCATAGGGAAATGGAAGATGGATATCGACACCAAGAACAAGAACTTGGACGGAGCTGTCAGCTACTCGATGCGTCACCCGTTCTACCTGATCTTCAATCCGTGGTCGGAAGGTAACGATCGAGAATTTTTGGCAACGAGCCATTTCTTGAATAACGAAAGATCGATATAGATAGACAGTCTAATCGTAAGATCGCGCCGCTACGTTCCAGAGGACGTGGTCTACCTGGAAGGCGAAGATCAGCGGCAGGAGTATGTGCTGGCCGAGGACGGGCTGATATGGCGCGGAAGTTACAATCGTTTGCGACCAACGGTGTGGAAGTACTCGCAGTTCGAGAGGGACATATTGGACTGCGCGCTGCATCTGATGACCCGAGTCGGGAAAGTTCGAATCTCCGGCAGGAGCGATCCCGTCGTGATATCCCGCGTGTTGTCCGCGAGCGTGCGTATACGGAGAATAACTTTTATCCCGGGAATCTCTTCGTCTAATCGAATCACTCTTCTCTATCGCTTTTGTCGCTTCAGGTGAACTCTCCGGACGACAACGGAGCGGTGATGGGCAATTGGTCGGACGATTTCGGGGGCGGCACGCCGCCGACCAAGTGGCTCGGCTCCCAGAAGATCCTGCAGCAATACTACAAGACGAAGAAGCCGGTCAAGTACGGACAGTGCTGGGTGTTCGCGGGTGTTCTAGCCACCGTCTGCCGCACCCTTGGTCTGCCTTGCCGCGTGGTGACCAACTACTCGAGCGCCCACGACACCCAGAGCAGCCTGACCGTCGACTACTTCGTGGACGCCGACGGCAGCGTGTTGGAGGAGCTGAACAGCGACTCGATATGGCGAGTAGCGAAGCGTGTCTCTCCGATCTTCTGCGAGAACCCGAACCTATTTTTGTCGTCGGTTTTCTCACCCGCAGGAACTTCCACGTGTGGAACGAGGTGTGGATGAAGCGATTGGATTTGGCACCGGACTGCTCCGGTTGGCAGGCGATCGATGCGACTCCTCAGGAGCTCAGCGAGGACGCGTATCGTTGCGGGCCGGCCTCCGTCGCTGCCGTGAAAAAGGGCGAGGTCCTTCGCCCGTACGACAACGCTTTCCTCTTCGCCGAAGTCAACGCGGACAAAGTGTTCTGGCGGTACAACGGACCGACGCAGCCCTTGAAACTGATTCGGAAGGACCAGTTCGGGTGAGTCTCGACGATCGGTTTCCGATATCATTCTCTTGGATCCCTCTATCTCTATATCATTCTTCGTTTCCACGTATTTTCAGAATCGGGCAATTTATCAGCACCAAGGCGGTCGGAAGGTGGGCCAGGGAAGACATCACTTACACCTACAAGTATCCCGAAAGTAAGCCCACGTGTCTTCTTCTTAATCGCGCTTGCCAAACTTCTCGCAGAAAGTCCGCATCTGCGAGATCTTACTGTTGCCCGATCGAACGCTCTCACGAAGCAACCTCTCTTGTTGCAGGATCGGAAGAGGAGCGGGCTGCCATGCTAAGGGCGCTCCGTCAAAGCCAATCGCTGTTCAGCCGTTACTACCTGAACGAGGAGTTTAACGACATCATGTTCCATTTTGAGCTGCGCGACGATATCGTGATCGGACAACCGTTCAGGTACTCCTCTTCTTCTTCTTCTTGAAATTATAATTCCCGTTCTATATCGATGGAACGTGGAAATACGAAGGTCGATGTAACATTGATCTCGCTTGACTTTTCCAGCGTGGTGTTGCTGATCAAAAATAGGAGCGACTCCACCGAGTACCGGGTCTCCGTGGTTTTGAGGGTCGAGACGGTGTTATACACTGGCCGAGTCGGCGACCCGGTCAAGAGGTTGAACATCGATCGTCTGGTGAGACCGGGAGTGCTCGAAGAGGTGCGGTTGGACGTGTCCTGGGAAGAGTATGGTCTTCGACTGTTGAACCAGTGCGCGTTCAACATCGCCTGCTTGGCGACCGTCAAGGACACGAACTTCGAGTACTTTGCACAGGACGATTTTCGCGTGAGGAAACCCGACATTAAAATCATCGTGAGTAGATACAATGCGTTGCTTGTCTACACTTTCGAAGCGGAAACGATAATCCGGACACATTTGCAGATCGAAGACGAGCCGCGAGTCGGCGAAACCTTGAACGCGAGAGCCAAATTCAAGAATCCGTTGCCCATACCGCTGAAGAAATGCCGATTCCTGATCGAAGGACCCGGCTTGGACGAGCAGCTCAAGCTGAAGCTGTCGGAGCACGTGGAAGTCGATGCCGATGCCGAGTGTTCGTTCTCCATGGTCCCGAAGTTCGAGGGCCGTGCCACGATCGCCGCGAAATTCTACTCGAAGGAGCTCGAGGACGTCGACGGCTTCGTCAACTTCATGGTGAAAGCGGCGGCGCCTGTGGCGAACGGCGAGTAACGAGCTGAACGGCTAAACTTTCCCGAATGTACCTGCGCTTTTCTACGATATCTTTTCGCGTGGCTGCCGAGAGATTACTGTTAAGAACGAACCGTCGTGTTCATAGTATTTATTTCCGTTATTCTATTCTCTGTACGCAATAATGTATGTTCGCGAGGCGGCCGGCAAGCGCGAGTTAGTTTTTAATTTTTCGACCCGATAGCCTCTCGGAAACTGACGCGGCGGAGGCAACGGGTCGGAAAGCATACCGGTTCGAAGCAGGCTTCTGTGTCGAGCTAGTAAAAAATTGAATCGGCAGTGACTACCGACTACAGAATGCACGGTGCACGCTGAACGGGGCAATATTAACGAGCGGCAATCGAGGATCGCTGGGTCGAACGCGCGATTATTCCGAATGAGAAAAGGATGGGCAAAGAGCGAATAGAAAGAGAGGAAAAGACGGAGACAGATACACGACGAGACGGATGAGTCATGCATCGCCGTACGGGAAATGAACGTTGAGATATAGCGTACGACGGGCGACCGTAAAGGAAGAAGCAGGAGCGAGAAGAGGTCCGAACGAAAACGAGAGCAACGGTCCGAAGATTCTTTGAATGCTCGTATCGTCCCGATGTCGAGGACGCCGAACATCGTTGTATCGTCCCGTGGTATGCGGGCCCTCGGCTCGGAATCACTTACGGACAAGGTAATATTTTTGTAGCGGTTTCTCGTCTCGATTACGAGGGATTCAAGGGGAAGGGAACGTAACGATAAGCTGGTAGCAAGTGAAGACGAATACGAGGATCGTATAAGGAAGAAGAAAAATGGTAAACGAAAGGTCAGAGCCGAACGAGAGGCACGGGAACGGTGGGCGAACGGGGAGAGGAACAGAGAGGGAGAGAGAGCGCGAGAGGAAGAACGATACAGAAGATAGCAGTGAGATATGTCTAAATACATAACCGTGACACGTGATGGACGTGTTGCGGCCCCTGTCTACAGGGGTCTCGGACGAGAGCCCACGGGGCCTACGGGGCCCGTACCAATCTCCATTTGGATCCACGGGATTCTGGACTCGGCACCCTGCTACGCGCTATGCATCAACACCCAAGATCCATCCCATTATACCTCATCAAAATAACAAACACGCCTTCCATGCTAAACCAACATTCTTTTGTTCCCATCGAATCCCAGGATCCATCGGAATCACCGCGAACAGCGCGTCAGTGACGTATATGTTTTCGTGTAGAGTGTAGCCGGTGGCCATAGGGGGTCCCGCAGCCCCGCGATCCGAGAACAATCCGAGAACAATTCGAGAAGATATCGTGAAATATTGTCCAATAGCGGGAGGTCGATCCAGCGACCCAGCTTCCCGAAACTTCTTTACCCGAGATTTCCCTTTCCGCGTGGCCCTGCCATTCTTTGTCAATCATTTTCATCGAGATTCTTTTTTTTTTATCGCCGTTGCCTTCGTCCGTTTCCAAATCGGAAAGGACCAACATCCCTTAAACCAACGGTGCGGTTTCCAACCGCGTCTCTAGATGGCAGCACCACCCTCGAATGTACGCTACCGTTCGCAAAGATTCGCAAACTCCGACTTCTCCGACAGATATGGAAGAAACGGTTCTTTCCATCGGACAACCCCGATCAAACCGTTCTTATCGCTTCCATTTCACGTTGAGACGCACGATGAAAATTATATTCGACGCCGCCTCGTGGACGTGCGGTTTTCTATGATCAGGGGACTGCGGATTTTATGCATATCTAACAAAATTGAATTGGTGCAATTTAAGACAATAAACAGATTAACAGAATTTAAGAATGTCCATGTACCATTTTCAATTTTCCAAGATCACAAAGAAAGACAGAACCTTCTAAATGGCCACTTGCAGTTCGTGCAGACAATGTTTGTTTTGCATAAAGATGCACAATATAATAATCGTAATTAGTTGGGAACAAAATGGTTCAGAAGGTTAAACTGCTTTGTTGTATTTTATTATATTATTTTATAGGGGAAGGGGGACAGAGTCTCTCGATTCTCGAAGCGTCCAGCGACAGCCGAATAATTTAGGGTCGCGCGATGATAATGCGGAAGTAAAGAGCTCGCAATTAGATTTCGATCGCACGAACGGTAGCGTATATCGCGATTCGATCGGTATAGGCGTAATAAAGAGATTACGGCGGTTTCTCGTGTTTCATCGAAGCACGGATGATCGATGCTGCTAGAAGGGGGAGGGGGAAAGATGGAGAGCGCAGCGAGGGAAGATAAACGTAGGTGACAAACGAGCATCTACGAATTCGTTGTTCGCTGCGGGCGATCCGGATCTCCGTCGCATTAGGAAGGAGTGGCCTCGATAACGCGACCCATTGTACTTTTCGTTCCATGATTTTCGATTTCCATTCTCCGCGCGTGGAGATGTCGTTCTACGGTGAAACCGGGAACGACAGGATGCTGGGGTTACGTGGAGAGTGAGCGGAGCTCGTGAAAATCGAGCTCTCGTCGACGAAACGCGTAAATTTGTAAGCATGGGACCGAGTCGCTCGTCCAATTCGCCGCGATATTTCCGGTCTCTCGTTCGATACGGCAACTTACGCACCGCGGGCTCTCGGAGTCGGACTTAATTTCATGATTAGAAGCGGCGGGACGCGGTGCGGTACGGTCAGGCGTACGGAAGCGGCGCACATCCAACCGCATGCACGTGTAAGTAATGTTTCCTGTCATCAGGAAAACTCTCTGCAGTAAAAGTCTCGGAATGGTTACGGGCTTCCCTTTTACGTTCCTGGTCCTTTATTTCTCGCGATTCGTCCGCGTAGCGAAGGGAGAGAGAGAGAGAGAGAGAGAGAGAGAGAGAGAGAGAGAGAGAGAGAGGCGGCCGCTCTAATTCTTGGCATTTATTTTCAACGCGAACGGCAGACTCGCTATTCGCCGCGACGCGCGACGGAACGATAATTAGGAAACAGTACCCACGCGGGAAGGGGTCGGATCTGCGAGATCCGCCCCCTCGAACAACCGGCTATTCGACGGGCGAACCCGTCACATCCCTTGACAGTTCACCGTTTGCCTTTCTCTGTTTGCTCGAGGATTCCCCGCTCGGTTAGGCTACGCGCTATCCAAACAAGGGCTGAACGATTGGGTAACGAGGAGAAGAAAGGTCATTCGTTCTGTGGGCGAGCTCGGTCCGGCGGTCCATCCCCTGGACACAATGTCCCCGCAGATCGGACCGAAAGTCTTTTGTAGCTTCCGCGCGGAGACGTTAGCTTTTTTCCCTTTTTTGACAGAAGGCGAACGGACAGCCAGCCTACACGATGCGTGCCTGTCGCGACCCTCTTCGGCCGAAGCAGTCCTCGGCGTCGATCGTCGCGTCGATTTCGCATTCAATTTGCATACCGATCGGAGCCATTGTGCGTCCGAATTCGAATCCGGGCTCGAGGCGAACAGTTGCCACACGGTGGCGTATTTGCCGGAGGATTTGGCCCTCGCGACCCGACCGACCACTCTCCGCCTACCTTCCGTTAGGGTGGCTGTATTCAGGGCGAGTAGGAGGGATTTCGAAGACGATACCGCACCGGATGGGACGCGAGAAAAGGGAGCGGGAAAGCCCGTGTCTGCCTTATTACGCATGCACCCCGTCCGGCAAAAAGGATTCGTTTGCCGGCCGATCGACGAGCCTATCTTCTCGCTTCCCGTGCAATCGTGCCCGCGGCGCTAGCTGTGTAAATAGGTACCAGCGTGCAAACGGAGATGCGTGTTGCCGCGATCGCTAACCCGAACCTATCGTCTATCGTTTATCGTCGTAGGGGAGCGTTTTTTCCAGGTATGCGCTACCTAAAGACAAGTTGAACAAAGATCTTTCTCGAACGTTTCGCTCGACGATTTCGCAAAACGATACGATGCCTCGAAGCGTCGAGCTTCTGAAACTGGCTCACGTAATTATTCGAACGTTCCGAGATTCAGAGACAAGCTTAACGAGCCCATTCATGGCAACTCGAGCATCGAATCCAATGTTTATCATGCAGCTTCTTTAGCAGCGGTATCCACTGGAACGGCGGAGGTTTGAACAGCTTTTATGGCCCTGCGCTGCTTTTATTTTCCGCGACTCGTTGGCGAGCAGATTAAACGCCCGACAGAATTCGAAACAGTACCTGCCCGTTGCTAAATGTCTTTGTGCTTAATAAATTGCTGAACGTTCTATAGAATCTGATACCGGGGAATCTACACTCGATATCATACATCGACGCGATGAGTGCACTTATGTAGATAATACTTTCAACGTATTCGAATCACTGTCTGTCGCAGTTGATGAAGAATATATTGATTTTGCACTAAGATCCGCAGTTCAGTCGAAAATATTCTACGTAAGACGGAACATCGGGATCTTGCAGTCGAAATAGCTTCAAGCGCAAAAGGTTAACTGCACACGGAATAAATCATCAGTATTCGCGACGTTTTAATCGCGGGTATAACGGACGGCCGAGCACGGGTTCCGTCGACAGTTTCGCGTGCGACGGTCCGAGAATAAGATTGTCGAGAAAAATGGAGGAGCGGCTAAACCGTTCCGAGTAGAACGGGACTCGTTAGCGCTTCGTTGTTCGATCGAAGAAAGCTGACGTGCTAAAAAGGGAAACGGAAACGAGCCGGTCCGCAAAATAGTCGAGAGGACCCGTCGGTCTCAACTGCGGAGTGAAAGCACGGGACAAAGGATCGTGACCGATTACGGATGAGCAAATTGGCGTTTAAAGGAGCGCGCGGCTGCCGCGTCAAAGGAATCGCGTGTCATCGTTTTTGCGAGAGGAAACAGTACTCGTTTAGGTTGTCCGAGCATTAGAGAAGACGGGGCGACGCGACGCCTCGGGGAAACAGCGGCCATTGTGTCGGCCATCTTTGACCAGCAACTGTTACGTCGCGTTGTGTCGCGTCGCGTCGTTTCGCCTCGCGTCGCATCGGTGAGCTAAACTCGTGACGCGGCGAAATGACGGGTTGCGGAGAACATTTGGTTGGCGTGGACATCGGTCTTTCTCATTCCGCCTCGGCGTCCGACACAATGGACGCTCGGGATTCTGCAAAAACCGGTAGCCGGAAGACAATCGAACCGCAACGCTATTGGATTTGCCGAAAACGGAGAGCTAACCGGAGTTAATCGGACCGGCGGCATGGTAGCGGCAGCCGGCTCCGCTAACTCGAAGTCTCGCGTGCTCCTCGTAATCGCTTGTCACCGAAATTGATCCAATTCTCTGACAACGTTATACCGACCGCGCTCGCCGCATAATTTCCGGTCAATGGGACACGTCTACTTAGGACGTAATTTTCTCCTTCGAACTCTTTGTTCCCGTCGATTTCTAGCCGCGAAATTATCGGCGGTTCTCGTTCGGGCTGCCCATCCGTTGGCCAACTTATCGAACATCGAGTTATCTACGGCAACCAGGCAGGATGAAAAAGAAAAAAGGAAGTTTAGCTGCGAGGACATCGATCGAAAAAGAGCGGTTCGCTTTGTGGGAAGGTAGGCATCGAAGCAGGCACGGGGACAAAGCAGGCGGGCAGCAGGCAGGCAGGTCGGTCGGTTTTGTCCCGAGGGAGAAATCGCGGGTTTATATAGCCAGTTGACATCGAAATCCAGTGACGTATCTAATTGGGAGCAGTTTAACGGCGAGGGCGGATCACCAGGATAAGCCGTAAGCCGATGAAGCCGCTGCACGAGATCACCCCAGGCTTATAACTGCCGGGGAATCTTCTCTTCGGACCTCTCTTTTCCAGCTACCCCATGGAAGCGGAGGCAGAAGTAGTGGCAGAAGCAGGCACAGGCTGCTTCTATACTGTACGCTCCACACTCTATGTATACTCTACACTCTGCTATACCAAGAGTATTCCGGGCCGTGAGCCGTGATACGACACGCAACCCTCTTGCCGCCCCTTCGGGTACCGTGGCCGATCCCCGCGCACCCCAGCTGCTACCCTCGCCTATCTGCCGGAGAATCCGGCGTAAATAATGCCGATTATCCCCCCGGCAATTGTTTTATCGACCGAGCTGTCCCGCTCGAAGAGAGCAATCTCGAAAGAGGGTGACTCCGTTCCGCGCCTCACCTCCGACCTTTCCCCGGTACCCATTCCACTGACCTTACACAGATTTACGAGTCGGTTCGCGGAGGGTGAAGACTCGCAAAGTAAATTTCTTCCGTCCTCTTCCTCCCGGAGATATTTACGAAAAATTCGGGCTCGCGACGCGCGAAGGGGCTCGTTAAACGAGAAACGCTCGAGCCGACCACGACCAACGACCAAGCAAGCGGTCCCGACACCGAGGAACGCGTTCGATCCTTCGACAACGTCTGCTCGTTCGAAAGACTCGCCGCTCCTTCCGCCATTTAATGGAATCGATAAAAAAGTATCGCGCCGTAACTCATCTCCCTCGTTCGAAGCGAGACGACCACGAGATACGTAGGTACCTCCTATACGTATACCCTCTTGGCCGGTTTCGCTGCTATAGATCGCGGGCAAACGAGCGCGTTTATAATTTTTTGGCGGCGCGGGGGCCAAGGGGGAGGCTCCATTTAATAGTTCGAGTTGAATAGGCCCTCCCAGCAGCTCCGCTTCCTCCGCATCCTCCGCATCCTCCGCATCCTGCGCTTTCTCCGCGGCCTAATGGAACTCGCAGCCGCCGTTCGCTTTTTGCGCCCCTCTCGCCCACCCTCCCTCCCGCTAATTATGAAATTGCGTACACAGGAACACGGCTACTCCCTTTCTCTATCGCTCTCTCCCTCTCGCTCGGTTCGTCGAGCCTCTTCGAGCAATATTTGAGCGCGAATTACACCGGTACTCCCTTCGTCCTGCTCATTATCCCCTCCCGCCTCACTCCCACGCGGCTTCCCCCTTTTCCTCGGGTCCCATTCACCTTCGCCCTTCCATTCTACGCTGCGAATCGCGAAAAGCGAGGCGTCTCCGCATTTGCCGTCGCGCGAAGAAACGTTACTCTGTGCTAATGGGACTCGTCCTCGTCCGAACGATC
Source organism: Lasioglossum malachurum (assembly GCA_028455605.1). NCBI lineage: Eukaryota > Metazoa > Arthropoda > Insecta > Hymenoptera > Halictidae > Lasioglossum > Lasioglossum malachurum. Next base: position 31,657,626 of record CM052314.1, read on the forward strand.
GTCTCCCAGGACCATTTCCATTCGAAGGTGTGCCCGTTCAATTTTCCATCCTCGATGGCGTCGACACCACCTCCGACGTTGCCGCCTCGCCTCTAATTACCGACTTGGGCAGAACCAAAGTAAACTGGGTCACCGGAAACTGAGGCGCGACGGCGGAAAGAACGAAACGATTAGCCTACGAAAGAGCATCCCGTTTTCTTCCGCCGCGCTCCTCCACTCGATTCTCCCTTTTCCACCCTCTCGCTCTCTCGGCCCTGCTGTTCCTCTCTCCTAATGGCTAAATAAGTCTCCCCAATTAAAAAACTAATTTCGATTAGAGTCCCCGAGCGGCCATCCGGTATCGTGTAAGTACAAGCCGCGGGGCATCGGCAGCGAGGGGTGAAAAACTGTGGAGGATAAGTTGCGCGTTTCCAACTTCGTCCCCCCGGCGTTGTGTCGGTGGCCGTGTTGCGTAAAGAACAAAGTAAGAGGAAGCCGAGAGCAATTTCTGAAGCTTCGAATTTGTACGGTGTCTCTTTAGCCCGCAAAAATATCCCGAGAGTTTGTCCCCCGATTAACGAGTTTGGCTCTCCCTTGCGCCTGCACAAAACGCGGAAACACCGTGTACAGTAGATTGTTGGTATAGCGTCTCGTACTCCGAGCAGCCTAAAACACGGCAGGTTCGACGAAGCTCTCTCTCTCTCTCTCTCTACCTTTTGAAAGATCCGCAGAATTTTCCCCGATTCTCCCGAGGCCTGCCGAGCGAATCGCTCCAAAGATATATACATATTTATTTATGCGCGAATTAGTATTTATGTTGGCGCGTAGCTACGGGCCGTGGCCCGTGGCACCCCGCGGCTCTTAGGCGTGGATGCTTCAACCGGTATTTGTTATTCTAATGTCGCATTATACGTTTGTTTGGGGGCGTGGGCGAGTAACCCGAAGTGTGAAACACGTTGTAACTCGTAGCCGGTCCACCGGTCCTCCTGGAATTCCAGCCTGCCGGATGGAACGAAGCTGTCGCGTTAGCGTTCGGTGAAAAGCGTTTCATCGATTCGGACGGAGTCGACCGCTTCCAGCTACACCTCCGTCGAATGTATACAGGTGCCGAAACGCGATTTTCGTCTATCCCTTTCCTAATCCCTCAACGATCCGTTTCGAAAGAACGCGAGTAGACCTGTCGAGGAGTTATGCAAGTGGCAATATCTTCCAATGCCATCCATCATTTTCTCGTCGACTTTCCGCGCGACTCCCATTTATTGTACATCTAGATCCGTAAAGCCGTACTCTCGAAGATGAGATGAAAATTCGACTTTCGGCAGATCGCCCCCTCGAACGAGGTTTCGGAGAGCCAGCAAAACGCCGTGAAAATGGACCAGTATCTCCGAACCAGAGATTTTTATCTGGTCGGAGCGATCTTCTCGGACAACGCGGTCTCCCTTCCTCGAAATTTACAACTCCGTCGCTTCCTAGACACCGGGTGTTCTTTCCAGGGAAGAACTTACTACCGGTAGCGGCAATAAAATGCCGACTTCATTATATCCGTTCGCCTGCCAGCCTGTAATTAATAGTCGCCTCGATATTAGTATCGACCATTTCGGAAACCCGACTGACGCGCGATGCGCGCTTCCATTCAAGCGCGGCCTAAAAGTTTTACTGTTATGTATGTGCAGCCATTGGAGAACATACAGGGAGGTTCCATGGAAATCACCGACACGGTTTTCACCGACTTCAGCTTTGACCGACGATAACTTTGGCCGACGCCGCCTTTATCCGAAAACGATTTTGATCGACAACGAATTTGATCCACAACGATTTTGACTGACAACGACTTGAGACGACCACAGTATGATAATATGTACTGCGTGATAATACATATGATAATACATGCTGTGGTCGTCTCAAGTCGTTGTGGATCAAATTCGTTATCGGTCAAAATCGTTTTCGATTAAGGGCGTTGTCGGCCAAAGTTATTGTCGATCAAATCTGGAGTCGGTGAAATGTTGTTTGTGAAAACCGTGTCGGGGAAATTTGTGTCGGTGATTTCCACGAGGCCCCATACAGGGTGCATATCGTAGGAAACGTATCGTACTGCAAGTTGTTTAACACGCGTTCGCGTGCTGATTATTATCGCGGTCCGCGGATCTCGCGCCTAGACTTTCGTTTATCGCGTCAAGACTATAGATCCGCTCCTCCAGCTCCGGAGTTGTCGACGATAGCTGCGAGGTTAATCGAGTTCGCTCGAGTTCGACGCTCCGCGCCGTGCCGTCAACCACTGCTGGATATTTCGCGGCTGTCGCGTCGCGATCAGCAAAATTACTCGCGCGGTATCTATGTGCCTACAACCAATGGCGGCTTCGTTACAGCCTGTCGCCTCTCGCGATGCAAATTCGTTCACCGACGGCCCCGGTGCTCGATACCAGCGATAATGATTTGTTAACGGCAGCCTATCAATGCCCGAGAGATACTTTACCGTTTCGAAAAATGTAAGAAAATTATTGCTAATACATGTACCGGGTGTAAAGAAATTATATGTCGCGGCTACCATAGGGTGATTCTACACCCTCGATTTGGTTGAAATTGAACTAAAGTAGGTGCCGCAAAATGAATTGGAAGGTCAGAAGGTCGACAATTTTATTTAATTGCTTCGTGTTTTACTCGTCGCGAGGATCAAATGTGCCAGAGGAATCATGCAAGGTCGTAACTGAATCGCGACGAGTAAAATACGATGCAATTAACAAAAATTTTTGACCTTAAAATTCAAGGTCAAGGTCGGGTAGTTATTCAATTTTCTTAAATAAATAAAAGGAAAACCATGGGATCTCACAAAGACAGACAAGTCCGAGAACGATGTCCCAAATCTGAAAAACATTTGTGGGATAGTGACTAGCTCTTCTATGTTGTGATGAATTTCGAAATTTGTATTCCGCACGCAAATTAGCAGCCTAGTTATAGAGATAAAAGGAAAAGTAGAATGACGATGCTACAGTTGTCACGTTTCCTACGCTACGTTACGGGGAATAAATACTCAAAGATTGAGTAGGGTTCTTTCTTTTCCGTTTCTGTCATCTCTATGTGCATCGAAAGGTTGCCGTTGATGGGTTATTACCAGAGTGGGTCGTACGGGCGGTCGTGTCCGCCAACGGATAGCCGTCAGCGATACATTTCATGGCAGGATACGGTTTTCCGGGGTGGTTGGCTGCGCGCGGTCGTCCTGTTTTCCCGAGTCATCCTCCGAATCTGTTTGCAGGGTCGTTTCTTTTTCTTCTGCGTTCGGGTCTGGCTACTTTCGAGAGCCCACGCATTGTAATCTCGTTGATGCGCGCTGCGGAGGAGAAGCGAAGGAGGGCGGAGGGGAGCGGGACAAAAAGAAAGGAAGAAGAGGAAAGAAAAAGGTCGCGAAGGAGGAATGTGTCGCGCGCGGCATGTGGCCGCATTACGTACGCTCGGTTCGTCGGCGCGCCGGCGAGCGAGATCGAGCAAGACCGAGCAAGAAGACCGATCGGAACTCGCGAGGCGAGCTGCAACCGAGAAATCCTGGCCGCGCGAGCCTGGAGGCTTTTCGGCGATTCGTATCTGTTTTAATTTGAATAATCGTCGCTCGTTGCCTCGCCCGTTCGCTTTCGGCTGGCAACGTTATCTCGCGGCTTTATCCTCCGCGGCAGATGCTCGCTCGAGTATCTGCTCTCCGCGACGGGTCGCGCAGCCCGAATCGCGGCCCGACGCGACTGCTTACTCCTTTCCGAGAGGCGCCATCGTAAAAACCGAGGGAAATTTCTGTGTAAAGGGCCGAAGCGAGACAGTTTACATTTTCCACGCGGGCGTATTCGGCCGAAAGCGTCTCGGAAGCTGGAGCTGGCGCCGCGACGCTCTCGACGGTCTGGCCGTGGTCTCGTCTGGCTCTCGAGTAGCTGGAACCCGATGTCCTTTCACAAAGACACGCCGAACTCGTCCTGTTCATTTTCGCCCTTCGTGTTTACTACTCGTCTGGTCTTCCCTCGACATCGTCTCCTCGTTATCGCCGCCGCGAACGGCAATTTCGTTGTTATTATTAGGAACACCCAGAGCGGAGAGGAATAGAGGCCGTGTGTGTTTACCCTCGCCAGAGTGGCCGGCCACTCGACGCTGGAAGAGAAGCTCGTGCCACTGGAACATTTTCGTTTATACTCCGCCTACCGTGTGCTGCTTCTGTTCGCTCGGTCCGTGTGCTGTGCTGCGCTGCGCGCATGCAAGGAGCCGACCGAACTCGAGTGGAACGCGTCTTTCCTTTCGGCGGCGTGATCGATGTCGACCAGAACTCGAACGCACCGTTCACGGTTCAGAAGTGGTTTCGCTCTCGTTCCGAGTCTCCGCGCGACCCGGAGGAAACCGACGAGAGGCATGGGTAAGCTGTACGAGGGAGATTCGACGCGATCATCGAACATAATCGAGAGCTCGCCACCGAATTCGAGCGCGCGCTGCGTGGGTGGCCTGTGCTACCACCACTACCGTCCAGCGTCCACCTTCCTCCGGCAACGGTAACCACTACCGGCTGGCGAGGCAGCTCGCGCAGGCCTCTCTTCTCTTCCGATGATGAATGACTTTCGTACAACTCTCCCCGCAGCTCGCGTCTTCTCTCAGTCGGTTGGCTCGACTCGTTCGCATTCGGTCCTGGTGCGCGTCTTCTCTCCCCTTTTCTCTTCCGTTTCCGTCGATTCGCTCGAACAAACGGACGATTTGCATCCACGATTGCCACCGCCGCTCTTCTCGGGGCAGAGAGAGAGAGAGAGAGAGAGAGAGAGAAAGTGCAGCAAAGTCGACTTTCGGTCGGTGATCGTGGCTCGCGGGACAATGGAAATCATTTATCTCGGCGCGGATGCGGATTCGGTTGCCCGCGTTGTCGTCCAAACAATGGCGCGCGCCTCTTCGTAAATGAGTCAGAACGAGGGCAACGACGACCGGCGTCGTCGGTCCATGGTTAACCGCAGGTATACAACGTCGTGTCTCCGACCGGGCGAACCTCGACCCGTGGGAGGTTGCGCATTTTGCTACAAGAAACTCGAGTTAAGTGGATACAGTCGTAGCCCGTTAAACGCCGAGTTTCGCCATGGGTGACGAATTTGAAAGGCGACGGTGACACCTCGGAGCATCCGCAACTGCCTTAAAAACATTCGAATGCCAAAGCGAACGGGGGGTCCCTGGGACAGCTCGTTCGTTCCTGCGGTTCGAAAGACTTTTCACTCCTCTCTCTCTCTCTCTCTCTCTCTCCCGCTTCGTCGAGTGTTACGCGTCGTCCTTTTCAGCTACCTGAAGAAGGCGAGGAGGTGGAAGAGACGGGTCTTCATATTTTATACGGGATGGGGATCCTTTATGCGGTCGACTACGGGGGCACCCAGCGTGTCGAATAGAATTCAGGAGGCCGGTACACGATAGGTATTTTGACATGCCCGAGAAATTAGTATAATAAAGAGGGGGGCTACGTAGACCGGCCAAGTGCCTAAACACACGCCGTAAATCTCTCCCCCGGTGCTCTCCACGATCCGAGGAGACCGGCGGAGAGAGGGCTCTCCGCGATCGTACGCGAGCCGCATCCAAGTTGCGCCCTTTTTCGAGCCGTCAGCCTCGATCCCGGCGACGTTTGATCGATCGGGACGAGCGGCCAGATACCGGCAACCGTTTTTATCGCGATTTCTCCTTTTTACGCTTTGTTACTGCTGCTACACCTTTCTCCGTTCATCCCTTTTTTTTTCTCTCTCTCTCTCTCTCTCTCTCTCTCTCTCTCTTGACTTGGAGCGTTCCGTGAGATCGGTGGAGCAGACAGCGCAGCGACTCGTCGCATCCCGTCTCGGCGAACACGGAATCGTCGGCCTCGAATAAATTCACCACGCGAGATTCCGCCTGAAAAGTCGATCCAACACGGTGTACGCCTCTATTAGCGGCCGGTGTGGATACGTATGTATGTGTATCGCGACGCCTGGGCCAACGCCAGTGGCGTAATCGCGAAACCCGAGCTGTCGCAGGCTGGGAGAAGCAATTTTGCTCGTCGGACAGATCGTTTAAAGATCCTGCAGCGTTTCGTGCGACTCGTGGCGATACAAGCTCAACTTTCCCGTAAATTTATAATGTATCGTGATCGTTTTCAGCTCGCCGATTCGTCGACTCCACCCGAAACGAAACTGTTCGTTATCACTTCTGTTCGAATGGGAGTCGATCGAAATACGAAAATGTCTCTGCCGAATAGTTTTCGTCGGGGAAGAAGTTGCGAGCGAAATATTGGCACGTCGCGGTGCGAGAGAATAAACGCTGTGTTTCGAGAACTGGTGGACCGAATGCTACGCCACTGTTCGTAGAGTCGTGGTACATACGCAGATAGGTACGAACGCCGGGCATCCGGTGCGCGAGGGGTCGATCGATCTCTCTTTCGTCGTTGCGCGGCCACGCTGCTTCGAGATACCTCCGGTATCGGTGCCGGGTATGGCGATGGAGGTGGTGGAGGTGGCGGAGGTGGCTGCGCGATCGCGGTGGTGGTGGTAGCGTCGACGACGATGGTCGAAGGTAGCGAAGCGAGGTGGTCGTGTCGGTGGTTAAACGGAGGCGTGGCCCGTCGAGGGGGAGCGTGAGCGAGACGGCGCGGTGGGGGGGAAGGTAGAGGAAGTCGGATCCCGCCCCTCGGTTTATCCGGTACGTATCGCGGCGTGGCTGGTCGGTTCGACTCGCGCGACCAGCCCCAGATCCATCTCGCTCGGTTGCCCGCCTCGTTCGAACTGGGCGGGGCCACGCCCCCTCGGGGCGCGCGCACTCTCCCTCTCTGTTGCACGCGAGGGCTCGGCATGGTCGCGTCTCCTCGCGTTATCGGAGGTCCGTGAGCGGCCAGGATCGAGCGCCGTTGCCGTCACCCTCGTCGGCTTGGTGGGGCGAACGGTGCGCGTGGGAGGAGGAGCGGCGGCCCAGTGGAGTTCGGGAAGTCGAGCAGCGCAGACGCGTTCGTTCTGCTCCGCGACGATCCGATCCTAGTCTTTGGCCATATCTTCTGCGCGTCGAGCAACGCGTGTATCCTCCCGCTGCGACGACAACGTCTCGACGTCGACCAGTCGATTTCACGACCGGTCGTCCGAGTATTCGCACCGTTCGCGCACCTCGCGATCGCCGAAACGAAACGAAAGTCGATGGGAAGTGGAGGTGCGTCGTCGTCTCGCGGTTTCCATCGCCGTATCGTCGACGGCAGCGACGCGTCGACCGCGAAACGATCAGGCCGACGAGGCGCGTCGCGTCTTCTCGCGAGTGACGGTGGTGATCCTGCGATCCCGAAACCTATTTATTCGGAGAAAGATCGAGCGATCGAGAGACGACCGTAGTCGCTCGACCCTAGAACAAGGGACCAGCCGAGGAGGACGCGCACGACTCGAGAAACAGGTCGGAAGGCTTTCGGAAAAGTTGGAAATCGAGGTGTCGTCGCGCGAGAAGGTATGCCTACGAAAGGGGAAAGGGGAAAAGCGACGGACTTCAGCATCGCGGCCATCATGGCGCCCAGGGGTCCGTCCTTCGGGCATTACCACCTGCAGGGCATCGGCAACACCGCCGCTACCGCTAACACCAACTTGGAGTGTCCGACCGGCAGAGGATTCGTCGCCAATTCCGCGCTCGATCACCGTAAGTTTCTTTTCTTTTTTTGTTTCTTTCGTTTCTTCGTCCCGGTTCGATAACCTCTTTCGGACGAAAGCTATCCCGTCGCGTCGGGACCAACGAGCAACATCCAGGAAACCCTTTCACGCCTGTCAACGACTCCTCTCGGACAGGTCTCCTTCGAACGCGTTTTCCAGTTCGTTCGCGTATCGGTGAAACTGACCCGTGCAATCCTGCTGCCTCTGCAGTTTCAAAAGTTATCCGGTTAACAGGTTCAATTTCCTGAAAGAGACGTCGCGAGCGTCGCGTCGGTCCCCTCGGCCGGATTAGGTGTCGACAAGTTTCTACGGACGAGTCGGGAAAAAACCGCGATAAAGATCGTATCCGTGTCCCTGCAGCGGTCGAGTCGTGTTAACCCGTGTCGCTTTAATCTCGCACCTTGTGGTCTTGTATTCATTTTTCTACCCGTTCCGAGTTTCTTGTTCCTTTAGCTGCCGTGCGATCGACGATCGACGGAAGCGAGAATTAGAGAAATTACTGGTTAGACCAGCCATACTCAATCTGCGGCACGCCAGGTTATGTGCGGTTCGAAACGCTTATATTCATTATTCAGTTTTTCGAACGTCTGACAACGGGAACTCGCAGGCTACGGTCACATGTACGCCGTGTTTATTTATTCATTTATTTATTCATTATTTATTCATCGTAGTCGCTCCAAAAAAAAAAAGAGGGAGGAGGATAGTTGATTTAGAGATTGATAATGTCCTCTTTCGCCTCGATTCTCGCGGGATTGTTCGTTCAAAACAAGCAGAAACGAGTTTAATTTGAATGGGAACTCGCGCCGACCGCGGTCCTCTACCGTCGGACCGTCTCGGGCCGCTCGGGCGTTGCTTCTCGGAAAGACGGCGTTCTCGGAAACGGTCGATGCCCGCGTTTTTTAAAATCCTGGGTATATTTTACGCCAGAGAAGAGGACGATAGCGAATCACGTCCGGCCGCGAAATATCAGCGACAAATATGTAATTCCGGAGCAGACGCGACGCTTGATTCCCGTGGACGTTCGTTGATCCGACCGCGTCAGACTCGCTCGTTCTCCGTCCGTTTAATTAGAAATTCACGATCCATCGGTCGGCCGAAAATAGACGGTGGGCAGCGGAGTCGAAGAGACGACGGCTGGCGGGAGGACCGATGATAATTAGCGGCCGAAACGGGAGCGCTCCGCGAACCAGAAAATAAAGCGGCTAATTGTTGCCAACGGATCGCGCGTAAATTTTACCTGTTCGCACCAAAATTAACGGTCGGGGAGCTATCTTTGAGGTCGCGCCGGTGTAATTTCGGCCCAAGTGGAAGACCGCGGCGCGTGGACGGGAAATTGGTTCGACGGGACGCGACGACTAGACGCTTTTCTCGATGTCTCGGCGAAGCGGGAAACGTCGATGCGCGCGCGCGTTCCCGGAGTGGAAAAAGGCGAGCTGTTACACGACCGGCCAATTTTCCGACGAGGGAACGTAAATTGCCCCTGTTTTTGTCTCGGAGCGCTCGACCGTTCGCCGCTTTCAGCCGGTAATCACATTAGCGCACTTAACGACGCCATTACGGCTCCCGTGGCAATCTAGAGATTCTTAATCGTTCCCAAGAACAAGTTTCGCCGTGTCGGCGGAGAAGGAAAGAAGGAGAGAGAGAGAGAGAGACCGCAACACGGGAACAGAGAACGGAGAATAGTGAACAGAGAGGCTTGGTGGACGAGAGGCGAGCGGCAAGGGGCAGTGGGTACAAGGGAGCAAGAGAGAAGGGAGAGAACGGCCGAGGTGGAAAACATTAAATACCAACCCGCAATTAGATTCATAAGATCTCGTACCGCCGTCACGTGTAATCATTGTCTCGCGGGAGCGCGTATATCGCGCAACGCTGTCGGCTGGGACGCCGAGGGAGGAAAAAAAGGTGTGCACGAATGGCTTGGAGTTCGGTACAAAAGCGCCATGTAGCGAGACGGCAACGCGAAATCAATTCGGCCTGACGGCGGTGTGGCGTGCGCGCGATAATAACTCGCCGAGCCGGCGAGCAACGACGTACGTATGTCCGACGACGATAAACGCCGAATCGTACTCCGTTGGATCCCGCGGATCGCCTGGACCCGTCCGAATCGCGTTCTCCCGCGATTTTTCGGAAATCGAGCGGGTGTTCCGGGTTCGTCGCTCCACTCGTTCCGTCGATCCTTTCGAGTTGGAGCACCGTCCTTCGAACGGCTGGGTGGTGACAGGATTCTGGGTGGTCGGCTGTCGGTCGTGGCAAAAGGAAGCTGACGTCAGTAGCTCGGTCATATTTCTTCTTGCCTGAAGATCATGGAACACGGGACCACCTCTCCGTGGCCAGCCACTGAATCCTTCCGACGCCGCCAACACTTCCGGTTCGGCCACCTCCTCCGCGATTTCCGGGATCAATTAATCGGCTCGACAGCGACGCGAATATTTAACTTACCGACTGCGCCTGGTCCTTCTCCGGCTGAACGTCCTCGACAACGAATCGATTGTTTCTGCTGTTTGCGAGCCCGAAATCTTCTTCCTGTTCGCAGGATTCGCTGCACGCGATTCCTCGGACGATTCGCAAATATCGGCGACTCACCGTGCAACGAGAACGCGAGAATATAACAATGGGTTCGCGGTTGTACGAGCAACGCCTCTCCTCTTCTCGTCTGCCCTTGCCTCTCCTCGTTTCTGTTCGCCTCGCGTGTCGTTGCGGAAGATTATTAATGCACACACAGGCACGCCTCGGGGAGCGGGTAGCAGGTTGTTGTTGCGACCGCGTGTTTGGTCGCGTATGTACCCATTACGATCGTGATTCGCGCCGGCAAAACGAAATTAGCCGTTTCGAGAGAGACTCACCTTGGCCGAACAATTGTCGCGCGTAAACGCTACCGAGAGCGAATCGATGGAGAACCGGGGCGAGCCGAGGATCCGAACGGGACAGAAGAGAGAGAGAAAGAGAGAGAGAGAAGGAGAGAGAGGGGGGACGCGAGGAACAGGGAGCGCAGGGAGTGCAGGGAGAGCCCGCTTACGGAGGTGAAACAGGAATTCGAGATGAAAACCGCGAACGCGTGATGTTCGTGAAAGAACGTCGAGGTCGAGGCGCAACACGCAACACGCACGGTCGAGGTGTTAATTTTAACGCCAGGCTTTCCCCGATGCTTGCCGCTGTCGACCGGCTGTTGCCGTTGCCATTGCCGTTGCGAGTGAACTCGCTCGTTTCGCGAAACACGTCCAGTTCGTCTCGCGGCAATGGCACCTAGCTGATTTCGTCCATTGCTGCCTTCGCGATTCCCGTTTGGCCCTATTCCATTTCGTCTATCGCCGCACGAGGATGTCGCAACGACGCTCCTCGCAATGAGCACGCACGGCCCCGTAGGGCACCGATCCTCGAAAGCCAGAGCAACCGAGCCACACCTCTGGCCGCGTTACGCGAAGAAAGTGCGAAACGAACAGTGCATATTCTGTGTATCTGTTCACCTATCGTTATTTACCTCGCAGCGGCGCTTTGGAACGAGAATGGGCACAGATCGCTCCATGGGGCAGCGCGTTCGCTCCGGCGAAACGGAGAGCCACGAAATCGCGTCCGCCGATGCTACTGTACGCGGAGAGAAATCATCGGAGCCGTCGAAATTCGATTTTCAAAGGAGATCGGGTCCCCGAGCAACGAGTCTTACTCGGGATGACTTACTTGCGCGGAACAAGATGGATGCTACACCGCCGCTCGCCGATATTCTAGGACCCGCGGAGCACACTGTTTCGGCACCGAAGAAAGCGAGAACAACAGAGCCACGCCTACTTGGAGCACCCGGTCCGGCGTGCGGCTCCGGCACCGTTCGTCCCGAAAACTTGCCCCCGAAAAAGTCTCGCGAGGCGGCGAACAGCGCTCGTCGCCGCGAGCCAACCTTGGAGGATACGTTATTATCGTTATTGTTGAGGGAAACTCTCTCGGCGCGGAGTGGCCGAGGTGAGGCAGCCGAGGTGGGAGATAGAGAGAAAGAGCGAAGCAGGATCAAAGAGAAGCAAAGAAGAGCTCGCTCGTACTTGCGTGTGCGACAAGTGCCGATGACAATGAGCGCGGCCTGCGTGAGTGCGTACGTGCACGCAGATGCACGCAGATGCACGGGAGTGCACGGGAGTGCACGCAACGGCCGAGGGTCGCACGCGATGCCCCGCTAACTTGCCTTCCTTTTTAACGCGCGTTGCGCGTCCTCGCCGTTTCTCCTCGGTCGAGCGAATTCGCGGCCGAAATTCCCTCCGTTCTTTTTTCGCCCGCGTTTTCGACGATCGTCGACCGACCAACAGGTATAATTTCGCCGGTACTCGCTCTCGCCCCCTCCGTACACGGACGCCGCGCCGCTTCTCTGCTCTCGTACGATTATCTACTCGAAGATCGGTCGACGAGCAGTCGAACAGCGTTTGATTTCGATGCTCGAGTTGGAACCGGTTGCACGGAGGCGTCGAGCGCCATCAAATATTTGTACACACTCGACGAAACGAGAAAACGGTCGCGTCGCGCTCCGTCGTCCCTCGGGTCTTCCCTAGAGCGAAACGGTGAAAGTAATTGGTCGACGCCATCGCTGTCAAAAGCGCGTCGTTGGAAATTTGACGAAAAACCGGTTCGAGCACGCGTGGCCCGCGCACCGTGCTTGCGCGCAACGGCGGCACAGCAACGTTTCCTCGAAACCGTTTGCGAGAAGGAACCCTTGAGAAGATTCGTCGATAGTCCCCCCTCCCCGGAAGACGCCCGGAACGATTCGTTCCGCGGTGCCGAGGAAATTGGCGCGATCGCTGGAGACAAAGGGGCCACGAACGAGGTCCGCCTTGTGTCGTGGTAATACTTCCACGGCAGAAGTAATTTTTCTCTCGGCGTATCGCGACATTCGTCTACAAGGGCGCGGTGGTGTGTGTGTGGAGCGCGGTGCGCGCGCGCGCGACCGTACGTAAATGCACGGTATCGGTAGCGGATCCAATTTGAGATACGAGGCCGGAAGACGCATTGTTCGCGCGGAATAGTACAAATTAACAGATCGGTATCGTGACCGGAGCAATTAACATTGTGTACACTGGCGCGGTGGATTGGCTTTCTTGAAATCTGACGGTTTAATTAGGCGCCACCTTCGTAGCAGATGCGCGCCCGGTTCGATTAATTACCCCCGCCCCTTCGCTCTTTCGCCCCTCCGACACTCGACTCCGCGTATCGTTCCGGTACATCTCACTCGGTTAAATCGACACGCTTAATGGTAAACGCGTCGATAAAGAACGGCTCGGTCTCGCCTCACCTTTTCGAATTCCCCTTCGGCGCGACACGGCCATCGGACGCGTATCTATCTGCCTCTGTCGGTCTCCGTCTATTCGAAACGGAAACGGTTTACTCGCTCCGCGTCTTTATGCCGATGTCGGACGTCCTATGTACCGGCCGCGTCTCCTAACGTGGCACTCGCCACGGCACAGGGGCAAGGGAGCGAACAAGCTCACCCGTCACGCGATGCGAGACTGAACTCTGTGCGCAGCTGACCAATCGGGCGGTTCCCTCGCGAATTCTTTTCGCATTCCTTCCGAGTATCATTTTATCAGACGCGGACTTGTTGTAGTCGGATTCGTACAACGCGGGGAACGATGTTGCAGGGTTGAGGACGTCGCCGGTGAACATCGTGGCGACTGCGACCGTCGTGACGGAGGAATCTCTGCTGGCCGACGACGAGGTCGAGAACTGCGAGGGCGAGAGCGACGGTACCGAAAAGTCCGGCAACGAGGAGGACGAGGAGGTCGACGTCGACGTCGAGGAGTGCAGCAGCGTCGACGACGGGCCCATCCACGCCGCGCCCGACGACCTCAGCGTCACCTCCGGGAGAAAGTGTCAGGACGTCCACGGCGACCACGAGCGAAAGCACCGGCTCAGGACCAGTTGCAACTCCGACGAGCTCCGGGACGTCGAGTGCCACCTCGAGACCAAGGAATTGTGGGACAAGTTCAACGACCTTGGCACCGAGATGATCATCACCAAGACGGGCAGGTAAGCCGTGTTGTATTTCACTCGTATCTTCGACTCGCAGTAGGTTCTCTCAGTATCCTTTGACTTTGAAACGAAGCGCAGCGTCGCGCGTCCCGTCGCCTCGCGTCGGACCACTGGAGCGTCTTTCGGACGCCGTTCCCTTTACGAACTCGAGCCTGACCCACAAACTACGGAACCGTGCCGTGAAACGTGCCCACGTTTCAAGGATTCCAGGCGAGAACCTCTTGAATCGTTCATCCCTCGAACACACTGTTTCTCGGGGCTCTGTGCGTCTTTCTATTAACGGTTTTTTTTATTAGACTGCAAAGTTAATAATAAGGAACCGAAGTTACATGAATATCTATACTTTCTTTCTTTTTAGCATTTCTAAAAGTCGAGCATGATACACATAACAGTATTAAGCTCTTCTTCTGCCTTTCCAGTTTCATATTTGACCTATCCATTTCCGTCACTGATGTATAAATTCGCAGTCTGATGATTATTTAACGATTGCATGGCGGGATCCGGGTCCGTTCAGACCCATCGTTTTAAACTCGTCACCTGGCTATCCATTAGCTTGATGAATTTCAATCGGAAGTCGTGCCGTCGAGTGCAATGAGAATCTCTTCCCTCGGTGTCAAATTGGCACAATGATAAAAAATCGATATGAAAACAAGGGACACGAGGGACGGATGAGGGTTAAAAAATTGATAAACAACTGTCTAAATGAAATGGAAACCGAGTATTAAAGGTTCGGTTTCCTCGCAGCCTTTCCTACGTGTATTGCAAAGCAGAATTGAGATAGTCTTAGGACTTGGTCGAAACTGGAACGTAAACGAAAACGAATCGGTGTTCTCTTCGGGGGCGAGAACTCGGTAGCGTGGCTGGCGCAGTCGCGAAGTCGCGCGGCCGCGCAGGTGCACCGGAAGATGGCCGAGACCGGCACGAAGCGACGACGCGCGGCGAGGAAACGCGATTGCGAGCAAATGAACGTTTGTCTCGCTTCGACGTTAACCGATTCCGGCGAGATCGCGACGAGATCGCGAGACGGAAACGTGCGATGAAAAAAAAAGACGACGAACACATCGGAGGGAAAGCTGGAGGGAGAGATGGACTTCGGCATTCGTTCGAGTTACGACTCGCTTAATTGCCTCAATTTAGTACGTGCGAACACGTTCGAAGGGTCGAGGAGCGAGGAACACGGCCGCGTGTCAGCCAACGGAGAAAATGAAATTTTTCGGGATCGCAATTACGCATCGTTATACCGTCCGCTGCCGTATTAATTATTAGACTCCCGTGACAACGAGGGCAGGCCTCTCTCCGCATTATGGGTTCGGTCGGCTCTGTTCGAGTTACGAGGAAATTGCGGCCGCTCAAACAAAAGTTCGGGCTCGAACGTACGTACTCGAACTAATGGATTTCATTGAGCGACGTTTTACGAGATATTTAAGGGTGTTTCGGGTGTAATTTATCGTGGCAATTTATGCCCCTTTGTGGATATACCGCGCGAGCGCGCGCGTTCATTTTTATAGGTATGCTAATAAACTGGAGGCCGCAGCTGCGCGCTCTAAGGATGCGTGACCGCATCCGTGTTACGAGATATTTGTACGCAAGGGAGAACAGAAACTCGCCTCCGAACCGCTGTCCTCTCGTAAAACGACAACTCGGAGCCCAGCGCGATTTCGCGGTACTCGACGCGTAATGCGTTGCGCGTTACGCGTTTACACGATACGCTTTGCGCTCGAACAGAGGTGGCTGTCGCTCGTTCGTCCGCATCGGATCGGATCGATCAGAAAAAAAAGAGATCGCCGTATCGTCGATTGTTCCGATAGCGCTGGGTGGCTCGAAAAGTCTTATCGCACCGATTAACCCCTGTGCAGCCAACCGGCGATCCATTTACTCCATTTCGTTCACCCATTTACTTAGTTTTAGGGCCCCGGGCGAACATTGTCCGGGGGACTAGCCAATTAACCCAAATGAACTCAAATTTGCGTTAGTCGCGGCGATTCTTTCGCCTTCTGGTCGAAAAACTGTTTTTTCACCGGGGTTCTGGGCCAGAATTGAGGGGAAAAAGTAACCCCCTCTCTGCCGGTACCGGACAAACGCGTCACGTGACAGATAGAGTGGGGTCACAAGTCTTAATCTGGTACCCCAGTAAATTTCATAGAGGTTTTACTTTCGCTTTTGTTCTGAATCAATTTACCTACTTTTTTAAAAAATTGTGTACACCATTTTAAAGTAAATTCTCCGCTCTACAAGCGTGTTCACCCTACACACTCCAATCATTGTAAAAACCGTCCTCCAAGAACTCGATTGGAAGGATTTCCGCATCCGCCGTACTCTCCGGATCTTGCGCCAACCGACTATCACCTTTTCCGGACGCTATCAAACCAAATTAGGGGAGTTACTTTCGACAACAATGAATACATAATTGATTAATCTATTGTTATAATTGTTGTAATATTCAATAAAAAGGATTAATCAAAAAACCCTACGAACTTATGTTACAACTCAATATTACGAAACTGCTCTGCACATCCATTGTTGTTCGCTATTAAAAATCGAATCATGTCTTTAACAGACGTTGAACAGCAAAGTTTCTAAGTTGTCTATACTTTTCTGTATATGTATTCTGGTCGCCCAAACCAGGATGAAGGTGTAAGGACATGTTCTGCTACGTCGAGCAAGGGTTGTCGTCTTCCCATGCAAAGATAACACATTTTTCCATCGTTCCGGTCGCTACAAAATTACAAATACGAAGCATAGCTGGGGAACAACGCTTATAGTTGGAGCTTGGCGCGATTACGGGTGGTAATCGACAAAGTTCAGCGAGTTTGACGCGACGTTGCCTTCGAATCGATCTCTGAATGTTTTCAAACGTTGCGTGTGCATTTTCACGTAGAAAGCATTTTTTAATGTTTTAGTAGATGGAGTAGACTCTAGCGACTCGCGACGGCGATACGACGCGACGCGACGGGTGTCTATTACGACCGCTTCTTTGAAGAAACCAGGCTATAGTTGCAAGAGAGAGAGAGAGTAGTCGATCGATGCGTATTCGTAGACTAGCCGGTACCCCGGAGCCAGCCACGAGCAATCAGGAATCACACGAATGATTCCGGAGTTTATCCGGTCAGAGAAGGTCGTAGGTTGCGAGGTGCGTGCGTGCGCTCGTAGATGCACTCGGTGGTTGCGCAGTGCGCAGTAGAACAGCCTTGAAGCGTACACGCGAAACGGATCGCGAGCTCTCGTGGATCGTTGCTGGACAGATCGGATCGGACGCGTGACGTCGTTGACCGTCGAAAAAAAATTTTCGAAACGATTCCGGGGCGTGCCGGTGGGCCGACGTCCTCTTCCTGGCGACGATCGATATATCAAGAACGCGACGATGCACGAATAGCGTCGTTAGCACGAGAAACTCGCCACGAAATCCCCGCTAAGGCTAAACGAAAACGTCACTCCGCCGAGTGACAATACGAATTCGGACCAATCAGGTGGAATTGTCTGGCCCCGCGGGGTGCCGGGGCCATGCGCGCTCCTCCGATTCTTCCGCGAGGACTAGCTGTGCCTCACGGGGCCTCTCTTTTTCCCACGTTAGCATCCGCCAGTTTTCAGCCTCTCCCTTTCCCTTTCTTTCGTCCTCGCCTTCTCGGTTCCGAGTCCCTCGACGCTTTCTTTACCTCCGCGTCGCTGTCCTTGCCGCTAGTAAGGCCTCGATTTCGGTGCGACGAACAAAGGCAATTTCGAGCGTGCAAAGAGTCGAACGACGTCATTGTGATGACGACCGAGGAGGAAGGAAAGGATCGAGCGCGAGCGCGGCTCGGTAACTCGCTCGAATCGTTTAAGGAAAGGCTCTGCTCCAGAGGGCCCTGTCCGTCAGCCTCGGAACGTATAATCAACGAGTTTTCGTCGATCCCCGATCCACCTGACCCAATAACGAACCTTTATCTTCTCTTTATTCGCGCCGGGCGCGCGGGGCAGAGCGGGCAGCAACGAAGCAACTAAAGCCGCGGATACACTAGCAAGTATGTACCTTGAAACACGTTCTGGCTCAGCTAAAGGTCACTGAGGCAGCGGCCAACGAGTTGAACTGCGCGATAGTTGCTCTCGGAGAGCAGAACAATGTATTTCTAATATTTGCCCTCGCAAGAAACGTCGCAAGTTACTATTTAGCCGGTGCATTCGCACCTTAATATGTCGGAAAGTGGAACGTCCGTTTCGCGAACCAAATCGCACTCGTGCTCTCGAGTTTACCGAGCCGACAGCCGTTCGTGTGTTTTTCGAAGTTTAAGTAGGCGACAGAGAAAAAGAGAGAGAGAGATAGAGTGAGAGAGGGGGGTTGGGGGAAGGTGGCGAAGGCGAAGACTGTGAGCGCGAGCGCGCGGGATATAGGGAGGTGTGGACGAGAGAGCGGGTCAGCGAAGAGGGAGAGACAGGATACCGGCGGATAGAGGGTACTCGTCACGCGAACCCTTCATCAAGGTGCCAGCAACCTACGTTACACACTCACACGTGGCTTCGCGGGGTGAACGTGCACGTTACGCGAGGACGTGCACGGATCGCGAAACACGACGCGCGGAGAACCGAACAACCGTGCACGTCGCAGTGAAAATACAGACAACACTGGGAACACAGATAAAGAGAAACCCGGAGCAAAGAGAATGAACGAGAAAGAGAGAGAGGCCGGTAAACGTCTATTTATCCCTGTTACTTGGTCTCCTCGGCCAGAACGAAAACCCGAGCGGGTAACTACGATGCGTGTACGGCTCGCAACGTGCATATCGACGGTTCGAGCAAACAGGAGGAGGAGACGAGTGCGCCGTCGCGTTGAAAATGCCAGGGGATCGTCGATCTCGTCGGTCCCGTCGGTCAGCCCTCGAACGATTAACCGGGTTCGTTCGAGCGAGCAAGGTCCGCTCGCTCGAATCCTCGAAAATCTACCCACTACATACCGGCAGGAAAGAGCCGCGCTCGCGCGGCATAATAATTATAACGGCGACAGCACCTGCTGCGCCGCTGCGAAGTCGTTAGCTCGGCAAACATTTAAGTAACTCGGATGGCCGTGTTCGGATCGCTATAATATCCACTGCTTCCGTAATCCATTTGTGCGAGCCCTTCCGCCGTGCTCGTCCCCTCCCTCTCTTTCGCCTCTCGCTTACTCTCGCCACGAACCATCCTACCCCAGGGCTTGATGGCTTCTCCGACACACTCGTTCGACCCTAAACCGCGCGCAGGCTGATTCACGCGACTACTCGAGGACCTTAAATCGCTCGTAAATTATCCGTTCTCTGAACAAACTGCACACTGTCATCCGCTACGTCTTTACCTAGATTTTAAATGTAGATAGTCCGGCGGGAGAACGTACCGACGCGACCTTCGTCGATGTCTCGTGATGAACAAGTCGAACAGAATCCACTTAAGGCTGTGCGAGAACCCGAAAATCGAAAAATTTCGATGGTCCGGACGGGTCGGGAAGACATCGAGACCTTGAACCAAAATAAATTTCGATTTTGTTGTAATCGATATCTAGCCATTAGAGAATACGTAAAAAGGTTGGCATACAATTAATATAATTTTGATCTTCTTTCTAAACGGTTTCAAACGACGAAGACTCTTAGTTATTGTAAGAGAACACTGTTTGATCATCTGATCATTTGAACATTGTTTGGAAAATGAAATCGTTTTACAAGTACACTGCGGATTTTATGCATTTATAGTAAAAATGAGTAGACAAAAGAAAATGTATGGTTTTATTATTCTGCATATACAAGATTCCCAGTCAATTTATAAGTATTCTCCGTATCAATTACAAGTCACAGGAGCTACATGTAGACACTTGTTTCTGTTGTTAATCATTTCATCGAATTAAAAACAATACAATTTTCAAATTCCTCAAACGTTTTCACTATTTTACATTTGCTGTACTGATTTTTGTCATAGCTAGACGCATAAAATTCTGTGTCTAGTTATTCATGTAGATTCCGCTAACGAGAGATCAACGTGAATTTCGAAGTAGTCCGACCTTGAAATTGGTAAAAATTTCTATTGCGATGTTCCTCGGATTTTTCTACGAGACACACGAAATGCGATACGCGACAGGCGACGCGCGGCGAACAGCTTCCGCGTAATTTAAGGTTAGCCGGTCGAACGAATTAGCTGGTACACAGGGATTGCACGGGGCGGAATGCGAGACCGTGGGGTGCCATCGGCGAAACAGATGCGGCAATACTGGTGTGTGTTGGTGCTCGTCTATTCGGGGTGGGTTTGGGGTCGAGGTGTTCCTGCGATTACGGGCTCGTTAGCCACGGCCCATGGAGGGCCTAGCCTGTTTGTTTCTGCCTAATTTGACGGGGAACCGCGCCGCAACGAGAGAAAGAGAAACGCGGCTACCGACCAGGAGCGCGATTTTTTTCGTAATTCTCGATACGGGCGTGCGATCGTTCGTCGAATCGTTTCGTTTAGTCGCGTCGCGCTTCGTTTCCCTATGATTTAAACTTCGCGGGCGGGGTTTATCGCGCGGATCGCGTAAAATCGCTCGAAATAACAAAAAAGCGCTGCGATTCGACTCGAGACAAATTGACTCGTCGCGCATCGCGTCGGGTCGTGATTTCGTGTAAAGATAAACGGGGCCGTCGCGTCCCGTCGTTGGGGATTGCGATCCACGCAGGGGCTCGAAGCGTAACGCGGAATGGGGCGAGGAGTTAGGAATGGGGGGTGGGGAACACTCGATTGACTTACTATCGATGCTTAATAGTCTTTTCAATGTATTTCCACTTATCTCGGATAGAGGGGAGACCACCCTCGGAGACGGCTAATTTTCTCGATGATATATCGCGTCGCTCTGTCGCTGCGAACACGAGAGCGCGTGCGTGTGTGGGAGGGGCGGGGATGTGTTTCCGGCGGACGTTGCGGCTGCTTCGACAGCTTCTTCTTGAAAGGCGTCTAACTAGATCCGCTCGCGTCCGATCGAGACGATCGGCGCTCCCCGGTGTTCCGCGATGTTCCTCGATGCTGAAAGAGGAGCGGTCGAGGGCTCGTTCGTCCGTGACGCGACGCTTGCGGTCGCCCGGACTCGGCAACGATCGCGGCGTTTGCGGTTTCGATGGTCTCGAAACGATCTCGGGCCGCCTTTCAATGAGCGCTCGCAATTTGTTGCGTTCGACGCGATCGTCGTTAAATCGGTGATCGGCGGGGACTTTGAGACTGTTCGGCGAACGGGGATCAAATCGGGACTCTGCCGGAGATCTTCCAGCAGACGACCACGATGACGCCGCAGATCTGACTGGACAGGAAGAGCTCGTAGAAGGAGGTGTTCCGGGCGAATCTCGCCAGAAAGACGAGCACGCCCGTGTACAGCAGCGTGTTCACCGCGCGACAGGAGCAGCCCGCCGACGTGATGCCGAGCATACGCGCCAGCCACGACAGCCGCGACATCGTCTTCTTGAACGCGTCGGAAATGTTCGCGGCCCGAGCACGGATCGAATCGAGTCTCTCGGCGATCGCGTAGCTTTCCGATCCGGGTGTTTGCGTTTCCGCTTCGAGCTCGAGGACGGTGACTTTCCCTTCCTCTTCCGCGAGGGACTGACACGTTGTTCCCACCGCCGCTTGTTCGCTCGCGGAGGCGTCCGACGAGCTCTCCGTCGCGCACCCCGACGGGCCCTCCGACGTAACGTGCAACGGCAGGGCTGACGGCGGAGCTTCCTTCCTCGTTGGCTCTTCGACGACCTTTCTCCCTTTCTTCTCAAGCTCTTTCGAGCTGGTAGACACGTCGCGATAGGTCGGATATCTCGGCTCCCGCTGGTCGTTCGCGCACATCGCCTTGATGTCATCGGCGCCCAATCTCGCGCGGATGCACGGAGGAAGCTCCTCGAGCAGCGCCGCGAAGTGCTGCGCGCACGCTCTCCGACAGGCTCTGTTCTTCGGGTTGCACGGGCCCGGGCACTCTGGCAGTCGACTCATCCTCGCCTCTCTAGGATCTGTCGCTTCTTTAGGGCGGTGAGCGGCCGTTGGAAATTTCAGCCGATCTTCTCTCGCCGTCCTTCCCGATTGATTTCCGTGGGAGAGAGAGAGAGCAAGAGAAGCGTCCCCGAAGCCGTATGAAAGTGCTCGCTGTGCTCGGGCGCATCCGTGTCAACGAGGACGCGCATCTGCCGGCGCGTGCGCCTCGACGCTCGAGGTGTTGAAAACTTGACTGCATATAACGAGGTTCAAGGGTGACTCGCCCGCTCGTAACGAAGCTTGAAAGGCCTGCGGGCGCTCCTTTCAATCAAACCGACTACCATGCAGTTGGACGAGCCTTCGCGTCGAACTCGAGAACTCGGGAATTCGGGACCGACTCTCGCCACGGTTCCACTAACCGGCCCCGCTTTCTGCGACTCCTCTCTTCCAGACTCGCGTCCCGTCGGCTAACCGCGCTCCGGAAGTTTCCGCGTCCGCATATTTCTTCTCGTTCGCTCTTCGAGGTTATAAGGTTATACGGTGAATTTTCCCATGTCCGACGATCGACTCGCGGGCAACTTCCGTCCTTTCGATCATCGAGACGCGCGACTCGCCGTCCTTTGTTGAGATTCCCTGCAAAACTCACTTCAATCTGGACAAATCTGGACAGAAATTGGTATATGAGGGTTTTTGGGTTCGCTGATTACCAGACTGCGGATCTTCATGCAAAATAAAGAATGTTTGCATTGATTGCCAGACACTGGAACCATATAAAAATTTAATTCTCCTTTTAGTTGTCTTATTAAGGCGAAACTAATACACTGGTGACCTTAAATCTTTTTAATACCTCCACTGTTTTAAATTGTACTGAAATGTACAAAAATTGTATAATTTGTTTTAAACAGTAAAACAAAACCGGCTGAAATGTCGTAGTAGTACTTGTATACGCGACTATTTCTGGGGAACGTATGAGCACGGACGTAAACGGCAGTAGTGGAATAAACTGTCCACACAGTTTATCAGCGAATGTTATAGATTCTCGACTGAGGGATGAAAGAGTCGAAGAGAGCGGCAATCACGAATGGAAACAGTTGGAATAAAATTTGTCGGGTGTTTTCCAGGCGAATGTTCCCCACCTGCCGGGTGTCGTTCAGCGGATTAAAGTCGGAAGGGAAGTACGCGGTGCTGATGGACATCGTGCCGGTGGACAACAAGCGGTACCGATACGCGTATCACAGGAGCTGCTGGCTGGTTGCGGGCAAAGCGGATCCTCCGGCACCGGCCCGTCTCTACGTGCACCCGGACTCGCCGTTCACCGGGGATCAGCTCCGAAAGCAGGTGGTCTCGTTCGAGAAGGTTAAGCTGACCAACAACGACATGGACAAACACGGACAGGTAAGAGAAATCTTCCGCCGTAGACGCGTACTCTCGCGAGCGTCGTTCCAAGAAAGTTTTAAACCGACTAGCCGCGTTCCATGTTGGATCGTTGCGGGTCGGTCTCCACGAAAAATCCACGACGCGACCGTTGTCCGTTGTTCGGGGCCGGACGATCGAACGGCCGCTTAGTGACAGCGCGCGTCGTAAGCGTTGTTTATCGGTAAATTCGCACGTTCGCGCGGTTTCACGTCGATCGGCCCGGTGATTTGCGTAAGTTTCGCGCGAAATAAGGCGGACCGTTTAACGAACGACCGGTGTCAACGACGTCGACGATGCTCACGGATTACAGTGTCGTTTTTCACGCGGCGGAATCGCGGCAGTTTCGCTCCGCTCCTCTCTGCTCCGAGGCGTCGGGGACGACGTCGTTGACGAGATTTCGGACGTTCGCGCGCATCGAGAATGGCCTCGTAAAACGGATACCTGGCGTTACCGAGGGACACGTAGGCGTGGTTATCATCAACACCGCTCGTTAATCGTGGGCGTCGAAGCTGCCAGCCCGTGAAACGTAATATTCCATCGTCGTGTCGGCCGATCGATGACAAACCAATCTTTCCGCGCGCGTGTTAAACCTTCCTCGCGAGTAGCGTTCTCTATGTACTCCCGCCGCGGCTCCGTATCGCTTAATTACGGTCTCGCGTGGATCCGTGGACGAGCCGTGTCGGGATCGATACGCCGAACTCGCCTCGAACAACCGAACACGGCCGCGCCAACGGGTCCAGGGTTACAAGCCCCCGGGGGAACAAAACGAAGAAGATGGCGTTTTCTGTGTGTTCGCGGGAGGAAAAGGCGCAGCGGACGGGAACAGAGCCGAGTCAGTTTCTTTCTCGGCCCGGTGAAATATCTCGTGGCCGGAGCAACTTAACACCATAAAAAGTGTAACTCTACGGCGAAAAGAGCGTAGATACTGTATCCGGAAAGAGGCGAGAGCGGGAGAGGAAGAGCAGGGGGAGCAAGGAGAGAGGAGAGGCGAGACAAGGGTCGCGCGAACCATCCACTCGCGGACTGGCCATAATGTTACGAGCATTATAGGCGGTTGGTAGTGGTGTCGTAGGTGGTGTGTATAGTAGGCACGACGGCGTGCCTATAAGCTAATAAATTGAATGGATGTTTGCCCGGAGCTTTTGTCATGATGATCACGAGTAGCCCACGCTTGGCCCGTTGAGCACCTTTTGAATCTCTCTCCACAGCCTGTTCTTCTTGCTCTCCCTCGCTCCCACTTCTTCTCGCCCTCTCTCTCTCTCTCCCTCTCTCTCTCTTTTGCTCTTCCCGCAAACTGTTTCGCTCAGCGTTCCGTTCGCCTCGGATTCGTAATCGCAATCGCAACTGCATTCGCACTCGTAGCCGCGCGTTATGCGGTCACGCGTTCGGAACGAACAACCGCGGTTCGAACCAGCGTAATTAGACGCTCGTTACCGCGAGATTCTCGCGCCGATTCAGACTTACGATTCCGACGGTAAAGACCTACCTCGCCGGCCCTATCGCGACCCAATCTCCATCGTTTCGCACACGGGCCCCGAGACTCGAGGACTTGCAACACGCAGCGACAATGACTGGACCAGAAAAATGTCTTCCAGATTTTCTGCCAAGTACCTTAATTCGCCGCGTACCTACACCTTTCCCAACGAGACGAGGCAGTGAGCGTAAACTTAGCCGTTCGAGGACGCGTGTTGATACTGTCTCGTCGAGTTGGACAATGTATGGGTAAAGGGTCATCCAAAATAGACTATAATACTTTTTATTTTATTGGTTTTTTTAGTTAATTATCAGCTGTCATCCGTGACAATTATGTGTCACAGTCAAATGCAGCAATGTTTTCATTGGAACGAGCTGTTTCTGGTCTGGACGATTGTTTGATACATTACGATGGGTATTTTTTATTGAACACTGATTTGCAAAATAGATTTTAATAACTTTAACACTAAAATCGTCTATCATTGTAGGTTAAAAATACAAACGTGGCGTTTGACAGATATTCTCATTGAACATCCTGAAGGTACTTTTGGATAACCCTGTACATATATCTCACAAACGCGTAAAATAGTAAATAAAGCCACCAGCAATTATAATTTATATCTGATTTGCGCCGATTCTGAGTTTGTTGTAACGAGGTACGAATTAATCGCGTTATTCGAGGGTTCACTGTATTTTAATCGTTTAGCTCGAAGCGTCTGCGAGGGTATCGCTCGGTGTAGTTGTAGGTTGCAGCCATTTTGAAACTTGATAGAACGGGGATCCTCCAGTATAATACCTCTGCATCAGTATCAAAGCGCAAGAACGGGACTCGTCCGAAAAGTTTGAACAATCTCGCGAAAATTCCTGCGGGTATCATCGGTATGCACAGCTGTGCGCACAAAAAATGGTTGTCTATAGAGATTTTGTGCGATTCGTCGAGAAATGGCTCGTAGCAGAACGCGCGTGTATCGCGGGGAACGGTGGAGAGGAAGCGCGAGGGGCAGGGGGCAGGAGGCAGGAGGAACCCGCGCGGAGTAAAGAATGAAGGAGAAAGAGAAAGAGACGGAGAAAAAGCTAGGCAGCCGAGTGTCGAGGAACAGACACACCGGTTAAAAGCAGTCGTGCCGAGCGGAGTCGAGCCGAGCCGGGAGCGCAGGGTGAGAGCAGGGAGAGCAGGGAGAGCAGGGAGAGCCGGGAGAGCCCGGGAGAGCCACGCAACGCCAGTCAACTCAACTCGACGACTCAAGTGGTAGGGAACATTCCTTCGCTACGGCCACTATTTCATCGTTTCGTATGACGCGATATTATAAGACCCCCGCCTGCGTGTTGGCTACTACACGGTGGTCCAAAAGCAGGCGTCCACCTGCGACCACGACACACCGTGGACAAGGTGAGTCGGGCCGAGTCGGGTCGAGGCGAGCCGCGCGTGTAACGTCGACGTCGACGACGACGTCGAGTCCTCTCGCGACACCTGCGGGGAGGAAAGTTACTCTGGCCCGCTCTCCTTCGTCTCTCTCTCGCTCTCTCTCTCTCTCTCGGCTCTCTATACACGCGTGTTCGGAATCTCGGATCGGCCAAGACTTTTCACTTCGGGGTGAAATATAAATTATCGCGGCTGGAAACGCCAAGCGAAAACGTTTTTAGGTACGACCGCGGCACAACGCGAAGTCGACGGGATATTTTTTCCCTTCTTTTTACTGTTTCTCGCCTCTCCTCCGCCGGTTCTCGTTCTTCTTGTTTCCCGGTCGATCGAGGATCAACGTCCGGCATCGTCGCCGATTGTGGATCGTCTAAACAAAGAACGAGGAGACTCGTTATAATAAAAATTCTTACTTCTCCGGCGATTGAACGTGCTCCTGACATTTCCGTTGAAAATACACCGAAGAAGAACGATTTCTTTTCGTTCGTGGAACGCAGCCGTAATCGGTTCTATGGACAGTCTACCGTGACTGACTCATCGCGGACAGAGCGAGCGAGCGATACACGCCAAGGGAGAGAGAGAAGGAGAGGAAAAAAGACCGGTGGAGAGACGGGGTCTGTGGAATAATATGAGGGAACGCGCGAGCGGGAAAAGCAGAAATCGAAGGATATTAATAATTTCTTAACGGGGCGAGCTCGTGGCATTCGAGATGCCAGGCGGCTTTATTCGCCCATAATATTGAGATTAAAAAGGATTTATGATCCATCCCGCGGGCAGATCGCGCTCCATCGATTCGAAATCGCGGTGTAGTCGTCGGCTGGAAGGCGTCGACTGGTACGAATCGATACGATGAAACGCTAAGCTCTCTCGACCGTTATCGATGTCGCTTCTTTGTCGCTCGGGGATCGGGAACGCCGAGGAACTCATCTAGGCTTCTTCCGCCATCGCAACCGGGATGGGCAAGTCCGGGCTTCGTGACTCGCGAAAGATAGGGCCGCGGACGCGCGTGCACCGGGAAAAAATTGACGGACACTTCATAAATCACTTTTAATCTCGCATCGATGTCGTTCGCGTCTCGAAGCTCGCGTCACGCGCGAGGCTGCCGCGCTGCCTCGGTTCGGTAATTTCGGCCGAGATCGGGTCGAGGCGATCGGGAGGCGGAATCGCGCGCGGAGACTCTCACGATCCCGCGTTCTGCGCCGGTATTAAATTTCGCGTCCCGGCTTCCTGCGGCCGAACGAGCTTGATAAATTCAACGACAAATTTATGCGGTCCCTTCTGCCCCATTCGCGACGCGCTCGCGCGTATTACGCGAGCATTCCCGCGCATTTTCCTATCGCGGGACTCGCCGTCGGACAGAGGGGCACATCGCGAGCCGTTCGGGAGAATCGTTTAAAACGCGCCGAATAAAAAGCAACGGAAGAATGTCGTTTCTCGGTTGGCTCACGTGGTCGAATCGCGAGCCTCCGCTCGGGTTTCCTCCGGCGTGTGTGCGTTCGATGGCGAATCCACACCGACGAGCCGAACAGAGTAGAGCAAATTGGAGTTCTGACAGGTTGCAGTGGGGTGTCCCACCGTCCAACGGCGCAGAGAAAACGGATAGGGGCAGCACCCCGGGATCCCAGACACCTATAATCGTACGGGCATAAAGTTGCCCGCTCGGAAACCTACGGTCCGGTCCACGCACTGGGACCCCAGACCCCGGGACCGCGTACTCGTTATCCGGACTCGAATTAAATTCGAGGCTTCTGTTTCTTTTTTCTTCTGCGTTCCCCCCCCCCCCCCCCCACAACAATCCCGGGACCGAAGGTCGCGCGCTCGCGCCCGAGAACATCGTTTTCACCATTCAAGACCTGTCCCCGGTATCCGCGCTACCGTCTATCGTGCCGTGCGAACGGATAATTTACGAGCGATTGCGCAATCGGGAAAACAATACCGTCGTCGACCGTGGCAGACCCGGACAAACCGCATCCGCGTCCGTAAAGTCTGCCGTCGAACGGGAGACTGGAAATATGTATCTCGATTCGCCCTAAAAGAGCCATCGCGTGGACAGCAGTCTATCGCGCACGATCGAAACGCTCATGGGAGAATAGCCTGGACTTGCGCGTCTAGAGTCCAGACCAGGCCTGGCCAACCCAAGTGGTTTCACGGGTCACTTCGATGACGCGTGACGTTACGTGCTTTTATGAAATGTAATACAAGTACAAAATGAATAAAGCTTTATTGTCATACTGTGATTCGATATAATTAACTCTCGACTCTTAATTAATGAGATATTTGTTTATCCTTTCTTTCACTTAATTTTTGTAAATCTATATCTTTGTCCGACGTTACACAAAGATAACTGTTTATTACACTTTAAAACCACAAAGTATACTTCACATCAACTCTTAAAGAAAGTACCTCACACAGACAATTGTTGAAAGAAAGAAAGATATTTCCACATGGTTCCAGTGTCCCGTAATGGATGTATAAAATGTTTATCGTTGCGTAAAGACCCGGAGTCTAATAGTGCTTCGGTTGAACCGTTGGTTTCACCGTTCGCTCGTCTCCGAGATGAAAAATATTTCTTCAGAGCGACACTGATCTCCTGAATCGTAAATAAGGCCCGAGCTAGTCCCGATTCTACTTGAAACCTCGGTAGGTGGCGCTGCGGACGGCAACGGGACAGAGGAGGTCGGTCGCGAGGAGATTGGAGGCCGGACATTCTACACACAATAATACAATAATCCACGATCTGCAGCGGCGAGATCACGATCGTCCACTTAACGCACGAGCGCGGAAGATTCCAGGTTCGAACGTGTGCAAAGGACACCAACCTCAGCCATAAAATTCATATCATACGATATCGTCGGTAATAACGTAGCGCCAGACGCGGCGTAACGCTACCATTAAAGAAAAGGAAAAAAAGAAACGTAGGAGGAGGGGTCTCTCGCGGGTTTCTGGTTTGTTTCCATCCGGCATGATAGAAACGTAAAGGTTCGACCCGGTCGGTTTTTATTGTTCGTGTCGTGACAATCGGCGAGGCTGCCGCGTTACCATTAGCGTGTGCGTAACGCGTACTTAGGCGGTGTGTGTCGGGGCTCGCGTGCGTTCCCGCGGCCGCGTATGCGTTCACGACGTTCCCGTAAATCGAAATTATCGCGGTAAATAGCGGTTCGGCCGCGCGTACAGCCTGTTCTCGTGCCGAACTCGCTCGATCTCGGTCTCATCGTCGGACGCGGGTAATTTGCATCCAACGATTCATCAAACGACGCGCCGCGTCTATGTAATACACGTTGATAGCGGTATTACATGCGCGATTTATGGTCGTTTTTCTCGTTTCCGCGTGGCGCGAGAAGCGAGGAGCGCCGAGGAAACGGAGGAGCATGCTTCGGAGACGGAGACGACGATGGAGACGACCGAGAGACCGAGAGTCCCTGTCCGCGTCCCCGGGAGCTCAGGACCGTGGAACGTTTTGTTACTTAATCCGCTCGCACCGCGGTCGTAATTTATTTTTCTAACGAGAGATTACGCCGTGAAATTAATACGCGACGCCGCGACGCGACAGGGTCCGTCCTCTTCCGTTTGCACGCTGCCTCACCGACTCCGTTGCACGAGTATTTACCGAAACCGTTAGCCCGACATTCTCCCGTCGCCAATTATTGTCGTCCCGCGAGAGGAAACCAACGTTTCCTTCGCGTCCCACGACCACGATCGCTCCGTAGCCCGGAGTTTTCACGCGTCGCGACCAGACCGGTCGATTAACCGGTCGAGGGTATGTATAATTTCGATTCAAGGTGTCGAGGTGGCCCGGTGTCCGGTGTCCGCTTCATCGATTACGACGCGCGTTAACTGCGTGGCTTCCCGCGAAGTCTCCTGTCCTCTTCTCTCTCTCTCTCTCTCTCTCTCTCTCTCTCTCTCTCTCTGTCTCTCGCTCGAAATTAACCGCGTTCCTTGACACGAAGCGATTCAAGGTCTGGGTTAGGTTTCGGAGCCCGCGGCCGTCGCACAGTGGGAAATTTGGCCCGAACACGTGGAAAACAGTCGATTTCTAAATTTTGCGTATGTAATAAAATTTTTGTTGTCCGTCGTAGGTCCCTCGCGCAAAAATCTTTTATTTTGGAGTTACAGAGAAGGAGGCAGAGCAAACTTCGTAAAATCGAAAGTGAAATTTCTTCAACGTCAAGCTACGTCCACGCCAAAGCAACGTGCCTTCTCCTTCTTTTACGGAGTAGAAGACGCGGCAGAAGGTTGCAGCGCGGACGTAGCTTCAAGTTCGAAACTGGAGACGAATCCGCGCGCGATAATCGGAAACAATGGTAGTAATGGGAAAGGAAAGCGTGTCGATGGGAAATAAAGCTGTACGCTTTCGAGGCAGCCTAATAATTAAGAAAGCAACGTCGATCAAGGACGTTGGCGACGAGAGAAGATCGAGACTTCGAGGAAAATTCGAGTCTGCGGTTGTTATCAGCGCCAGGAATCGCGACCGGTGAAAGGACGACTCGCGCGGTGAATTATGAAATTTTTGGCAGGACGTGGAATTTATCGATCGACTCGGCAAGGTCAACGATTTCGCGAATGGAGGAAACTCGGAGTGGAGAGGCGACTCGAACACGGTCGTCCACGCTCGGGATGCGGTTCGTTAAACGTCGTCGACTCGTGTCCGGGCGGCGCTCGACAAAAAATTGAGACGTTTAGTTAATTATCGAACGGCGCGATAACGACGCGTGTTTCGCTTCACGCGATATTCGGACAGGTCGTGTTCGCGGCGTTCCTTTTTATTTTTGTCGTCGCCGGAGCGGCACACGGTAGTATATTCGTGTCGTTGGATGTCTGGCAGCGTGTTAACGCGCGATCCCGGCCGCAGATATCGGAGATATATTTTCAGCGATAATCTTGTCGCTAATAAAAATCGCATTTAATAACGCTTTCCCAAGGATGCACGCGGCGCCGTAACTTTCGCAACGATCCTCGACCTTAATAACAACGCTAACAGACCGATAACGCTCCCGTTTCGATGGAACCGTGACCGATAAAAAAAGCATAATGAAACACCTTCGACGATTGTTGCGACACGCGACAAATCTTGCGCGACCAACGAGCCTAATTCTCTCCGCTCGCCAATTAGGTGCGAGATACGGTCTAGCTTTCGACCGATCGCGATCGGTAATGAGCAACTCGCGAAGAACAAAGTCAATTTACAAAATTAGATAAAACTCCAATGAAAAACTACTGTGGCGAGATGCAGGAAGGTCCCCGGCCGAGATTTGTGTCCCCACTCTACCTTCCGCGTCACGTGACGCCGGTAATTCGCGGAGAGAGGGTAACTTGTTCCCCTCAATTCGTCCTCCCTCCCCTCGTCTGTCGATACAGCTGTCAGGGAGCTCCATGGCATCTCGTCGAGTTGAACGAATTGCGAAAGAGACCTTCCACGATGATTTTGTGGATTGTTCAAACTTTGCGGAGACGCTCGAATTTGTAAACTTTTCCGGAAAAGGATCGCATCGAGTTTTATGCTCGCTTCTCGCAACCGACGATCTCGGGACGGTGAAAGCAGTGGCTTCAGCTTGCGGTTTCTTTTCACGAGATTACAACGGGTCGAACGCGGAGAAATATTTAGCGATTCTCGAATTTTGTTCCTCGGTGTATCACCGAAAGCAGAGTTGGGAAAAAATTTAATCAACGATTGACGATTAACTTCATCAATCGATTGATCCAATCGGCGATTTTTCGACGATTTCCTTTTTTAATCGTACACATTAATCAGTCAATCATAATTAAAATTTTAATCGATCAATGCCCAACCCTGTCCGATAGCCTAGGTAGAGACTCGAAACTCACACGATTCGTGTTCCGTTTCTAACTAGGACGAGTTTCGCGCGTCACCGTCGGTTTTGTCGCCGCTACTCGTGCCTCGCGTTTGCCGGCCCGACCGACCGACCAACGATATAATCAATCGTCGATGGAATCACGGGTTCGTGGCTCACGGTAAAACTCTAGATTTCCGTGGAAGACCGCGAAACTATCGATTAGCCGAGATCTAGGAAAAGATGACGCGCGGTCAACGAAGTTCCACGTATGAAAAATCAGCGAGCTAGAACGTCACGAAAGTTGCTGTTGCTGTGTTGCAAGTCGCGTCGAGAAACGTTACGTCGCAGTTGAGCCTAAGCTCGAGGTTTACGTGTTCCTTGAGCATGGGCGAGATCTACACGGGAAACTTGTCGCGTCGTATTGTTTCGGACAGGAAATCGAAGCTTCTGCGTTCGACTATAAACGATCGCGCGCACGAGCCCGCGTGAAAATAATCGGCATCGCCGATGAAACCTGCAATCGCGGTTTAGTCGCATCGGTCGATTCACCGAAATTTGGGCGCATTGCATCGTCGAATTAGTCCCGAGTAGGTACCTGTTGCGATCGCAAAATAGACGGAAACAATTGCGGAACGAGGCTGAATCGCAACGGGGTCCCCCGATGCGGTCGGCCAATGCAAATCGCGATATCGTTTCGATTTCCTCGTCGATTATTAGATAAGCGACGATAACGACGCGCGGGGCTCAGCCCGCTCGAGAGCGAGCGAGTCCGATGATCGCTCTTTTCCTCGCTTACGGAGCAAGACTTATTACCCGTCGTCGCCTGTTAACGTTCGAAACTCGAACAGGATTTATACGACGCTTCCGCCTATTTCCCCCGAGACTCTAATTAAGACTTTATAAATCACGAATCGACATATATCTGGTTTCACGGTTTTTTTCCGTTTCGTTCTGTTTCTCAGATCGTGCTGAACTCGATGCACCGATACCAGCCGAGGATACACTTGGTCCGCTGCCGGCAGACGGACGACAACAATCTGCACATCACCGATCTGCAGAAGGAGGAGCACAAAACCTTCATATTCCCCGAGGCGATCTTCACCGCGGTGACGGCCTACCAGAATCAGCTGGTGAGCATCACCGCGAAACATCTCCTTCTCACCGTCGAATTCGTCTTGTTCCTTCACGTTGTTGCAACCGGATATTTCCTATTTACGAGTTAGGCCAGCGGTTTCCAGCCTTTATTCTACTAGGCCTCCCTAAAGAAATTTTTATTTCGCGCCTCCCTATTTATACCCGAATTTGTACTGTTACGTTGCGGTATGAAGTTTATTTATTTGTAGATATTATGGTATGAACATTCATTTTTTTATTCAAAATTTTGGCGCCTCCCCTGGCAATAGTCAGCGCCTCCCAGATTGGAAACTACTAAGTTAGGCTGAACGTTGCCGATCAACCTAAAATTCTCTCGGATCTCTCTATCATTTACACGGATACGATGAATTCATCGTCTAGCTCCGAAGCTATGTCCACGGCTGTGTCTATTCACTGAGCGTCTGATCGAGAGTGGATCTATCGAACAACGGTTCGATTTGAACGGTTCGTGCGCGACCGGCGATTGGCTAATCTCCCGACTTACTAGATGGCAGGCTTGCCACACGCAAAACCACTATTGCAATTTTAATTCATAGAGAGGGTAAAATGTATTCTCCTCGATTTCCCCGATCTGACGGCACTGCTTCGGAAATAGTAAATGACCAAAAAATGAACTCGTTCAAAACGTGCACTCGGCTTCCCCTAATCGATGGATTACGACGATGTTGTTGCAGATAACGAAACTGAAGATCGACAGCAACCCGTTCGCCAAAGGATTCCGGGACTCGTCGAGGCTGACGGACTTTGATCGGTAGGTAGCAAGAAAGCAGCGACTGCGATGCCAACAGATGTTGCTGGTCGACTTGAATCGTTCAATTTGTTTCTCGCGGGTTGATCGCGGCGCGAGGAGACGGGAGACTAGCCGGAGCGGACGAAGCAATCATTACGCGCCATTATAACGTCGGCACCTTAATCATAGCGCCGGCCGAATTATCGCGGGATCTCTTGGATCTCGTTAAAAGTGGAAATTTATACAACGCTAAATGTTGAAGGAGAGGCGCGCGTTTGATCCCGAGTAAGCGTGCGCGCACAGTCGGCCGATTCCCCGAGTTATCCGCGATCATCTATCTACATGAATGACGATGCACCTGCTCGGTCGGTCGCTAGTCGCCGCACCGAGCCGAGCCGCGCCTTCGCGTTCGAGCTCGCGTTTGCGTTTACGAGCAGGGCGGTACACGCGTGACAGAAAAGTATTCTTTTTCCCTCGTGCGTGCACTTGCTCGTGTTCGTGTTCTGTTTGCTCGCGTTCGCGGTGCCGAGCAAAGCGCCGATGGCTCGGCCGTTAACGGCGACAAACTAACGCCCCAATTAGCAACGTTTTCATTAATCCTGGCAGATGGCTGGCTAGCGCGGCCTCGCGTAATAATCGACCGTTCCGGGCGGATCGATTTCGATTGGCCTCGCGGGACCGATCCTGTCGCGCGGGTCTCGACGGATCGACCGCAGGAGCAACGATCGCGAAGAGTCCCGTCGAAACGCTCATCCGCTCGTTTCTCTTCAATTAACGCGGCCGAACAGTGGCGACCACGCTCTCGGGTGCGAATACGCCCACTGAATCGTTTACACGGCCGATCTCGACGATCTTCGGATCTCGCGACTCAAGGTTTTATGGAAATGCGCCCGACGCGGCGATACGGAGCACCTCGACGCGGAGAACCGATGACGATTACCCAATAAAGTCGTCTTTCGCCGTTCGACGGGTCACGCGGTGCCAACGCGGAACGATCCTGTCGTCGAAAAAAAACTTCCAATTGGATCGATGAAAAACTGAGTTGTCGGCAGATTTTTGTCCAAAAGGATCGGTTTCTGGCCCACTGTGCGTCTGCGGCAACACCTGCCGCCTCGGGGCTCGCGCAATCGACGCGATTACAGAATTCACTCGGCCGTAATGGAGCAGTAATTAAAAGATTTTAGCACCGCCGCTGTAACACCACCGGTTTCGCTCGGGAAGTCGGACAAACGTGTCGCGCGGCCCAGATGTCGAAGTCGATTGAGACTCCGTAGGAAAGTCGAAACGTTCGACGACCGTCCGTCGGCTATACCAGACGGCCGTGTTTCGGTTCGGTGGGACGAGGCGAAGAGAAGAGAGGAGACGATGAAGAAGAAGAAGAAGAAGAAGGGAAGGAGAGGTTCGCCGGTAATCACGTGCAAATCGGAGGCGTGTCGAGAGCTCGCTCGAACCGCAGAGTCCTTTCCTCGACTAATGCGTTCGCCGCGAGTTTTAACGCGTTTCCGAGAACCGGTGGGCGGGACAGGCTTTTCAACGTTTTTCGTGAAACGTCAGACCGAACGAGCGAGACGAGCGAGACGAGCGAGACGAGCGAGACGAGTCGACAGCTTTCCTATTCTTCGTATCGACGAAATCACCGGAGACACGATCGATGACGACCCGACGGGGTGGGAAGGCCGTGGGCCCGTTGTTTGTCCAGGCTAAATTCGACTCTTAACGGATCGACGCGACGCGGCATGGTCGTCGATCGACCACTTTAATGACACGGCAGTTTGGAGGAAAGACGATCGTCCCGAAATCACTGGTCCGTCTACCACGACCCTCCTCAAATCAGCACCTGCCTAACCGAGATCACGAAATATCTTGCCCCGTCATTCCGTCGGCCAGCGCCCGACCGTCGAGAGCTCTCTTTCGAGTTCTCGACGACTCGGGAGTCCTGTTGGAGGACTTGCCCGGGGAAAATGGTTTTCCTAGCACGCGCGCGAAGAAGAGGCGGCTCGCGGGACATCGGAAGACCGGCGAAGGTCAAAAGTCCGCTCGGGTCCGCGCCGGAACGCATCGGTCGCGATAAGAGGGTGTGCAAGATCGAAGAAAACGGTTCGATTCGGTCGGTTAAGAGGAATGGAGCGGAACGGAACGGAAGGGAACGCGCGGCTTTGGCGGTTACGGCAGTCGTGTTCGGATGCACGGATGCGGCTCTGGCGGCGTCCGGAGTTAATGAGAGAGCGGCCGTACGGGGCAATACGGCGCATGCTCCCGCCCACTTCACGCCGCCGCTGATAGATAGATGCCCCTCCGGCCCTTTTTCCCCGTCCCCTCCATCCTCTCTTGCTCTCTTTCCCTCTTTCTCCCTTTCTCTCACACCCCCTGCCCTAGCCGGCTCCTCCACTCTCCTTTTCTCTCTCTCTCTCTCTCCGTACCCCGTTCCCTCGACTGTTACGGCCCTTTCGCCGACCATCATCGGGTCCGCGCTCGCATACGTGCCCGCAAAAAGCCCCGAAATCGTTGTTATAAAGATATTACGGTAACTGCGAAAATTTAAGAACCGTTTATAAAAACGCGGTCGCGTCTCGTCCCTCTTCTTCTCCTCTACCCCTCCATACCTCCCGGCTTCCTCCATCGTTCTCGCGTTCCGACTCGCCCTCTCCCGTCCCGCGGCTCCAAATTTACGGTCAGCTGCCGCGAGAAACTCGAAATTGCTTCGACTCCTCGGGTACGGGCGTGCTCTCAGGAACGTCAGGAGAAAGAGAGAGAGAGAGAGAGAGAACGTTCCGAGGATGGTATCGATCCTCCCGACAAACGACTCGTCATTTTTCGATCAAAGTCACGCTTCTCGATCGCGCGGCTTCGCGAAGAGGGAAACGTGCGAACGTGGAGGTATGGTTATCGCGTGGTCATCTCGCGATCGGCAATCGTGCTCGAGGACGCGTTCTCAGGTTGCCGAAACGCAAAACGGTCGAAATGGTCGAAACCGTCGGGAAGAGTGTCGGAGAGCCGAGGACGGCGAGGACGGGGCCGGGGAAAGAGAGCGATTTCACGTTGTTCCCTCTGCTGGCTCTGCTGGCTCCGGAGGGCAAGGAGGGCAGGGCATTCATCTATATTAGCTTCGAGAGCGGACGGCCTGTCATTACCGTTGCCGCTCCGGCCGTCTTCTTCCTCGTTTCCCCCTCGCAAGCCCGTCGTCCTTCTCTTCCCTTTCCTCCTTCTCTCTATCTTTCTCTCGATCTCTGTCGGCCTCTCTCTCTCCCTCGTTCCCGTTCTGTCTCGAGCATCGTCCTCCAGTGAGAAGGATCTCCAGCTCGTTTCTCGGTTTCGCGGACATCGGCATCGAAAGTTGGCGTCGCGACGACAACTGAGACTGCTCTAGGTAAGGCCGCGCTCACAGTGGCTCCGATGTCGACGATTCGGCCGACGTCCGACATTGCGTCTCTTTTTCCCCACGTTCGAAAAAGGCGACAGATGCGTTGGACGTCGGCCAAATCGGCCGATGTCGGAGCCACTGTGGGCGCGGTCTAAAGGTTGGCGCACACCAAACCGCACCGCGGCGGCACTCTTCTACGTTTTACATGACGCATGGGCAAATTTTGACATGGGCCTGTCTCACTGCCCGTGGCGGCCGTAGTGCCGTATCTCTTGAAAATGCCTCCGATCGAGCAAAAATTTGCCCATACGCGACGTAAAACATACACAGCTATGAACTAGATTGAAGAAAGTCAAAACAGAAGAGAGGCGGTCAGGTGGCCGCGGTGCGGTCTAGTGTGCGCCAATCTTAATCCGTACCCGCCAAGGTCCGCCGAGCTTTCTTCGCTCGGTCAGCGGACCGAGGAATCCCATTGGTCGATCCGCGGAGGATCGGCGAAGAATAAGCTGATAATAACCGGCGTCTAAAACGCAACTACAAAGGTTTAGCCTGCGCGTCGCGTCGCGTCGCGTCGTCGAGTTTTATTAGAGACGGTTCGGTTTTTGGTTTCGGTTTCGGCTAGGCTGCGATCCGTTTGGGTGCGCGGGGAGACACGGAGGAGCACCCTGAACGCTGCCGCGCGTATATCGGCTGGCTATCCTACACGGCAGGGTCATTACCGGATCATTACCTTCCATACCTACCGTGCGACGACGATGATGGCCTGACTC
Organism: Lasioglossum malachurum; assembly: GCA_028455605.1. NCBI lineage: Eukaryota > Metazoa > Arthropoda > Insecta > Hymenoptera > Halictidae > Lasioglossum > Lasioglossum malachurum. Next base: position 31,695,276 of record CM052314.1, read on the forward strand.
GCGAGACTCGGAGTCGAGACGGGACGGGACGGGACGAGACGAGACGAGACGACGTCGAAGAAGGATCGTTTGCTCGCTCGCTCGCTCGCTCGCGCGTACGCGTTCTCCGGTTCTCGAGAGGCCACTCACACCGGCTTGCTACTCGCTACGGACTACGGACGTACACGACGCGGCTCCGCTCGGCTTGCACGTACACACCGCTCGAAACGATCCGGCCGGAGGTGTGCGAGAGCCGCATACACACGGAGGCGGCTCGATCGCGCGTCGGCCTGCTAGGCGGCAGCCGGGTAAATTACAGGCTCGACCGTATTTTGTGTTGTTTTGTTGTTTTTCAACGCGCCGAAAGGAAATGAGCGAGCAAACGCGTCACGCCACCCCGAACCTGCTAATTTCTATTCATATTTTATGGCTATTAATTTCTTCACTGTTATACTCGCTCTTTCTCTTCCCCTTTCTCCCTTTCCTTCTTTCTTCCTCCCTTCGTTGCCTTCCCTCCTTTCTTCCTTTCGATACGTCCCCGTTCTCTCTTTCTCTCGCGCACTCTCTTTCCGCTCGTTTCTTTGTTCCTTTCTTTCTCGGTCGCTTCCTCGCTTCCTCCCGACTCGTTTCGAGCCTTCTTACCCGTGTTTCGGTGCGATCCGCCGGTCGTTTCTCATTTACCGTTCTCCTTTTTCTTCGGGTTCTTCTCGATCGTGTCCGGCCCCTTTCTGCTCGTCGCTCGCCGAATCCTGACCGGACTTTCCAGTCCTCTCGATTCCAATTTCCGCGCGTACTCTCGACCCGCCGTTTCCAGAAACGTTTCCAAACGCGCTGGACCGTCTCCCTCTCTGGTCAAACTTCGAGCATGCTACGCGGCTACGAGCGGCTACGAGCGGCTACGAGCGGTGTCGGGGAACCGACGTTCGTCCTGCGAAGCCGCCGCGTCGCTCGATGAACTACCTTCGGCCATCGGTGGGGTGTAACCTATTATTATCTACCACTTACCTAATGCCCTGTGTCAGCCTCGGGGGAGGCGGAGAATAACAGGCTCCCCGTTCGATGGAATCCCCTCCGCGCTAATATCGCTGGCCGCGTCCAACCGCAGACCCGTTTCACGTGAAATCGAAAGCGTTCGCTTTCTTTCATTCCCTCTCGCCGATCTTTCCCGATCCGATGATTTTCCCGGCTTCGTTTCGCCTCTTTATTTTCCCACCGAAATCGGACTTTTTCAATCTCCGTAAATCGGTTCTTCCGCGAGAGAATTCGCGAAAGAAGGTATCGCGAACCGACGAAGGAAATTCTATTCCGCGAGGCGTAACAGCCGCGAGCGTGTTCGGTCGCAAAAAGGCGCGCACCGGTGATCGCGAGGCGGCTCGCGTGAGAAGCACGACGTTCTCTCGCTTCCGAGATCCTTTGACTGGTACCGGCCGCGACCGAGCGAGCGGTTCGGAACGCGAGGCCACGCAAAGACATTGTGCTCCGCTGGCTTTCGACGATCCCGAACAACCGAGGGAATTGGTCGGGAAAAAGGCTGGACACGCGAGCAGCCTCGTCGACACGATCGACCCTCGGTCGAGCGTCGCGACGCGTGCGTTCGCGAAACCGAGCGAAAAAACATGGCCTACCGTTCGGCGAGGGAACGTCTCGGCCGTAGAACGCGCAACCATACATCGGTGTCTCTCGTAGTTACGACGTATCGAGCGTAACCGCGGTGTTAGGAGGAAAACGTTCCCAGCCCCCGTCGGATCGACGAGAAATATTTAATGGTCGGTGGTACGATTACGGGAGGCCGAGCAAATAGTAATAGTCGGCTGCCGCGGGCACTGCAATTAGGGCTTTTATTGTCTGTACATAAGGAAGCTTTATTAAAACATTAAGGATGTAATTCAAGGCCGGCAGGCTGCATAGTGAATCGCAGCCAGGGTTAACGCGTCGAGGCTCGCCGTGACTCGACTCGATTCGTCGTTTCCGTTTCGCGAGCACGGACGAGATTCGCGATCCCTCCTCGAGCCACTCGGCCTCCGTTCCGAAAGTTTGGAAGCTATCGCCAAGTCCGGCGCGGCGCCGTAATCGACGCCCATACGCGTCGACTAATAGAGTTCGGGGGTTTGACAGCAATATTTTAGAAGAACGAGAAGAGAAATGGCCGTGGACGGGGCGCGACGGTGTGTGGTCCGGCACGTTCGAGGGAACGAACGCCGAACGGGGCGATTAGCCCCGGGCCTTCTCCCCTCTCCCCTAATCCCTCGACTCTTTTAGTCAGGGCTCGTTTCTTCGGAGCCCTTCGCGCTGTCGAGCTCTTCCTTCCTTCCTTCCTTCCTTCCTTCCTTCCTTCCGCCTTCCTTTCTATTCGGCTTCTGCCCTGCTGGAGTTACCCCAAAAGTTACTCGAACGCTTCGAACAGAAGTCGCGTAATTGATATTCGGTCGGTCCCCTTTGGCCCGTGCAAACAAAAACCTCGCTCGTGGAAATTCGTCTGCTCGCAGGTCTCCCGGTGTCGCGTTACGCTCTTTCTTCGTCGGAGGGATTGTATCACGCATAAAAGACCACTTTGTTTCGCCTCTCGGGAAACCAACGACTTTCAGCTTGAGCAAGTGGCGTACATCGTCGACCAGTGGCGGATCAAGACCTTTCAGAGGCCCCGACCACTTGAAAGTTCGTGAGCCCCCATTTATACAGGATCGCTTTAACTAAAAAGCGTTTTTACGGAAGACTTTCATCTTTCCATTCGTATACACATAAACATAATCATTTCGTTTTTATTAGAAAATTTCCTATGACGTGTATTGCAACGTAATGTACATTACGGGCTACAGTGAGTAACGAGAACGTTAGTGACACAGTGAGGGGAGAAACAAAAGGGATAAAGTTCGTGAGTCCCCTTTATACAGGATCGCTTTAACGCTTAACGCTTAAGGATGAAATCAATTTTTGTTATTCCCGCTTCCCACAATCAATGAACAACATATTTATTTCGCAAAAAGAATCCGCAGTCTCCTGATTGCAAACCAGTCAAATTTTATTCCTTCTAAAATGAAACGCTTAACATTCATATCTGTTAGACTTGGTCGAAAACCTTCGTCACGAGTCTGGCTCGTCAAAGCACGGCAACGGGTTAATCCAGTCGCGGTCGGTTACACGTGCATCGTTCGTCCTCGCCGTGGATTCAGGATCAAGGTCCGATCCGAGTGTCGCGTCCAGCATCCCCGGTAACTCGACTCGCAGCAGGCTAGTCTCGAATTCGCGCGGAACCGAAGTAGCTCGTTGATCGGCGAACAAAGCGAAAGGGAATCTGTTAGAAGTTTCTCGAGACGGGTAGCGGGAGCCGGGAGTTGGTAGCTTTCGAGGAACCGGGATGATCGATAGGCGGTATCATCGTTGGCCGGGCCGTGGTGAAATTATCCGACGAGCGCCGCGGTGTCAGGTTTTCTTTCCACCACTTGACTCGGCTGCTCAGGGACTACCGAACTGCGTCCAGGCATCGAGATCGCTTTCTCGAGGAGCGACGCGGGTGGGATCGGGCCGGGCCGGGCCGGGTCGGACCGTCTCGCGGTTCTCGACTCTCGGACTATCGGTTCTTGGCTCGCCAGCGACAGAGAAGCTCCTATTTCGAGGTGTCTCTCGTATTCTCGCGCTCGCACAGTCCTGTCGCCGTCTCTCCCTCCCTCCTCCACCGGCCGTTCGACAATGAAGTCTTAATAATCGAGATGGTCTCGGCGATAATCGTACAGTGTTTACGTACCACTCCCGCGCGTAATCACGAAAGTAGGAAATGACGGTGCAACGTGTCCGCGCCGCTTCGCGGTGATACCACCGGCCATTAATTATCGCGAGTATCACGCGAGAACGCACCCCGCCGCGCGTCGTGCCGTGCTCTTTTCAACCACAACCATGCGCTAGCCAATAATTCGCTCGTTAGCAGCGCTCCCGCCAATAGCGTCCGGCCGTCCACTCGAACGCACAATCGCTGCTAATTAACCCTAATTAAGCCCTCTCTCGCGCGCGCCCTCGTACAGCGCGTCGGGGTTCCGGGTCGACAAGATGTCGGCGAGGAAACGTCGCGGTCCTCTACTCTTTTCTTATCATCTCTCCGATTATCCGCGAGAAATCTTCGCGACACAGAGTATCCATATCGTTCTTTAATTGCTCCACTTCCGATCAGCCGATTGAATAAACACATTTAATTCAGAACGATAGAGAGACCCTTGGTAGCATTTATAGTTGCCTAACGGTGGTATACATAGTTTATATATTATTTATGTGGTATATGCCTGCATACAAAAGTGACATTTCGAACGGTTGGCCAATCAATACTACAACGAAGGTTCAATAAAATGTTAAGGTTGCGCGGTATCCGAAATTTTTGGCCGATTACTCAAAGACCGATACTCTGGTCGGAAAATTAGTGGTAGTCGGGTATCCGGAGTCGAAGTCGGGAACCCGAAAGTCTCCGGACAAAATAAATTGTCGAATTTCCGGGTGCCCGCCCACCCCTATGAAACGCAAGCCATAAACGCCACTAGGGATTAGTATAGCTACAAGAAGCTCCTTGAAAAATGCGTTTCAAAAAACTGATGGCAGAGGTGAGAATGGTCTCAAGCACTGTAAATCATCAACTTGCGAAACGGGCATGTCGACGGAGGGTTAAAAATCGTACAACGTCGATAACGCCGAGGCAAATCCTGATCGGCTGGGTTTCCGATGGCTGTTTCAGAGACCCGATGGAGCTGATGGAGCAGCAGCTGGTGAGATGCGGCGTGGCGCCGGTTCGGTTGTACGAGCACCTCGCGATGTCGTCCCCGGCTGCAGCAGCGGCAGCCGCAGCGGCAGCCGCGGCGGCCGCCCTGGGAGCTCAGCACCAGCAACAGCAACACCATCATCCCCATCACCAGCAGCATCACCATCAGCAGTCGCAATCGCAGCAGCCGCAGCAGTCGCAGCACGACAGTCCGGCGCACGCGTTGCCGCCGTGGATGACGCCTTCGACAGCTTTGCTGTACGGGACCGTGGGACAGACTCACCCCGGGACCAGGCCCGCGACCGGGGCCTCCTCGCCGTACCCCGCGGTGGCGGCCACCGCGCCCTTTCCGTACCCGGCGGCCCTGCCCTGGCCCTGGCAGCCGCCACCCGTCGCGATGATTTCGCGAAGGTCCTCGCCCCCCACCGCGACCGCTCCTTCCCTCAGGTACACGCCGTACCCACCACCGGCGAGCACACCTCCGCCGTTGAGAGCTCGCCCGACCACCCCCAATTAGCGCACCCTCTCGATTCGCCGTTGATTACGCGGCCCGTACCTCGTCCTGTTGTCTGTCGTCTGTCTGTCGCCTGTCGCCTCAGCCAAAGAATTCCGCGCGAGCGGAAACACGAGAACGCGTCGCCACAGTTCGGCCGATCGTCGATCTAGCTGTTCGAAATTCAGAAAACCACCACCGACCAAGACACTGTTTGCGCGACAGAATAACTACGGTTTGTCATCCCTACCCGTACCTTGTAACTTTATTTAACAACAAAAATTTCATAACTTTATCGTTATAAAAAGAGAGAAAAAAACCAGACATTACGGTCATTACATGTTCTTTGACATAGATGATCCACAAACGATGCGTAACCTGTTTTCGAGGTTCGGTTAGGTTCGAAGCAAATTACACATTTCTAAAGTTTGAAAAGGACTGTAATTATCAAAGAAATTACTCCACTAAATGAAATAATGGATGGTGATATGATAGCTCGTGAGAAAGCTTTTATTACCCAACGTTTACGAGAACACTTATAAAAGTAAAGATTTCGCTAATACTCTGATACTGACCGGGATGATTGTTCACTTCAAACCAGCACAAGGTCCCATTAGCCAAATATTTGTTATGCTTCGAGCTCTCAAACGTTGCGTTGGTGCGCAAAGTCCACTTTCCATTTCGAGACTTTTGAACAGCTAGACCAGCGATCGGCCGCACTGCGCGTCGGTTCAGAGGATCTTGGGTATCGATAACTGCGTATCGCTCCCGATTCCTCGGCGAGCCTCTCGTCGCGGTTCGATGCGGAGTCGAGCGCCTGCAAGCGGAAAGCTCGACGCTCCATCGAACCTTACTCGTAAGTTAGTCGTAGGGAAATGGCCCGTACTTGTTCGCTCTCTGTGTCCCCGCGTAATGTAACCGTAGACGTGTTTCCGTCGCCAGCCTCGGAGTCGGAGAGCCCGCTCTCCGTTTCCGAGCTCGAGCGATCTTGTACATAATCGAAGCGTTCCCGCGAATCAGCTGGAATCGACTCGTCGTTCTACCGCGAACGGCCTCGCGGTCGATTTGTATTATACGCGCGTTCGCGATCCTGTGTGTGTGCGAGGAGAGCGTGCTTGCGAGAGTGTGTGTGTGAGAGAGAGAGAAAGAGCGTGAGAGTCCTAGCTGTAACATATACCACGATAGTATTAACGCGTCTCCCCTCGAGACGCTGGAATTTGTACATAAAATCTTTTATGGTAGCGTATAGCGTCAACGGCCGTGTTCTCGATGTAGCACGGATCAAAATAAACGAATTTTCATTAAGGCGCCGATCTTCTCGTTGCTCCGCTCCGATTCCGACATTCCCCGAATTCCCAGCACCCTCGTGGAGTCCGTCGTCGACGAATTAAATTGTCGGCGAAAATTCGACGTCGAAACCTAAATGCATCGCACCGGTTTCGAGAAGAGTCGACTCGCAGCCGAGGCGAGTCGTGCTGCCTCGTGTTTCCCGAGGCGACTGGACTTGCCTCCGCATCTCATCGAGTGGCTCGTCACGCCAGCCCAGGCTTCATCGCACCTTCAACTGCCGTGTAATTCTGTTATACCTATCTGAAATTAAATAAATTCATTTCACGGCCTGTCAACGAGCAATTATTTTTCGATGCAGCCAGTTTGAGGCCGGTTCGTTCCACGAGCAACGCGCTTTCGCGACCCTTCGCCCTTCGGCGCAGCCCAGAAGCACGCGTTCCCTCGCAGGCCGCGGGGCCAGCGAGCTGCGAAGAAAACCCCCCGGGTTTTCGATGCGCGCAGAAACCGTTCTCCGTGGACGTTGGCCCGACGGACCAGCCGTCGAAAAAAAGGGAAAAACTCGCGGACGTTATCGAGATCGGCGAGACCGCGGTCCCGTGGGAAAGTAAGTTTTCGTCTCGGTTATAATCGAACGAGTACACGATAATTCGTTGGTATCTCGGGATCGTCGGAGGACACGAAGTGTATCGTGTATCCGGCCGCGTCGGAATCACCGCGTCCAACCAGGAAGATAAGAAGCAAAAGAAGAAGAGGCCAGAGGAGCAGGGAGACAGAGAGAGAGAGAGTGAGAGAGTGAGAGAGAGAAAGAACACATGGAGGAGGAAGACGGCGGGGTGGAACAGAGGAGGAAGGTTTCACCGGGGCGCGAAAGCGATCGTGTGTTACGTCGTGATGGGTGGAGCGAGGTGAGAGAAACAGAGAGGCGGCTCCCGAGCTTGTAATTATGTTGATACGAATGATCTGCGGCGAGCCGCAAACCGACGTAGGGAAGCAGAGGAGCGAAAACACGAAGAGAGGGACGACGAGCAAGCAGCAGGAGAAGAAGAAGGCGAACGAGCAGTAGGAGGTGGAGGAGAAGGAGGAGGAGGAGGAGGAAAAGGAGGTGGAAGAAGAAGCAAAAGAAGGGGGAGGAGATGAAGCCTCTAGCGGTGCTCACCGGCTGCTCTCCTTCTCTCTCTCTCTCTTTCCCTCTCTCTCCCTCTCTCTCCCTCTCTGTAACCGTCTGCTCGCTCGTTTATCTCGATCCTTGTTCCTCCGAGGGGAAAGAACCCTCGTCCGGCCTCGTCGGTGTTGGTCGGTGCTCGTTCCCTTCGCGTACCGACCATACGCGTTGCTCATCCCCACGCAACGAGTAAACGGGCTTTAGGACCGTGGCGAAACCAGTTTAAGTGGTTAAGCGTAGATGTAATTGATTTCCATTTTACGAGGCTCTCGGGGAAGACGCTCCACCCGCCACTGCCATCACCACCGCCACCACCGCAGAGCCACCCCCACTATCGCGGCGCGACGCATCGAGCAGCCGGTTTCGGCTTCTCTCCTCGCTTTTCGACGCGTTTTCGCGTCGTCCACCTCCGAATCCTTATCCGGCCGGTGCCAGCCAACGATCGATCCCGTCCCGATTTCTCGCGAGCAGCTAACCGCAGCCGGTTCACCCTCGTCGCGATCGAAATTGCCGCTGCTACGACGAATCGCTCGAATGAATAATGAATGAGCCCACGGGTGCGCGTACCCAGGCCAGACCAGCGGAGGATGTCGCGGGACGTGGAAACGATTTTAATGAAATCCAGCGACAGATGTCCGCGTCGCTCGTAATGTCGCGCCACGGATGTTCGAATTCTTAATACGCGATCGTCCGCGGTGTCTCGATTCCCGGAGAGTCCTCCACTGGTCCTCCGGCCAGAGTCGCGATCGATACCTTAATCGCAACCGAAAGAGCTGGTCCGTGGGCCGGCGAAGGTCAAAGGTCGTCTCACGCTGGAACGCCCCGCCGCTTGACCTGCATCGCGCGCCTACGCTGTTATGACTTTCTTCTATGTAGTTCATAGTTCTACGTTTTACATCAGGCATGGGCAAATTTTTGCTCGATCGGCGGCAGGTCAGGCGGCGGGGCGTTCTAGCGTGCGACGACCTTAATGCTCCATTAAGAAGCGGAGTACAGGGGCGCTCGCGACCGTCGGCCAAATCTTCCGTCTTCGACTCCGATTCTCGCGACGAATTCAAACGAGCCGACGAACAGGAGCCGACAGCTTCGCCGGCTGGGGCGAAGAGAACGGTAGCCGATGGAGCGTCTCGAGCGCGGCCGCGAGCCACAGAAAATTCCGTGTCGACGCTACTAGACGGGAACGGTCGCGTCGCCGAATAACACCCGAGGAACAGCCGGAAGATGAGAAAGTGGGGGCGAGGGCTCCGGCAGCCCGACGCAGCCCGCCGCGCCGAAGAAAGACGGGGAAAGAGAGAGAGAGAAAGAGAGCCGCTGGAGAATATGTAAATTAGGAACTCCGTGTGAATGCGGAGATTTATGGCGGCCCGTACACATTTCTGGCCGCAATAAATATCAGTAAGTAGCGACGCGCGGGACCGTCCGGATCCGATCCGACGCGCTCTTCCCAACGAGCTCGCGTACTCGCGCTCGTCGCGCTCGCGGCCGCCCCGACGACGACGACGACGACGACGACTCGTACGCGCCATTAATATCGGAAGAACGCGTGAAAAATAGTCGGATCCGCGATCACGGCGCGGGAGGTCGGACCGTTCAACCTCTTCGCCCTTGCAAACTCCGCTCCCGCACGAGCTCGGTCCGTCTCGCGTCGCACAACCCTTGCTTACCATCGAGGACCTCCTTTAAACGCATTTTACAACACTTCTCCGAGTAAATGATCATTGACCATCTTACCAACCGTCTCATTAGAAAGAAGCCCCAACATGTTTCGCGCTCTTCTGCGAAAATGTGATTTTGATTTTTGTCCAGCTAGATTCGCGTTCGGCGACTCATCGTAGTCGTGATTTAAATGAAACTAAATTTCATTTTTATTTCATTATTTTTCATTTCTACATAATGATCAGAGTACGTACGGTGTATCAATGTCGCCCCTGAAGGGTTAAGCCTTCCGGTCCGCCCACGGTTATCGCAGGCCTACCGGACGCGTTTTCCGCCTAGCCTAGTGGAAGCCATTGCTCCTAAAGACCCGTCGTTAAACGTTCGCCGCGGCGGAGGCAGCGAGCGGACATTGCGGTGGCGCTGTGTGATTTTTTTCCACAGAGGAAAGCGGTCGCACGGTTACCGCTCGCGGGCGTTCGATCATCGAACAACTAGACCCGACCCGATCCGACCCGGTTTCTGCGCCAACGTGGGACGCGTTGCGAAAACCATACGAAATCGTCGAGTGTTTCGCGGGAAGAGGAACATCGGTGAATCCCGGAGAGGAGAGGAGAGGAGAGGGCTGCCGGGTCTTCGTGGGTGGCAGCCGATCCCTTTCCTTTTCCTCGGGTTCGCGCGCATACCGCTCGCTCGTTCGCTCGCGTCTCCATCGCATCGGCGAGCCCACCTCGTTCCCTCTCTTACGCTTTGCGGATCTCCGCCGTTTCCGCGAGTCCCTCGAAACCAATCGCGAGCAACGGAAACCCTCCGCGCGAGTACCCACGTTACAGTATATCTCGAGTTTCCTCTCGATGGCGTCCGCGGACGATTACCGGAGGAAAAAGTCGCGGCAAGGACTGGCGTAAAATGTCGCGATTCCACGGGATGTTCGTCGCGCGCGGCGAACAGTCGATAGAAACGTGGAAACGTTTGATTACGGCGTGGGCGTTAAGAGATTTCACGACGTTTCGACAAGATTTTACTGCTTCCATATTATCGCGCACTTTACGATCCTCCGGCCCGAGTTCCGTCTACGGTCCACGCTCGCGATTGTCCACCTGGATGCGACCGGCCGATGTTTTTCTTCCCTTTTCTCCGCGCGCGTCTCCTCGTCGCGGTACGACGGCAATCGGGTTATGCGATCGATTACAAACTGGCCGCGCTTCGTCGTCGGGAGATCATCGGCGATCGACGTTGCGTTACCTTGACATAAATCGCGAGGAAGAGAGAAAGAGGTCGCTCCGCCGCGAATTTGGGTTACCCTGGAATGAAGAAAGAAACGTTTGAAACGAAAACAGTAGGGTTTCACAAAATCTGTTAGGTGGTGTCATTATTTCTGTTCACAGACCTCCTCAAGGTCATTCAAAATTCAAAATTAGTGACACCACCGACACTCTAACAGATTTTGTGAAACCCTACTGTTTCTGTTTCAAACATTTCTCCAAAAAATAAATACTTCCCGAGATTTGAGTATTCGGCAGCTCGAATTTGTCATGTTTGGCTGATTGTAACTCGATAACTGTCCATTATTGAGCCTTGTGCTCGTTACATCTTTTGTTCAGTAGATCATAAGCTACAACATATGAAAAATCCAACTGATTATACCGGGATAGATTTTCCGTACGATTCCAGAAAAACTGGAAGGAAGAGGGAGTACAAAAGAAAACGATGGAAGAAGAAGAAGTAAGAGGAGGAGGAGGAGGAGGAGAAGAAGAAGAAGTCAGAAGTTGTTTAGCAAAAAAAGAAGCAGAGAAGAAGCTGGTTCGGTCGGAGAGACGTCGCGCGATGCTCGTCCCAAGATCGAGAAGCAGGGCGAGAACGAGCGGACGGGGTCGAGGGGGCGGTTATTATTTACAGCAGTCCGTAAGGCGTGTCACAATGGCATTGCGGGTTTCCTCTTGAAAGTCCGACAATACGAGCGGGATTTATGGAAGAAACTTTCAACAAAACCGTCAATGGCCCACCCTCGCCTACGAGATGGTTTACCTAGCGCATGGGAATGGGCACAAATATTTTCACCATAAATTCTCCTTTTTATCCGCCTGCGCCCCTTATTTACAGTCGTTCTGACCTAATCCATCCCCACCAGCTCGCACCCGGACACGGATACCTTCCCTCTACCTGTTGTGTTACGACCTACGACCTCGTCGATGTTAACGTCGATGTTGCGAGCGGGCGAAATTCCTCCCGCGGATCCTCCCGTCGCTCCCCTTCGCGCTTGTTCGTCGCAAATATTTACGAGCCGATTGGATTAAATCCGGAAGGATACGCGGAGGACGCGCGGCTTACCCGGCGACGGCTACGGCGATTGCCGGAAACCGCCGGATAAAAAGTAAAGCGAGCGGTTAATAAACGGAATGCGCAAAACGTGCTCTGGTACTTTATAAATATAGTAAGTACCATTATATACAGATTTTTAAACAACGGGAAAAAAGAATGTTTGACTTTTGACCACGATTTCGGTCAAACTGATCACTGTGCGCTGGGTGCGTTCTTCGCGAGTCGCCATGCCGGCGAAACGCGATTTAGATCATCGGCCGGTGGCGGTTGTTCCTCTGTTCTGCAACGAGAAACGCATCGGAGATGTTCCCGCGAGGAGGGGATCGGTTACGGGACGCGAAAGTCGCCGGACGGAGGAAGTCGACTATTGTGGAGGTCCCGGGGGATCGTTGGGCTCGTTGGGATCGTTGGGACAGCGCCCGCTGTGCCGAATGTTGACTCTCGGCTGCGGTCAGCGCGACAAAAACCACCCCTCGATTCGACACGCACCCCTGGGCGCCCCATCAACCTCCCGGGTACCCTTCGGGACTCAGGCTCGTCTCGTTCGGTTCGTCGCCCCGGACCACCGTGTTGTTTTTCCGTCGATTTTTCACTACGAAATCGCTGCAATTTGATAATTCGCGGAGAAAACACCGCGTTGGAGAGTACGCGATCCGGACTCGTGAGAAAAATATCCGCCCTCGACGTGTGGAAGGGTGAATGGCGGAGGGCCCGGAAGTCGGGGTCGTCGCGTCGGGTCCTGAAAACGTGACGGTGCCTAAATATCGACAGTCGGCGGCCGTCCCTGCGGGGCCACCTCCGATTTCACTGTGCCGAGGCCAAACATCTTTTCATCGTCGGGATAAAGTATGGGTCCGCTGTGTTCGGTAACGAACCGTTAACTCGACGTAAATGGCCGAGACAACCCTGTCACGGGGGGCGTCTCGTTGTTGTCGCTCTGCGAGGAGGATCTCTATTTGAGAGTTTACACCCGAAAAATGGCCTTTTCATGGATAACTTCACGGCGAGTTTGCCAGCGGCGACAGCCTTTATTCGGCGTTTCTCTCCGGTGCTCCGTGACGAGGACAATGTTTGCGTTTCGCGCGACAGAAACGTTTGTCCGGGGCGTGTTGCTGCGTGTCGCCGTCGAACGATTCTCTCGAGTCACGAGTCACGCCGCCTTCTCGGGACCTCTTCGAAGGTGTCGGTTGATTCGTTCGCGGCCGGTAGCGAAAAACACGGTGGTGTGACGCGAAATCGCGAGCCGCGACTTTCGCGATGTTCACAAGAAGCGTAGTAACGTGATGTAGTAATGTCTGCCGGCGGCGGCCGAGCGGCCGGGCGGCCGACTATTACCGGCGCATGAATATGAATGAGACCGGACGGACCAACGGAGGAGAGAGGAAACCGAAGAGGAGGACGAGAGAGCCGCGCGGTCTCGGTCCCCCCGCTAGCTGCTGGGGTACGAGCAGAGACGAGAAGGAGAGTACTATCCACGGGTGGAAAGAGGGAGGAGGACGCCGGAGGACGACGTGGAAAGGTGTACGGGGAGAATGAACCGGGTACCGGGTGACGGAGGGGAAGGAGAAAGATGGAAAGGGCCAGGAGAACGCGCGAGGACCGGCATTCAATTAGTCTCCTAGTAATTAGCCGGGAAATCTTCAGCTTTGTCGGCGAGATCCTCTTCCGACGGGATTGCCGAGACCTGCCCGCCGGACGAAGGAGCGGAGGAGCACGGAGGGGCTGGGAGACCGTGCAAGAACGAGTCCGTCGCCGAGTATCGCGAGCGGATCGCGCGCCGCGCCGCGTGCACCCAGATACACAACAGCGGACCGTCCAGTGCGGCGCGTCCTCGCGGTCGATATCCGAGGATCGAGTCGCGGCTAACAAGTAGAGATCACGGTTTTGGACGTGTATCGAGGGTACACGTATTCACGTGTTCCCGTGTACTGACATATATATCCGTATTTTAATCCGTCTACTTCTTTATACGCGGATACGCGGGTACTGAAGTAAACGTGTACACGCGTATCGAAATACGGTAAAAGCTCCTTCGTGGTCCAAAGGCCGGGAGTTTGAGCGGACAACGACCGTGCCCGGACACCATTTTTGACTTATGACTGCGTCTTTTTAGTGAAACGGCTAGTTAAATGACAAAGAAAAGCATTCGCAGTCAAAAGCAGTCAACTGTCTGGCTTTAGAAAATTGGATTTAGAAAATACCATCATCTCACAAAAAATGATCAAAATCGGAGTCGGACACTTGGGGTGTCCTTGCCTTGTAAAAACGGAGCACCGTTTCGGCCGATCGAGTCTTTGAAAATAGCGAAACGGCAACGTTCTGGGAAGGTTAACCGCGTTTTGAACGATCGCGACAACAGCTGCCGGGCGATCGAATCTGCGGACCGGAGCAGGGTGGTGTCCTCCGAATCCGGAAATCAAATGGTCGTAAACGAGAAGAGGTCCGTGCGTCGACGTAACCTTGTCCAGGGGTGGTCCTACCCTCCAGCATGGGTGGCCCCCTAGCTTTCGTGTATCGCGACAAACCTAAATAGGTATTTACTCGCAGCAGCCCACTCGTTCAGCTCGTTCGGCTCGTCTTCTCTCTCTCTCTCTCTCGTAGTCGGTCCTCGCGTTACACGGATTCGACGAGGTTCGTTGCACAGGCTCTCGAGCTGCGGCGGCTGCCACCGTCGCACCGTTGTTGCCAGTAAATCACCGCTAAGGGCTGCTAAATAGCGACGCGTTCTCTCTCTCTCTCTCTCTCTCGGCCGGTCTCTCGCTTCTACCCGGCGTCGAGGCGTGTCCGCGGCTGTGTGTGGCCTCCTGCCTTTTCGGATAATTCGATGTCCGGTCCCGAGACGTCTGTCCCCTCTGCCATCCGACCGTTTCGACCGTTTCGTCCCGAAGCATGTCCATGTCGCGGTCGCCCGCGCTTCCTGTTCCAACCGTGAAACGAGGCACGAATCGGCCGAGAACCGTGCGAAATCGCTCCTTCTGGCCCGGACTACGACCAGACCGCTCTACGTGGACGAGTCTATCCTCCCTTTCTCTCACTTTCTCTCAATTCTTTCTTCTTTTTCTTCTTCTCTGGTTCCACGCGGGGCGAGGCGACGCGATCGGGTCACCGCGATCCGACCCTCTCCGGGTCGCGCTCGTCGCCGTGGGAAACGGAATTGTTCTGTCGGAGTTCGTATCGACAAATATGTATATTTAACACTGAACCCACCACCACAGGCCAAAATGACTGGTTGCAGATCTTTTATTGAAATAAAAGAAGTGATCTCCTTAGAAATGATCGTATAAATATCTTTAGTAGAGCACGTATTCTATGCATATACGATAGGAGCCGCACGAAGTCTAAATAAAATCAATCTCGTTATTTTTATAAGGGAACATGTATCAGTTACTTTTAAGGCGACTCTGAGACGCCACTAAAAATTGCTGTACCATCATGGGAAATATTGTTTACATTATTAAATATATCGGTATCTAATCAATTACTAAACGTTTAGGTATTGTATGAGGTATCATACGTACATTGTCATACATGCTTACGTATGTACTGTATACGTGATTCAAAACGTGAAGAAGGAGTGAAATATAATTCTGGGATGTTGGGGCCAGGTTTGAAAGAAATGAGGGAGAAACGTCTCGTTACAGATGCGTGGTAATTTCCAATGATTCGCGACGAAACGTGCGGGGTGGCGGGCCGTGCGGGCCTCGCAAGTTCCCATGGCTTTGGATTACCGCGCCGCATGCTCGTCCAATTCGGTCGAGTTTCCCGATTTCTGTGGAACCTGATACCCATGCGAAGGGTCGTCGAATCAAGATATATCGTTCTCGCGATCGACGTGGAAGCTGGAGGCAGGGGACGGGCCGGACCACCATGCGACCCGATCTCGTTCGATCTCTGTCGAGGGGCCGCGTCCCTGGATCGTTCCGTCTCGCTTCGGCAACGGCGAACGCGAACGCTTCGAATTCTCCAGCGAGGAACGGCGGAACGGCGCGCGACGGGACGATGGAACGCGAGGCCCTGTCGTTTGCTATAATAAATATCGGCGGATACACTTGCGCGGCGAGTAGGCTGGTGCCGGTGGTGTCGCATCCGTGCGGCACGTGCGTCCCATCTCGTCCCTCGATCCCTTCGCAGATGACGCGCGGTTTTTATCGACGACGACGCCGGCGACCGTGACTCTCGTTCCGAGGCAATCGTCGATCGCAACGAAAATTCTCGAAACCGGAGGAACGGGCGGTGTCGACCGGGTGGTGTCCGCTCATCGGGAAAATGTATTAGGAGCAGAGATATGGGATCAAGTGCAAGTTCGAACCTTGATTGATGGAATTTCGAACCATTTACGAGTACTGTGGTAAACGTAAATAATACTTGCAAGTATACTCGAATCTTGGCCGAACAGTTTCGAGAGTTTTACGAATATCGTACCGGAAATTCTCTGATTTTTCTAATCATTATTTTTTCATCGTCTGCTGTGTTAGAAGTGGACAATTATCTGAAATCACAATATTTATCAAAAATCATTGGTAATGATTCGAAAGCAAGGAAATTGGGTTCCGTATGAACTGACGCTGAGAAACATATTGAACGCCGATTGTCCACATGTGAAATGCCGCTTGCCAGGCATAAACGGAAGGGTTTTTTGCAACGTATAGTCACTGGTGATGAAAAATGGATCCACTACGATAACCCAACCTAATGGTAACAATGAATTGGGAAGCTTTACCCCACCCGCCGTATTCACCAGACATCGCTCCTTCTGATTACTATTTGTTTCGATCGACGACGCATGGCCTGTCTGATTCATGGATAGCGTCAAAAGATGAAGAGTCCTTCCGACGCGCTATCCGGATGCTGCCAGAAAGACGGGAAAAAGTAGTGGCCAGCGATGGACGATACTTTGAGTAAAACATAAGGCACCGCTCTTTCGCAATAGATGCCCAATTTAAGATGAAAAACAGCGGAGACTCATTTGTACCGCCAATACTTTAATCCCGTCGGTAGTAGCGGGTAGCAGCAAGACGACGCTGCCACCTCGGACCTTAATCCGTTACGAAAGACGTGACTCCGCGGTTTCGCGTCCCTTCCGCAAATTGAATCACCGGCGCGACGCCGCGCGGTGCGGCGGACCGCTCCGTATCGATGTTTACGATCCGGAGAGCGGAAGACCGCGTTCTCCCCGGCGCTCGCAAAACAGGCGACCCCGCATCGATGCATTATTTAGCCGTGCCCGGAGGGAAACGATCGGAACGCGACCGGACGTTCGTCGGGAAATCGTGACCCCGGGATTGCGCCGCGCGTAATCTCGTTTCGCGGGGCGCCGCGCTTCCTCGTGCATCTCCTCCGCTTTTCTCGTCGTCCGATCATCCGAGCAGGTACCTCGCCTAGGAAGACCAGCCGCGCACCATCGATCGAACAGTTGAAATTGCTGGACCGGCTGCTGATTTCCAGCGAACGGTTTGGCTAATCCCCCCCCGTTCACGTGACGCGTAACGCAACTCGTAACTCGTAACGCGTGACGCGTGTCACGAGCGTGCCGAGCCGAGTCGGGATTCGAACTTGGGGAGGGTGTCAACGAACACACCAGCGACACTTGACTCCGCTTGTCCGAAATTGCCCCCTCGGAGAACAGAACGCGGGAGAACTCTCTCCACCCCGGCGGCCGATTAAACGGCGTTGCTCTCGCCTCGTTGCCCTCACCTATCCCTGATTACGGCAACGCGCCGCGCGACCCACGACCCGCATCAATTTCACAGAGTGGTCGTTCCAAGCTGATCCTCGCGGTGCCGAATCTCCCGATTACTCGATCGGATTTTTCTTCTATCTAAGCACCCCGGGCTCTTCGCTTACGAAGAAAGAGAACTCCTTGCAAATTCAGAGTGCGGGTGAGACTTCAATTAAATAGCTTACATTCTCATAAATAGTTCCGCTGTGAACATGTCGACGTTTAGGGGTAGTCGGCCCCAATCGGATTTCGGGGGAATAATTGGCGAGCGGCGACGAGCGATCGGAGGCGGCGTTTCCATTAGCGTCTTTGGAAAAACGGTAAGAGCCACGGGTGCGCGAACACGGGGTAGGACGTTGCCGTTCGGTTTTCGCCGTTCGCCGGCGAAGTAAGCCTCGGACGAGCTTATTATTTCGGCCGTTAAGAAAATAAACAGAAGGCAGGAAAACACGCGAGGACCGGAGCTTATGCGCGGGGGAACCGACAGAAATTATAGTCGGTCGAGCCAAATGGCTTGAAAAATGCTCGACCACAAATCAAGGTGCCGGTTCGTTCGGCGTGGGAGCCATCTGTCGGTCCGTCGCCGCTTCTCCGTATCGTACGGACGCGCCTATATCCGCGTTCGCGTACATACATACACCCACCCGGCCCGTACTCCTAGGCGGTGTAGAAAATTATGACTGTGCGCGTGTACACGTGCACACCGACTATACATACACGTCTTTTTGTTATTTTCCAGGGGCGGTCTCCGAGCCTCCGCCAGGGGCGCTATTTCCTCTCATTTACTTACTGGAACGTGTAATTATCCACGCCGCTACGCCGAGCTCTCCCTTCTGTTTTCCCTTGGCAGCTACCTTGCCACCTCCGGAGGCACAAGAACAATTTCCTCGCGCCTCCGCATCACCGACCACCTCGCCGACGCCGATTTTCCGTCGCGTTCCTCGCGATTGCAGAAACCTTTCGTTGCGGAACGCGCGCCATCGTTCGATTATTTACAGTTTTGTTTTTATCGTTCTCTACGCAATCGTTCGATCGTGTCGCGCCGCCGAGACACGCGAAACAAATGGAAGTTTATTTTCTTGCGTCGATACAGTTTCAAGTAAATCGAGGGAACAGATGACGGAGAGGCCGACACCTATCTATTGTCGCGATCGCCGTTGCGATCGATACGGAGAATAGGAAACGTCGCGATGTCCAGCGAATACGGAAGTATCGGTTCGGCGGAGTTGTCGCATAGGGATCTTACTGTACGTGATCGAATGGCGAATAGGCGAATCGCTTCCATTGATATCGTCTGGGATCATTCGCGTAAACACATCTCGTGTTACGCGAAGTACGGCGGACGATGCACGAATAAACTCGAGAGCGGGGAGAGAGAAGCGAAGCCTCGGGCTGTCCGTGGAACGGAGAACAGCGGAGAACAGCGGAGAACAGCAGAGAAGCAGAGTCATGGTCGCGCGGTACGGGATTGCCATATAACGACCGTGTTGCACAGTCATCTACACCCCGCACAACACTCCCTGTAATCACGCTGAATCGAGAACCGCGAGGAATACCTTGCGTCACTGTCCACACGCAAAATCGTTACGTGCTAATTAACGTTTCGATATGGTGCCGCGTCGAAGCCTCGCTGCCTCCAATCAGGCTAATTGTGTTGCGATCGTTTTGTTTCGCGGCACTCTCTTCCTTTCCCCACCACTCTGTCCTCCTCCGACCTTCGTTTCGTTTCGTTTCGTTTCGTTTGCAACGCACAAGCTCCCCCACCTCGTCGAATCTCTTTTTCTGAGCGTTTGCTCCCACCGTTCGCGAGAGGTCTGCCGGCCCACAGTGAAGTAGTGTTGGTCCTACAGTCGACGATATGTCAATTTACAAACTTTATTTAAATACGGCCACCTAAATATCTCCTCGAATTGTCGGGATGCAAAAAATATTTTGTGTACTATTTGCATGGTTTGAAGGAACCATTATGTTGCAAGCAATATTTTTTTTCGGAGTTATCAAGGTGTTTATCAAGGTTGTTTGCAATATAATGGTTCTTTCAAACCATTCAAATAGTACACAAAATATTTTTGTACTTCCACAATTGGAGGAGAACTTGTCCTGTGAGTTAACCTTTTTCGATCAAAAATGAAGGTCGTCCTTGATTTTTCAAAGGCTCAGACGTTCCTCAGTTACAATTTATTATAGTCCATTTACAATTTTTACAAGTAAAATGATTGATCTCTGGTATGCGATACTATGTATAAATGAAACATGATTTGTTGATGCTAAGTGTAGAGCTTTTCCAGGAGCGTATGAGGGTCAACCGTCCAAGAATAATGCTGTACGCAATACATTTCGCTATAGATATGTCGCTATTGGTAAAGTTTTCGGATATCTACAGATTCGGCCTCATCCCGGATCGACCGTATCCCGCATCCGGTGGTAGACCGCTCGGCCATTTCGGCCAGAAGTCCGTGTACTTCTTGCGAATACAGACAACCCGTGGGGATGGTTCGCGCGATGAATCTCAAGGGGAGCGACTAAAGAAAATGAATCTTTTCGCTGCGTCCGAGGAGAGTACATCGTTGAAGGGAACGTGAAGGTACACATATCGCACATCGTTGTAATGAGAATATGTAGCCCCACTTATTATAATAAATCTTCGATGACCTTAGAATCTCGGAAGAAGTGTGCCGTTGAGAAAATTTTTTTGGAAAAAACACCGAACACTCTTTTCCTCTGGCCTTCCGTAGAAAATTTTTATTTCGCATAAAGATCCGCTGTCTATAGATCACCGTTCGAAAACGGATACTTTTAATTGGTCAGCTGAACGATTACACGATAGCTCCTCAGGACACGGCTCGTGCAATGCAATCATTTGCAATCAATTGCGAAATAATCCTCGGTATATTGTTGAATCCGAGGGATCGTTACTTGGACGTTTCCCATTTCGGCGAAATCGTGAGCTCGCTCGCGGGACAGGTCGACGAACCCGTTGATTTACGCGATCGGGGATGCGGCGGCGCGTGTCACCGAAACGACCTGTCGCGCGTTTTCCGTAAGGTCGCGGACGATCGTGTCAGGGCCGGGTGTAGCTCACCGTGGGAAGGGTTCCACGAGCGACGGCACCGTGTCGCAGTCACCGATTATGCACGGTTCTATCGGGGAAGGGATTAAAGATCGCGGGACGGTTCGAAAGGATTCCTCGGGACCGAGGATCCGGCCTTTGTTCGGGAGATAAAAGAACGGGACGCGCATGTACGATGACGCGTACACGCCCACAGGGTCCGCAAACAACCCCGTAAAAGAGATCGGTCGTCCCTCCTCGTCTCTTGTCTCGTTAGATCGCGGCGTGACGAAGAGAGAGAGAGAGCGCGAGAGAGAAACGAGAAGAGGAGCGAGACGCGATACGCAGAGCGTCGGTGGCCTAGGGATGACAAGAGGGGGCTCGTCGTCTCGCACGCGCCGACAAATTGTTTGGGCCGAGTCGGTTAGTCGGGGCACAATGGGACGCCACTTGCCAAGATCCCAGCTACGCCTCCTCCCTCGTTACATCGCATTACATTACGTTACATTACATTTATCTCTCATCCGTAGACTTTTATCCGTCGCGCAACCCTCCCTCTCGGCTCGGACCTATCTGCGGCGGGCTTTTGTCGCTATGGAAACACCGCGCGGCGTATGGCGTATACCTTACCGCGGCGCGGAGCGGCCCGCCACGCGACCACGCGACCACAGGCCTCCTCTCCTCTTCGCGTCTTCCTGGCCATCAGTCGACCAGGGCTTTCTCGTTAACCATTAGGGGTTCTCGGCTCGAGAATTTTCCTTCGCGAAAGCCTCGATCGAAACGCAGCGACGAGAAGCTTCTTGTCCCAGTCCATTTTCATAATTTGAAAGGAACCCCTTCCCAGCCATCGACTCCCGCGGGACAACGCGACCGATCCATCTATCCCAGGCTCGCTGCGGACACCAGCCGTCGCCAATTACAATCAAACGACCGCTCGACCCGTCAGAGTTCACGGCTCTCAATCGGAAGACGCGTTCTGTGATTTTTCTCGGGTCGTACTCGAATCCTCACAGCTTCCCTGTCGTCGTTTCGACTCCGATCTCGAGCAATTTTCTATTGTTGTACGTCTAAGGCAGGCCTGGTCAATCCAAATGGTTTCACGGGCCACTTTGATGACGCGGAACGTCATAGCGGGCCGCACTTTAGGTAAACATGATTTTAAAAAATGTAATACATATACAGAATGAATACAACTTAATACTAAAATAGCTATGAAATTTGAAAGCAGACGTAGTTGGAATCTAATTTTGTTGGCTTATAATCACAAATCTTTACCGAATGTAATGAAACTAAAAAGAGCACATAGACTCACACAGAACTATTCAAATATTAATAAGTATACTAATTTAGATGATAACAAAACGAAATCTGTGCGAAAGTGCTCTGTACACCTACCTGAAAAACTTTTGTACTACAAGAATTTACACAATTTTCTTTAAAACACTTGAAAATCGCCAATGGACGAACGCTGTTTTAGAGACTGAAATCTTTCGACTTTCGATGAGGATTACTACTTCACGGGTGTGCAAATAGTAAAAACAATACTGAAGCCTTATTCGTCAGACCTTTAACTACGACGGACAACAAAAACTTCATGACATATGACATGAGCTTTCGGATCAAATTTCCCACTGTGCATCGGCCAAATCGGACGAAAACCGATCCACAGTGCGCGTTCCCTAAGATGTGCCGCGGACCAGGTAGCAACGGTATCCCCGGTGTGCGATCGAACTGCAGAATCCGGAATTATTTCGCGAGGACGGTTCGCTCCTCGCACGCTCCGACTTCTCTTCTGCTTCGATGTTCGTTTTACGAGTAACCGCCGCGGACCCTGTAATTCGTGCGGCTTTTAAATTGCCCGCGGCAGCTCTCGTAGACGGTCGGACAGCTGCCGCGATCCGATCCGATCCGTATTCGATTCGATTCGATCCGATCCGACGGTACGCGTAACCGATGCGATCCCGCCGCGTCGGGGTGGCCCGCGAGACTCGACTCAACCCGGTTCGTCCTGCTCCGGGAGAAATTCGGATCCTCCCTCGGAACCCGGCGTCTCGGGAACGAGTTCGATGGACTACCGTGCAGTTTCGGAAAGGTAAATATTCCCCAGATGGAACACGACTCGGCACGCGGCGAGAGCACCTCCTGCCTCTAACGACCTCAATTATACTTCGCTTAGGGTGATCCGCGACTCGATGATTGCGGGGACAACCTCGAGTTCGAGCCACCCTGGTCCAAGTTTCCTCGCAGGATCGTCGTCGTTAGCGCGGTCCCCGCTCGCAATTTAACCGTCATTTTCGCGTCGCAATTTAGTGGCACCTTTCTATTCTCCGACGTCTTCGCCACTCGAAACGAGGTCGACTCGCGGATCGTTGTCGTGGTCGCGGTGCTAACCACGCGGAAAATAGGTTTCCGATCTACACGGTGCGGCGATCGCTTACGAGCCTCCTTAATTGGAAGCGACCCCGTCGAACGCATCGCCGAGATCTCTGCTATCGATACAGCGACGAAATCGTCCGCCCTTTCGGCCTGTTCCCGCGATCGGACGCATCGGTGACCAGACACTAGCTAGGCTAATGCCTCCTCGGATTCGTGTTCGATTCCTGATCGTATCGACGCCGAAACGGAGACCCAGGCGGCGACCGATCGCTCCCGATCGCAACGCTGGGCCCCGTCGAGACGATTCGCCAGGAAACTCGGCCCGTTCGCCGGCCGACCTCCGCTAGATCTTTATCCGAGGCGATAAAGTTACCGACCGACACGCGCGGCTACACTCGTCACGAGGGGCGTGCGGTTTTTACGACGACACGGCTACGAACTATTTAGATTCCGAACACTTGTAGATGGTATCGGGATAGCGTCAGGTAGGCACCGATAAGCTCGACTAATTGTCGGGACGTTCGAGGTTCCTCACTGATTCTCGGGACCGGCCGAACGTGTCCGAGCCGTAAAGACCGTGCCAGGTCGGCGACGAAACGGGTCTTTTCGCTCGAAACTCCTTGTGTAGGAGTTTAGGGAAACGGTGGAGGTCGAACCTGTACGGATCTTTGTGCAAAATAAAAATTTTCTACCTGCGTTGCGACACACACACTGCAATGAAACAGAAGTTTAATCTGTCTTCAGTATTTTTAAATTCGTCTAATGTTAGCACCGTTTCCAGTTACACCTACTCATTTTTGTTATAAATCAGCTCTTCCTACTCTCCACACGTATTGCGTCCTAATCGCCACTTGCCAAGGGACGGACTATTCCAATCTTTCAACGCGCAACACGTTCGGACGCAGTTGGACGCAGGAACACCGAAACCGAAGCTGGGGAAGGACGAGAGTCGGCGTTTAGGGTCGCGAACGAGTCCGCGGAGGGCAGGTTGCCACGGTGGAGGACGGGGACGGGAAGCGGATAGATCGGTATTGGTAGGAAAAAACGGGACTCGGGCTCGGACGGACGCCGGAGAAGACAGGAGGAACGCTGGCGAGCGCGAGAGGGTGTACGAGCGGGCGGATGTGTCCGAGGTAATTGAGGCTAGGGGTCATCCGGGTCGCAAGAGTCACGAGTCACGAGCGAGCGGCCGCGAACAATGCCGAGAGAGGCCCTTCTTCTCGTTCTGTCTCTTCTTCGCCGCGTCGCTTTCTCTGGCGGATCCCTTCTACCGCGCGCGCGCGCGCTCGCGCGGCTTGTTCGTCTTCGTGTTCGTCGTCTCGCTGTTCCTCCTCCTCCTCTTCTTCTTGTTTCCGCGGAGTCGAAGCGATACCGACGAGAGCGGCGAACGGCAATCGGCATCGGTATTGCTCCGCGTCCCTTCCATGCTTATTAGACTCGATGCTAGCAACCGATTAACATTGAAACGAACGTGATTTATCGTTGCGGCATGGTTACGGACGGCCCAACGATGACCCGCGAGATTCGTCCGGGCTCACGGGGTCTCGCGAAGAGAGAGAGAGAGAGAGAGCGAGGCCGCACGGACCCTCGAGCCCCACTCGGCTTTGATTTCCTCGCGAGTTTCCGCCGAAACGCGATGTCGGACGAGATCGCGCGGTCTCGTCGTCGAAAGGACAATGGCGACGGTAAAAGGAAAGGCTGGACCCGCGGGTGGGGATAAAGGAGAGGTCTCCCACGCCACGAACCCCGGACGGGGCAATCGAAGACAAATTAGCGTTGCGTGATGCGCGTTGATTCTCTTCGATAGCGGAACAACGGACACGGTTACGTACACCCGATCGACGTTGCGAGCCGAGCCGGGACCGAAACGAGGGCGAACCCAGAGGAGAAACGGTGAGACGGGGGGCTGACACCCCGAACAACGGCTGTCGTGCCGCAACGTCGACGGCCCTCCGCGTTTAACTTCCACGAGAGATCGCTCCGAGAAGTGCCTCCTCTCGGCCCGTCTCGTCCCTCTTCCTTTTCCCACAGCAATTTCTGCTCCGACGATTTACCTCCAGCCCGCATTGGTTCGCAGTTCGCATAGGTTTTTCCGTATTTTCGGTACCCGAAAGATCGCGCCGGAACCCGACTCGCAGAACCGCGCCCGGAAGCCTCGAGAACGGTGGGCGAATTGAATCGAATCGAGGCGCCGCGACGCCTGGCCGTGCGAGAGGCGTCCTTTCGAGTTAATTGCCGGCAGCGACCCGAGGCGAGCCAAACCGGAGCGCGTCTTACCTTTACCTGCAATTTACGTACCACCGGTCTCTGGATGCGTGTCCTCGTTGCTCCGAGGGTTTCGTTCGAGCCGCAACGCTTAATTAAACACAGCGCGCAACGAGACCGTCCCGGGACGAGAGCGAGAGATCCTGCTCGTTTCCGCTCCGGAGAGCGATTTACTCGCGTTTACTGGACGCGGAGCTCTCCATCCTCGCCGAAAGCGTCCACGATCGAAAGAACAGGCTTCGAAAGGACCGACCGGACTCGGAGTCGAAGGATGCTCGTTCGCTCGCTCGCTCGCTCGCGGGGCCCCGTGAATTATCGGGTTCCTGTTAGTTGCGTGCCGAGTCTTGCACACCTAGGGCGAGCGGCTCTTCTCTCCGCGCGACAAGACAATTGCCGCGCTTCCTGATATAGTTTGCGCCTCACCAACTGTAACGGACGGAAATTCTCGAACCCGC
The DNA here is from genome assembly GCA_028455605.1 of Lasioglossum malachurum. NCBI lineage: Eukaryota > Metazoa > Arthropoda > Insecta > Hymenoptera > Halictidae > Lasioglossum > Lasioglossum malachurum. The sequence goes on from CM052314.1 coordinate 31,720,777, forward strand.
GTCGCCCGGTACTCTCTTTCCTTTGTTGCGCGACCTGCCTTCGTTCGGTTCGACTCGCCTCGGTCGCCTCGATCGCCTCGCTTCTCTCCGGTTCGCCACGTCTCGATCCACGGCGGCGCGCGGCGCTCTACGGCCAAGCTCGCGTTCTCGTTGCTCATTTTCGCGAGATTTCGATCGGGACGATGTTTACGTAACGTCGATCGCTTCGCGGGAACGTAATTTACGTAATCGATCGCGCATCAGCCGATCTCGTCGCGTCGCTAGCCCGACAAAGGATCGGCCAACGATGCCTCCTTTAATTTAATTAAATTTTTTCAAGATTTACGGCCGGATAATTACGGGGCAAACGCGTCCTCGATCGTATACGCGCCCCGCTTCTTATCGAGACGGTTTACAACGCTCCGAGCAAATAAATTACGTCGGGCACCGTGACGCGCCGCGCCGCGCCGCGCCGCTCGCCGCTCGCCGCGCGAGTATGGGAAAGGCGGGGAATAATATTTCGATTCGAGGAATAAGCGAGGTCTAATCTCTTATTCCCCTCCTATCCGTGGCACGCTCCCCTCGCGTTTACCAACGGATACGTGACAGCTTATTTCCCAAAAGAAATGTTGCCAGGCTCCCCCTCCGCGAGAGCGTAACGCGAACCGAGGCGACCCGTCGCAACGAGCTCGTTCTATCCGCCCGCTAATAAAGTTACACCCAACTTCATTTGCCTGTTACGTTGCCACTTGGCCGAATTAGATGGAAACGAGGAAACGAGAGTCGGTTCCCGGTCGCTCCCCCTCGACAACTCTTGTTATTATCGGTTCCTCCGCGTTTACACGACTTCTGCTCGCTCTCCTACCGTGTCCGAACCTCGAAATTCGGAGCACGCGTCGAGCCGCGCACCCTCGCGCCCCGTTTAACCCCTCGAACCGGCTGCGCAAATCGTCGACTTGCTTGTCCGCGTCCTCCGAGTGAGATAGCCCCAGCGGAGGTCGGGGCAGATCGAACGGAGAAGCCGCCGCGAACGCGGGCAATCCGGCCCGATACGAAACGATCCAGGTGAATCTGGGGGGTGTCTCGGCACATCCTCGAGTTTACCGAGAATTTCGCTCGCTGGAAAATGGCCGGGAGCGCAGGACGGAGCGGGACGAAGCGGGGCGGAGCGGTGCACCACTCGACTCTCCAGACTCTCCCGTCCCTCTCTCTCTCCCGTTTCTCTCGCTTCGCAGCCACGGTACAATGGGATCGATATCCCGCTGGGGGATAAACCCCATAAGCCCCGGCATCTGTAGGCCACCTGCAGTCGAACGTTTCGTCACGGACTGGTCGCGCGTTTTCCTCTGTCCAGCGTGAACCGGACCAGATTCCAAATATTTGGACGGGCCCAGCCGCGACCGCGATTCCCCACGGCGCCTCCACCGCCGAAGCTTCTCGAGGACTCTCTCGTCGAAGCGATCTCGCGACCGCGGGACCGATCGATCATCGTAGCCGATCGTGATCGATCGCGTGTCCCGCGACAACCGAGATTACACCGGAAAGTCGAGAAGCTCCCGAGAGGGTCTTTTCGGCCCTCGGCCGAGTTCTCCGTAATCCTATTGAAAAAGTCGCCGGGCGAAAAGCCGCAGGTCAACCGGCATTGTTCGGCTCCGTCGAGCAAGTCGAAATATTTTCACAGCCACGCGCGACTGTCGTCAAACTTTGGGATTAGCCCGGAACGATCCGGAGCCGTGAACGGCGCGGTCGGCTTTTCTTCGCGCGATGTTCACCGGAATCGGCACCGATACCTACGGCGTCTAGACACCGCGGCGATCCGTTTCGTCGCAACAGGGGAAACGAGAGTTCCGTTTAGATCGGATTTACGCGACACTCGAGCCGCGCGTCTCGAGTCCGAAGCGCCGTCGAAATTCGACCCGGCACTCCGCTTCTTCTCCGCTCCTCCGCTTGTTCTCGCGTGCACGACCTACCGCGCGTCGCTAATCGCGTCAAGAGATGCCCGACGAGAAAAGTCGAGCCTCGTTCGGACGTTGATGGGAGCGCGTCCGAGGACTCGCTGTCCATAACCAGTTCCCGTCGGCGGATACGCGGATTTTGTGGTTCTCGCGGCTTGGTCGAGAGAATAATAAGGGAGAGAGAGAGAGAGAGATACGTTCGTCGAGCCCCGTAACGTATCCCCGGCACGGTCGTTGGTAACGCGTTGGCAAATTAATTCAATCAATTAATAGGCGCTTAAGCGGACGAGCGGCCCGGCGCGGCGCAGTTCACCGCCGCTCGCCTCCGCTCGCCTGTGCTCGCTCGCATCGACGAATAAGCGGGCCTCGGTGGCACCGCCGATATCGAAGTCACCCACGCGAAACGATGCCCTGTGGTTCGCACCTACGCGCACTCGTGCATCCACGCGTGTCTACCACGCCGCCACCGACGCCACCGCCGCTCTGTTTCGAGAGCCAATCGATACCGGTGCCATCCTTCGCCACCGCCATTTTATTTCGCGGCAAGCCCTTTTTCCAGCGACGCGGTCGCCCGGAATCGAGCTCCTCTTCGCTTTTCTCGTTGGACGCCAACGAAATCGAACACAGACAACTCGAGGCTACACAGAGTCACGAAAATCACTCGAACCGAAAGCAACCTCTACTTTCACCTCATCGTTTATTGTATCTCGTTATGTTTCTGAATATATATTAAAGTGCGTTAACATCCAAAGAGTCGAAGTTATTTCAAGTAGTCGATGTTACTCCTACAACACCGCCCCCGCGAAGCTCGGCATACGGACTTGCGGCACTTCGGACGCTTCATTTTTGGCGTTTGACCTCAAAGGTTACCCTCGTCCGATCGTCTCGTCGCAGCGACCGGACTCGTGTCGCATACGTTCGCAAGAAGCGAGGGAAACGAACCAGTTTCGCGCCGATCGAACGCGAGCAAGTGGAAAGACACCGAGGAAAAGCGCGCGAGCGAGGGGCGGCGGCGGCGGTTGTTGGCGACGGCGATACAGAGACGCGAGAGCGGGAGGGGAGCCGTGTTCCACGACACGCAGCGCAATCTAAACGAGCGATCGGGATCGGGATCGGGATCGAGATCCGATAATCGAGTTGTTGGCACCTGTGGCAGCGGACATAATTAATGTCGGCTAGGTGCTACCGGCTGCCCCTCTCCCCGTGCTCGGGCTGCTCGTTAATTCCCGGCGGGACATTACCGAGCAAATTAGGCAAGCCAGGTATCCTTCTCCCGCTCGTTTCCGCGCCACTACCGGCGAGCCCTTCGCCGCTCTTTCGCTTCTCTGTCTCTCTCTCTCTGTCGCTCCCTTTGTCTCTCTTTCTCTCTCCTGTCAGTTTTTTCGTCCACCTCGGAGCGCGAAACGGCGAGTCGTCGGCCAGGAAGTGGGCGTATCACCCTCGGCTTTCCAGAGACGCGTCCTACGGGCAGAAGAGACGAGACAGAGACGACTCTCTTCCCGCATTCTCGGGATCGGGATCTGCGACTCGTCCTCCGCGGTAGATTCGCGTGCCTCCAGGCTCTGATCGCGGAACCCGCTACGGAAAACTGGTGCGATGTTTCGTCCATCGGTGGGAACGCAGCATGGGTGGTAGGCTTAACCCCTTCGGGAAAGACGAGGGGTTGTTAGTCTCCGGTATAACTCCGAATAAAAATTATTTTTATATTTATTTTATATTTTTACACGTGTTTGATATTGTAATTTATTTGGTAAAGAATAAAGAATTTTTAAAGAAAGTTACAACGGTTAACGTGTTCTTTGTGACGATAAGATATTAGATTTAAGTTAGCATCTCCGAAAGATTTATTATTAAAAGTCTTGGGGGTAGAGAAAATTAAATTGAGTAAAGTTAAAGTTGAATTTATTATCATATTCTCCAAATGCAGAATTGAATTTTCGGGATTTTTGAATTTTCCATAACTTCTACAGAGTGGGAAATAAGAACACATTAACTTGTAAAAATATTCTTCATTTATTACCATATACGCCACAATTTTCAATGTGTACAGGCTGTGAAAAATTTATTTACCGCTAGATAAAGCACAATGCATTACACAGCTAAAAACGCCGACCACGGCTTCGAGTAGTCTACGAAGACCTTCCGAAAGCCACTACATATCCTCGATGGACCTTGAGGGTGCTCCAAAAACTCTGAGCAGTCACCGGAGAGTCCCGAAGAACTTCTGGCACCACTCAGTGGTCGCTGGGGACACCGCAACACTCCAGAATCCTTGTTCTAACCAAGTGGTTTAATTATTTAAATAACCGAAATTCAGTTAATAAGTGTTCCACCCTGTATATTATCTCGAACCTGCCAAGATCGTTATAGAAGCGAAGAAAGATCAACGCGGTTGCTGTATCTTGCAGTTGGTGCCAACAATTTTGATACTGCAAGAAATAAGAGCTGCTTCTTTCTCTCCCAAGCTGCCAACGACGGCGCATTCGAAGGAGCGTTCTTCTAGGAGGGGAGCGCGTTTTTCTCGGAGCAAAAGCTGGGATACCCTGGAACACGCGAACTCAAGACGATCCATCTTGCCGTTAGCGTACAGGTTGGCCCAGAGTAGGCGTGGATTTCTCTAGATTTCGACGGAGCCAGAGAGAGCAGTGCCCCGGCGATCTTGGCCCGCGTCTAGTCGAAGAAAGAGCGTCGCGTCGGTCGTGCGTTCGCACGCAACCGGCTCGACTGGACAAGGCTCGCCTCGGCCGGGCTAATGACTTGGTAATGCCTTTTTTATTCGCGTCGAAACGCAGCCCGCTTCCCCCGGGAATCCTTGCGAGCGCGTTCCACTTCCTTACCTGCCTCCGCGTTTGCGCTCCGGATTCGTAGTTCCGTGGTCAGCCCCTACCGCTTACAGCTGCTCGGCCCGAAGCTTCATCCCCTAATCGCGCGGTCGCCTTGTAGATCACGCTACGAGGCCGTTAAACGCGTTATCCTGTTCCCGGTTAACCGAACCGCTCGCGTAAGATTTTCGGTCGGCTTGTCGCGAGGGCAACCTTGCCCTTGCCAGGTGGATCGAGGAGATCGTGGAAAGGGAGAAAGTCGAGCACGACGAACCAGCCGATTAGGCTCGGTACAAGAGTTTATTAGGGTTTATGTACACGGGAACGGCTTGCACAGCAAATAGGTACTTACGCGTCTTCGCAACACAAGCATCAACGATATAACGCTCTAGACTAAGGCTAACCGCCTCGCGGCGATGACAATCGTCGATCAAGCTACCGCGGGAGGTCGCGAGCCGCGCTCGGTGAATCACGTTCCCGAACGGATCGGATCGCCGCGTCTCGCGTCCCCCCGCGTCCAGTACGGATTCGAAACATAAATAACGATAACGATAACGGTAAGTCATGATAAGGAAATATACAACTTATGTTACACGAACGATGTCGACGATACTACCTAGACCTGTAAATCCACAGCTATATATATACCTATATACATACATTTCGGAATTTCTCCGTGCGTCGCATCGTTCAGCGCAATCATCGGATTCGCGTGGCCGACTCCAGCAGTGGCATCTCGACGCTCTCCCGCGATCCCGACCGTGATCGCGATCGTTCTCTTCGGTCCGTGGTGGGAGAGCAGCTCGGAGAGTAGTTCCGACGGAACGGAATGCGGGCAGAGGGTCGCCGACGGATGATCCGATCGACTTGCATCGGAGGTGGACACGGACGACGAGGAGAAGGAGAGGGAGAAGATGAGGAGGAGAAGGAGGCGCGGAACAACGCCGGCAAATGGTCCCCAGGTTTTCGAGCCGATCGACGGTCGGCGACGACTACGAAGGCGAGAGGTCCTGCGCGTCTCTGCCGAGGCTGTCGGTCGGCGAGGGGGTTGTCCTCCTCGCGGGCGACAACGAGGAGCCCTGCGGCGTCGAGGACTTCGGGGCGACGGGGGTCGTGTGGTACGGGGAGAATCTGTGGTGCGCCAACGCGAGGGCGGAAGGGTAGAGGGGTCGGGGCGCGGCCGGGCTCGTGCCGGGGTTCTGCGTGCTCGACCCTGCCAGCTGCTGTTGTTGTTGCTGTTGCTGTTGCTGTTGTTGTTGCTGCTGGTGAGCCGCGGCGAACAGCGTCGGCCCTATGGACGAGGCCCACCACAGGTGGCCCAGTTGCTGCTGCTGCTGCTGCTGTTGTTGCTGCTGCTGGTGTTGCTGCTGGTGGCTGGTTCCCGCGGGCGACGCTCCCGGGTACACCAGAGCTGGACCCACCAGCTGAGCGTACGGGCTCACGGCTACCGCCGCCGCGGCTCGCAGCAACATCTGAGACCGCGCCGCCCACAGCGCCTTCTCCTCCAGGCTGAGATTGCTCACCGCGCCCGCCTGCAGCTGATCCATCTCGAACGGAAGTCGATGGGGAAACCTCAGCGACTGCTGTTCCGCCAGCATCGACTCCATCGTCTCCCTGAAAGGGAAGCTGCTCGATTATGCATTTTTTTCCTCGATCAAGAGCACCGACGCGTCCCATTCCACGGTTCTCGAATGATAGTCCACCCGGCCGATAGGCCCGGCTGAATATCTTCGAGAAAAAAATTCTCGTCTCGTACACCTCTAATAATCGCGCGTTTATTCACCGTTAGCACTCGAATGGCGCCACTAAAAATTGCTGTACCATTATTCGAAATATTGTTTAGATTATTAAATATATCGGTATCTAGTCAATTACTAAACAAACATTTAGGTATTGTATGAGGTATTTACACCAATTTCATGTGGAAATTTCGAATGGAAATATTCTAAATCGAAAGAAAAATGTTTAATTTTTACTCGAAAATTCAAACATGGAATAATTCCGTTGTATTCAATATTTTTCGTTTTATGATTATGAAATTGACATATTACCTCACACAATACTTAAATGTGCAGCAATTGCTAAGGGTTAGGACTGCGGATACTTGATTCGCCAAGTATACACGGTTCGCGGATTCCGAGTACACGTCGAGAGTCGCAGCCCCTGAGAATTTCCAAGATTTACCTCTCGAAATCGGTGAGCCTGGACGAGTCTCGGAAACCCTTGGCGAACGGGTTGCTGTCGATCTTAAGCTTGGTGATCTGCAACAGGAAGAAGACGGGTCGATTCGTGGTGGACTTCGCAACCGTGATTTCGGTGATCGCGAGTCCGTCCGATCGGAGGCAAAAAGAGGGAAACAGAGAGGCGACAGAGGCTTCGCTCGAAAATTACGTCACCGAACGGTAACGACGCCTGTCGGGAAACGACCGGCCTGGCCCGGCCGCGCGGCCGTTTCGAAACGGTTCGTTCCATCGATCGGGAGTCAACGGCTCGTAAAATTAGAAGAAGGCGGGAAAACGATTCGTCCTATAGGGGGATGGGGAAGCCCGAGGGAGAAGCGGATGGGAAGGGCGATACCTCGTTTACGAGCCATCGAAATCGCTGTTCCGATCGCGCGATCCCGAAACCGACGCGCCGCGACCCGAGGCTGCCGGATCCTCGCGGAAATCCAGCCTAAGTCGGTCGTTTCGCGTTACCCTGGGGCCCACCCACGACGAGGAACGACGAGACGCTGCCCGACGGATGCACAGGTGGCCCCGATCAAACCAGCCTTCCCAATTAGCAGCTGGATGTCAAGGTCCTCGCCGGCGCTTCCGCAAAGGTTCCCCGAGGTCTGGACTTTTCCTTTTTCGAGCGAGCGTCGACGAGAACGCGGCCGGCGAGCCAACGGGCAGAGATCTTCCGGATTCCAGAGAGGAAACCGGAAATTCGCGGGCGACGCGGAAGGCTAGTCTGGTCTCGCGAATCTATTCGCTCGGCGAGACCCGATGTTTTCCGAACCGGAAGGTCGCGTTCGTCGCAGAAGCGAGCCAGAAGTTTATTTGCTCGGTAAAAGGAGCCGCACTGCTCCTCTGGAAAGCCGGAATGGAGAGGTCAGAAGAGGGGAAAAAGAGGGACGACAGAGTCGGTGTCAAGTGGGTGGTCCAATTACCCTACGGTTTCGCGCTCACGAGCAGCACGTGCAGCCTGGTAATAAGACTCTTTCCTTCAAAGCCGAGGCTAAGCCGCGCTAAGCCTGGAGCTGCCTCGGTTTTAGTTACGATTCCGCTGACATCATTAGCCAAACATCTGGCCCACCTCCGCCGTCAGCTATGTCCTCGTCCTCCTCGTCCGCCTCGTCCTTCCCGTCGTCTAGCTACTTCCACGACGATCCGTTCCTTTCCTTCCCTTTCGTTCCCTTTCTTTTCTGTTCTATTCGGTTCGGCTGCGAGTCGACCACCGGTGAGGCGCGAGACGTGAGGCGCGAAACGTTACTTCACCCTTCACCCTGCTCCCTTCGTCGCCTTCCGGCTTGGCTCGTTCTCCTCTCGTTCTCCTCTCGTTCTCCTCTCGTTCTCGTCCCATTCGCCTCGTTCGCTCGGTTGCCTGCTCATTTTACGATTGCTCCCCGCTACCGAGCGGCAATATCGCAGTCGGCCGTGTCGCGCCGCGCCGGGCCCAGCCGAGCCGAGTCTTTGAAATCGACCCGCAGCGCGGCCGCGGTCGCAACTCTGGCCGCGAGACTCGCTCTTTGATATCGTGCAGCTCGTTTTGCCCCCGCGGGCCTCGGTGGCCCGGGGAACAGCGGAGCGGAGCGGGTTCGTCTGTTTGTCGCTTTTCTCGCCACTGTCCCGGACGGGTTACGTATCAATCGTCGGCGGCCCAGCGACGAGCGTCGATTAATTTAGAGTCTCGACGCGTCGATGCGCCTCGCCTCGCAGCCGCGAACACCGCACTCTTTCCGAGGCGAAGGGGAGAACGGTTCGTTCACGGATCAAGGAAAAACCGCTCGGGGAAAATTGGGAACGCTCGAGTTAGTCGAGGCGGGGACCCTGCGTCGTTGCGCTCCGGCTAGCCGCGAAGAAGTTATACGATTTCGTTGACACGGCTCGACCAAACGGTTGGACCACTTCCCAGACCGATTTACGGCGTCCACCGTGGACGCAGGGTGTTGCTCGCCGTGATAAATTTGCTCGCGGGCCGTGCGCGGCTCTCTTCTCTCGGTCGATGCCAAACCGTGGTCGGCAACGAATAAATCGTTCCAGCCACTGACCGCGAGCCGCCAGATATTTTACTCGGTATCCTACGGGATACAGGGTCGGGATAGCCGAGCTGCCGTCGACGAAAAGACGTTCCAGATTTTTGTCCTGGCTCTCGACGATCGCCACGGTGCGGATACACCAGACACTTATTGCTACCGTTCTCTTTCGAGCAAAAATTCCGACATCCCTCCTATAACGTGGTACCTACTCTTACGTGTAATTCTCAGTTTCTGATAACGCGGTACGAGTTAATCTGATCTGTATTTCTACGCTGATTTCCATCCCCCAAAAGATGAGTGTAAAAAGGTGAAAGTGTGGTACAATAATTTTGAAACTGTCCTTGAACCATGTGTTATTTCAGCTGAAAAATCTTCCGATCGAACAACTAACAGCAGAATTCTCTGAACTGATCTTCGTGGTCCGTCCTGTAGGTGAGCAGACTTGTCCGCTGTTACAACGGCGTTTACACGTGTCACTTGTTAGTGCATTCGCAGCCTGAACGTCGGAGAAGGTCGCAGCCGGAAACAATCGCTGCCGATCGCACACGGCGAAAGGAAACGAGGTCGTAAAAACGTCGCGCAGAACCGAGAGAGGTTTTCGGCAGCGAGCTCCCGAGCCTGTCCGCGTTAAGTGTCCTTCCGAGGCAGAAACTAATTTTCTGCGGACGCGAACAAAGAGGGAATCGCGCCGATCGCGCTCGGGACAGGTAGCCAATTACCTTCGGGCTGCGGACCGACGGGACGCGACGATGAAAATTGAGAGAGAATTTGCGAACGCGGTGGACGACGGAGTTCCCTCGCGGGACAGATCGGTTTCACGGACCCCAGGGAAGAATTTCGCTGGGTCGTGTTTCCGTCGCGATACGCGTCGCGCCGCGCGTCCGCGTGCGCTTCTGCTTCCTCCTCTCTCGTCGTCGGCGTTCTATTTTCGCGCGGCGCGATTTCTTTTCTCCCGTTTCGATCGGCACGCCGCGCGGCCCTTTCGATCTCCCTGCCGAACTCGACGAGAAAACAGAGAAACCGTTGCGCGTCGCCGCCGGTTTCTCCGCGGAAGCGCCACGAGCAAAATGAAACTTTAGGTAATTGAAAGGGATGCTTTCGCACCCGGCTGGCTGCTAATAATAGATTTAATAGAGACGCGCGTGCACATCGGGGAAGGGGTCCCGTGGCGGGCCACGCTCGGTTCGCTCGTGCCACAATTTAGTGCCCTTTGCGCTACCGTTGCCACTGCCGCCTCCCGCCAACTCTCGGTTTCACTCTCGTTTCGTTCACCCACTCCGCCATTCTTGTCGGTTTCGCCGACGATACGTCGATTCGATGATCGAATCAGCGAGTCCGCGGGCTCCCGCCCTCGCTCGTGTATCGCTGCACAAAGGAAATACGCCGAAGCGGAAGCCAACAGTCGGTAACACGCTCGTGTGCGTGTACTTCGCGGCGAGGAAGGGTTCCGTCTCCCTTCGATGGTCCCCCCACGAACGCCCCTGTCTCATTCGAACGCGATTATTTATGTTTTCTTTCGTTCGTGCGCTCCGACACCGACGCCGTCGCCCGCAGCCAACTAAAGCCATCGACTGCCTCTTCTTCCTCCGCCTCATCCTCCTCCGCCGCTACTTATGCTTCTGCTTTAGCTTCTGCTTCCGCTGACGCGTTCGCGCGAGACGCCTACTCGCGATACCTGTCCTGTCCTGCCCTGTTCTGCCCTGTCCTGTCCTCCCTCCTCTCTCCCTTTCTTTCCTTCTTATTCTTCGACGCCGCGTCTTCCTCTTCTTCTCCTTCTTCTTTGTCGCCGTACTTCGACCGCCATTCGATTTCGTCGTGTACGCCGACGCACCAGTTTTCTCCCGAGATTTACGAAACGTGAAACGACTTAGCAGGCAGTTGCTCCCGTTTCGGCGGCGAGCAGCTAATTAGCCCAGCTATACGGCCGCAAACTGTGTAAAAAGATAACGACCCGCCATTTATTGCCGCGGGAATTTTCCGGCGCGATGATCGCGATTACGATTACGCGGCAATTACTCCCGGGTTCCGCTCTAAACGCGTCCGTCGAGACAGGTCGTGACGACACCACCTGGCGTACCAACTCGACGTATTTTTGCGAGTCCGTTCGATCCAGCGAATCGCACCCAGCCGTTCGGATTGGTCGATCCCACGCAAAACGACTTCTGTTGCCGAGCACCGACTCCGTTTCGCCGACTAACCTTTCGCGGATCTCGATTCGATCCGTCTTGTTACGCGCGCCATTCGAAACCGCGGAACCGGAGTCGCAAGCAGCGTCAGCGCGAGCTGCCAAACAAACCGACGAAACTTTAAACGCTCTTAACGATCTCGAGAGAAAGAGGTGTTCCCGTGACGTTTATCGCTCGTCGTTCGACGTCCGCCGACCGAAATTTACGAATCCCTTTCGAAGCCGTTGGCACCCTTCCAGTTAACCGCGTCGTCCCTTTCGTTCCGCCGCGGCGCGAACGCGTTCCTCCGACTTCGGAGCAACGTTCACCACGAAATCGAGTCGAGATCGTTTTTCGTCGTCGAGCGATTGTGTTCCGCGTCCAGCCACGCCTTCCAGAAATCTTACGACCGTTCCTCCGAGGGGTTGCTGCGCGCTACGCTTCTCCGGCCCGTCGCACAGTGGGAAATTTGGCCCGAAAACGTGGAACAAAGTCGACTTCTAAATTTTGCTTATGGCATAGAATTTTTGTTGTCCCCGTCGTAGTTGAAGGTCTGAAGAATAAGGCTTCAATGTTGCTTTTTCTGTTTGTACACCCCGTAAAGCGTCCGTTCATTGGCGATTTTCAAGTGTTTTAAGAAAAAATTGTGTAAATTCTTGTGTATATTCTGTAAATTTTTTTACGATTACAAAACTTTATTCACGATTTTGTTATAGTACTGTGTGACTCTGTGTGCTCTTTTCGGTTTCATTAGATTCGGTAAAGATGTCAAATATGAAAGCTGTAGAGAATTAAATTTCCAATCGCCAAGGTGGCTTCAGATTTTTCCTAAAACCTACCGTCGAAAAGCTACAGCTGTTTAAAAACTCAGTAAACCAAAAAGTTGGTTTGCTGCAAACCCCAGCTTTCTACGTTCAGCCGTTTCGGAGTTGTTATTTACAAACGAACATTACATTCTTATTTATATAGCTCCGCGATTCTATTATTCGAAGACTCGTGTATCTCCGTTCAATTCGGATAATCGAGGTGTTCCATCGTGATCCAACAACTCTCCGGACGTCGGCTCGGTGACAGTGGGGTTCGGATAACGGAGGCTCGCGAAGAGGAGCGCCGAGGAGCCGCTCGGAAGAGACGACGTCGCCGGCGATAAGGAGCTGGCAGAACGAACGGATGGAGGAATAGTTGCGACTGCGACTGCGAGCGAGCGAGTAGGAAAGAAGGACGGCAGTTAGGTTATGAATTATGAGGCGCGGGGCGAGAGCGAGATGTTAGAGCGAGAGAGAGAGAGAGAGAGAGAGAGAGAGAGAGAGAGAGAGAGACGAATCGAGATGGCTTAGAGGTCGTTACGAGAGAAGTCGGTAGGGAGGCTCGGGACAAGACGAAGACAAAAACCATCCGCAACGATACGTAGTAGCTCTCTCGCGCGCGACTCGGAAAAAAAGCTTGGCCTCTGCTAAACGAGCGAGCTCCTCGTCAACGACGACAACGACCGACCGAGACACGATGACTGAGAGGGAAGACGACAACCCCGAACACGATAACGACGAACGATGGGCGACGAGCGAGCCGCGACCAATCGCTTTCGAGACGGTCGATCGAACGAGATAGCGAGTCGTGTCCGACTCTCTCGGCTCCGATTCTCGCGAAACTCATCCTCGACGATTTCATTCTGAGCGACGAACAAACAGAGGAGCAAGAAAGGAGGGAAGGAAGAAAGGAAGGAAGGAAGGAAGGAAGGAAGGAACTAGAAGGCAACAAGATTTAGGAAGAGACAGAGAGGGAGCCGGTCGAGCCGAGTCGAGTCGAGATAATTGCCAGGGCATCTCTTCGCACCTCATCATCGTCATCAACGGCCGCCTCGTTCTCTCGCAGTTGTCGCGGTCGACGAGGGTGGCTAACCGGACCACCCGTTAACGCTTTGAGGCGCGGTCGATCGGCACCGTTCTCTCCTCATCGGAGAGCTCGGATTCTTCTGCGTTCGTTCGCTGGAAGCCGCGCGAAACGAGGACGGCTCGCACATTTTTCTCGTCTCGCGGCTCGAGAAAAGGGGCGAGGAGCATTGTCGCGCGAGCTGAGCGGAGAAGAGAAAAGGGAAAGAGGGAACGCGCGCCCGTCGAAGAGATCGGAGACGCGCGGCACCGCGACGCTCTTGGAATGCGAACGAGCCGCGCGCGCGAGCCGGACCACACGTGAGGCGCGCGCTCCTAAACGACTATCGTAAAATACGATAATGCTCGTCGGTTCTCACACCCCGAACCGGGAATCCGAAGCTGAACGCGCAAGAAGAATCGTCGCTAAATCCACGACTCTCTCGCCGGTTACTAAATTGTCCAGAATTACCAAACGACCCGCGCAACGCAAACGAGCGGGACAGGTTCGATCCTCCGGGAAGGAGAACGATTATTCCCGGAGAAATTGCCGGTCCCGAGGGCGCGAATGCGTCGGAGAAGAGCCGAAAGAAGCGGCCAGAGACAAAGCGGAACACTTACGAGCTGATTCTGATAGGCGGTGACAGCGGTGAATATGGCCTCCGGGAATATGAAGGTCTTGTGAGGCTCCTTCTCGAGGTCGGTTATCGGCTTCGCCGTGCCCGAGTCCGGTCGCTTCACCAGATGGATCCGAGGCTGGTATTTGTGCATCGAATTCAGCACCAGCTGCAAAACGACAATTTCCATTTGTTAGATAGATCTGGTAATCGTGACATCGCCGGGTTTCTTAACGATTCGAGGACAGCCATGACCGATGGACGATGTTAGGAGTGTTACCGGTTCAGACTTTATGATGTTTTCCATAACTGTGTTCAAATTATAGGAAGTAGGATAATTATAGGAAACAATATATGTCTTCCTATAAATGTACGTTACAGAGTAGGGCAATAATCAACTAATATTTAAAAATGACTAATAATCTTCTTGAATGGTAATCATAGTAAAATAGTCATTAGTCAAAACTTTTTGATTAGATAACGAGAGCAAAATTTATATTTCGGTTTAAAGGAAATAAATGATATAAACATTTATTGGACCCTGTCCAGAATCTCCATCACAAGTCTGACACGATATGTATCGTAGGGCGAAAGGTTGAAGAAAATAGAAAAAAGCTTCTATACGGTAGCTGTTTCTCGCAGTTATTATTTTGCAGGAACATCCACGGTCTAATGATGCAATTTTGAAGTATCTTCCAAAGCGAGTGTGGCGTATCGATGTCGTCGCCGAAAGGTTAAATGGTTCTAGGTTCGCCATCGACGACGGAGATCTACGCGACTGGACGAAACGGGCGGAAACTGGAAGAAAAAGTCAACGAATTAGGAGCACACGGTTGCTCTCCGGCATTCCCGACTAACCGTTCGAAAGAATCGCTTCGGCTTCGTCTGGCAGCGCGCAGCACTCTGAATACCAAATGAGCCTCGCGAAGAACCGCTGACCCGATCGGAGGAGTTCCTATTTACGTCAGTCATCCGATGAATTAAGGACCCTGCTGCCGTTGTTGCAGCCGCCGCCTGCCACTGGTGCCGATGGCAGCGGTAATGGTAGTGGTAACCACGGAGTGGCCGGCGTCGCCGTACCAAAAGAGAAACGCGCGCGTGTGCAGGAGAGTCGGGCAGGCAGCGACGCGAAATCACGCGGACGAGAACGATACCGCGGAAAACAGCCTGGCTGCTGGAAGTTCGCGGGAATCGAATTGGAACGGATCGAAAATCGGCGTGGTTCGAACCGGTCGCGACACGCCCGATCGATCCGGTCTCGAATCAGAGGGACAAAGATACTCACGTGGCCGTGCCTGTCCATGTCATTGTTGGTCAGCTTGACTTTCTCGAAAGAGACGACCTGCTTTCGTAGCTGCTCGCCCGTAAAAGGCGAATCCGGGTGGACGTAGAGGCGCGCAGGTGCCGGAGGATCGGCTTTCCCGGCCACCAGCCAAGAACTCCTGTGATAAGCGTACCGATACCGCTTGTTGTCCACGGGCACGATGTCCATCAGGACCGCGTACCGACTGTCCGCCTTCAGCCCGTTGAACGACACTCGGCAGGTCGGGAACATTCTCCTGCGAAAGAAACGAGGTGAGAACGGCGCGTTAAAGCTCGCGAAGCGAAACGGATCGGATCGCGAGAAGCAACGTTGCTCGTCGGGTTCGTCGGTAGTGAGCTGGGTCCGGCGAGCGGAGTCTGAATCGGACTCCGAGTCGAAGAAGAGACCCGTGGAGAGGTACGGGGAGAGAGGGAGAGAGAGGGAGAGAGAGAGAGAGAGGCCCATTCCCTGGATAAAGCGGACGGTTGAAAGCGGATCGTGCCAATTTTAGGGTTAACGCGGTGACGGCGAGCGGTGTCGGTGGCGCAGTGGCGCAGTGGGGCAGGGAGGGTAGCCGGTCGGAGGATCAGGCTGGCGCGAATGTTTTGCCTCGGAGGCCAAACATTAATACCGTGTCGGGCCCCCCGCTGCTCGACCACTAAAACGCGGGGACACCCGCCGATCTTATCTACGTCTTCTCCTCGGTCCTTGTCGACTCGGTATGCATTCATCCCGCCAGCGCCACGAGTGTGAGTAATGCTTTTATTTATCAAGCCGTCCTTTGTTAATGAATTGAACTCGGCTCGCGGGAAAAGGTGGCCCCTTCGATCCACCACACCCCACCTCGTTCCGTCCCGTCCCGTCCCGCGATTCCTCACCCCACTCGTTCACCGCCGTTCACCCCGACCCACCTCGCTCGAGGCCGAACGCAAGCTTCTCCGTTTCTTTCTCCGCGAGCACCACGGAAACCGGGATTCTTTTCGTCGACGCGATCTCGTTAAGGCTTCTCGAAAGCTTCGCGAATTCCCGCCTTCCGGAACGTTCACGCCCACCTTCCTCTCCGCTCGCCGTTCTCGTTCGGCTCGCGCGCACCTCGAGACCGCACCTCGAGAGACCGAGAGAGAACTTGATCCGTGGGCAAGACCGCGACGGAGATGGGGATGAAGATGGGGGATGCGACGAAGGAAAGAAGGCCGCGCGAACCGAGGGGGTGGCCCCGGTTCTGCCCTTCGGGTCTCTGCAAATAACAGCGAAGAAGGGAGAAAACGCGGGAGAGGGGGCACACCGTTTCGCCGTTTTCAGGGAGGGCGGTGGCGAAGGGTCGCGCGGAGGATCGAAGAAACGAGCCACGCTAAGTTGACGGCCGAAGGGAGCGACGAGCAGCGTCGCGACGCAGATCTAATTACTAACGCGCGACTAAGCGTGCAGTGGGTAGCGGAGATCCCCTTCGGGAGCCTGCGAGAGCTCACGAGCTTCCGAGCTTGCGAGCACCGTGGAAGAGTCGGGGATGTTGCCTTTGTGTCGCGTACGCTCGCTACGAACCGCACCGAGCCGCACCGAGCCGCACCGAGGCGGGCAATTAGGCGCGCGTTCGCCGCGTCCTCGTTCTCCTCCTCTCTGTCTCTCTCTCTCTCTCTCTCTCTCTTTCGCTATCGTCCCACCACCCTTTTACGCTCCACGCCACCCGCTTCGCTTCCATTTCCACCCCCGGACACAAGCCGCCGCCATCCCTCTCCTCGATACGCCTCTAATTTAACCGCCGAGACTCGGCGTTCGACCGCGTCCTAGACACGCGATAATTATCTCCGCGGTCCCGATTACCAACTTTGCCAACCATTTTCCACTATGATTTCGGCGACAGGAACACGCGGCTCGACTTACTTACTTGCACCCTGCAAGGGTCGGCCAACGTTGACCTTGTGCTTGAAACGCGACGTTCAACCCTTTCCGGCCTCAATGTTTCCGAACGTGAAAATTTCTGGTTGCGGTACTTTCGTTTTCTACAGTTTCGCGCGATCGAGCCGAACCCTCCACTAAACAACAACCATAAGGGAATTAGCAAAGTGGGAGGATACAGTTATGAATATCGAATACGGTGTTTCCCAAAGTATGGTAATGCTTATAGGCAACAAGGCATAGCAATTTCTGTTAATTTAAATTGCAAAATATTGCTTTGAAGTAAATAAAGTGATCCAGTGCGCCGAGAGCATCGATACATCTTGTAATTTTGTGAGTATCGCTTAAACTAAAGCCGACCAACAAAAACTGTACAGGGAAATGTTATTCAGAATGGTGATCTTGACAACATATTTGAAGGCCATTGAAATCGGAGGGCCCGTTTCTACAAGTTCGCCCTAAAGATTTCTCCAGAAAATTATAGCGCGACGGTGTTGTAAGCTGTCGCAACTCCTCGAAGAAAAACCAGACAACGATCTGCCTACGGTTTCCCCACGAAAGCTGCCTTTGTAACGAAGGAAAGCGGGCGGATAATCGAAGATCGAGAGGTGGTGTTTTCTGCTCGGAATCTCGCGTGCTCTCGATCGCGGGTACAGAAGCGGTCTCGAGGTTGCCGGGTTTCCGCTCCGAGAGCAGCGGCCCGACTAATCGACCGAGGCTCGATACAGCAATTTAACCGGTCGTCCGTCACCGTGCGAGCTTCTCCGTACACCTCTTTTAATTCTCGCCTGGTAATTTCTTGCTCGCGTGCGCGGATCTTTCGAAATCGAATATTGAATTCGAGACAGGAGTTGCGAAACGAGACGACCGAACGTAGCGGAGCGTAGAGAGAAGGAGCGCGTCTTACCTTCCAGTCTTGGTGATGATCATCTCGGTGCCCAGCTCGTTGAATTTGTCCCACAGATCTTTCGTCTCCAGATGACAGACGACGTGTCTCAGCTCCTCGCAGTTGGACCGCTCCTGAAGGAGCGGATTGACGGGGGACGCGGCTTTTCCGCTCGTGCTTCCGGTGTCGTCGGTCTCCGGGTCGTCCTCCGCGACGATCGACTCCTGAATCGGCGGGGCGCCGCGGACGATGCCGGACACGCTCGGTTCCCTTTCTGAAACGCACACAACGCCACAAACCGTTTAGAACACTCGCGAGTTTCTCCTTTCGGACGGGATCCCGAGGAAACGGTTCGCCCGTCGACGTTCGTACGCGTCCAGTCGATCCGGGTCGAGATCATCGAAACGCCTCTACAGAAAAACGCCGGCCGAAGAAGGGAATAACGACCGATAAATCGATGCATCGCCGGTAATTAATTGTTGCATAGTTATCGAGGCGAGAGGAAACGTTCTCGGGTTGCGTGCCGGTAATCTCGGAGGTATCTCGGTATATTGAAAGGTTTCCAGCTGGAAGCGGTAAACGCTACGTAAATACAGACTCGGTCGGCCGGCCGCGAGAATCTGCGGGGATGTTTTACGAGTAAAACTAGCACCGTCGAAGAAAATTGCCGTTATCGCGAGTGGTAATTCGTTGCTAATGCCCCGCTCGACGCGATCCGACGCGAGAAGAGGCGAGACGAGGCGACGCGACGGTACACGAGGACAATCGGCTCGATTTCGTCGATAATTATCCGTGAATAGCGGAGACGGGGCTAGCGTAAAACGTAATCGCGGAATCACGAAGGCGGCGTGTACACGCGGAGAGATAGAGAGGAGAGCGCTGCGCGGATTCGTTCGCGGCTACCGACGCAGGCGACGCTTCTCCGCGTCTTTCCGACCAATTGGAATCCTTCGATCGGATCCGCGATATATTTTCCAGTGGATCAAAGTCGACGCGTGGACACAGAATGAATTCCGTCGAATTCATTCGTCGCAGCCGCGAACGCTCGTTAGGAGTCGCGAAACCATGAGAACCCTGAACCTCTCCCGCGGCAGATCGCAATCGGCGGCGTTTGCGTAATTAATCGATGCCTCGCGATTTTCAAGGATCGTTTGCTTCCGAGCTCTCGACCGATCGGTCCGTCTCCCTTTCGCTCGCTCGAGAGCCGCCGCGAAGATAATAGCGCGACGCCTACGGTAGCGGCTTCCAAACGATAATTATATAATTATCCACTTAGGACCTAGCCGGCTTCTTTCGGTTTCACGGTCTCGACGAGTTTATCGTTCTGTTTCGGTTCTCTATCGCGATCCGAAGAATTTCGAACGAACGTCCGCCGCCGCAAATTGGACCGAGTTTCGCCCGGCTAATTACCGTCGCCGGACGAGAACTGATTTCTTCGGGAGACTCGCGCGTTTAGCTGCGTACAGCACTGGGCCGGCAGGTGTGCGCGGCCGATAACTCGAAACGATCGCGAATAAATTAATATTAAACACCGGGCAGAGCTCTCGCGCGAGATTCGCGAGAGTGTCGCGAAATTACTTTCGCTCGTTAGGACGATCCTGCTCGCTCGCCGTAGGGTCCGGAGAGGAAAGGGATCGCGCGGCCGACGGAGGAAGGGAGGAAAACCGCGGGACTGGACGCGACCGATTCTACATATCAGGAATTTCCGCGCAAAGTCGTCGGTCAGCGGCGGATCGCGTCGGACCGCGACGGATCTCGGCTAATTGGTCGCTCGGCGGAGGCTCGCGCGATGTGTGGTCTAGCATCCGCGTATTTTTATTCGACACGGCGAACGGCGGTGTTAAACGACTGACGAAACGGATGACGAGTCGCCGCGCCGGAACGATCCGTGGCTGCGCGTCTGTCGGCCGAGCCCGACTTTCGAGCAACTTTACGACCGACCTCGTCAAGTGAGTTACGGTTGTGGGCGAGCGTCGCAACGCCAGCAAACGCTGCAACACGCCGCGTAGCGTCGGTCTGAGCCGCGTCCGACGCCGACGGATCAAAGACGAGCACCCGGACAGATTGAAACGCGTCCGCCGCGAATGTACTCCCACGATCTACGAGCCCGACGGCCCTCCTCTATCTTTCTCTATCTTTCTCTATCTTTCTCTCTGCTCTACCCGCTTCCGTCGATTCCGCCAGATTTCCCTCCGAAACGCGGCATCGAATTCACGCGGTTTCCGCCGGCGGGTCTCGCCTTTGATTTCCGGTGCTCGCGAGCGTCTCTGCTCGGCCACGGCGACAAGTTTACGAGCGAGAGCGCGAGTTACGCCCGCCGCCGCAGTCTGTATAGAGCGGCGGGGAGATTTTCAAACGTTTCGAGCATCTTCCAAGCACCGGAATTTCGAGCTCCGGAAAAACTGTCCGGAGCTGCGCGGAGCTCGGACCGTCCACGGTCCGTCCGGTTGCGCCGAAAGCATTAAGCCGTTATCTGATCGCGACAGAGTAGCCCCGAACGATCGATCAGTCTGTCGACAGGTAATTAAAAGAGGCACCTTGTTTGTTCGCGAAACGTAAATTAATCTGGCCGTGACGAGGTGTGTTTTTTTGCGGGCCGCTCTCGATGGGACTTCCACGCGGCCACCTCGCGCGTCTTATCGCCGCGAAAATACTCTCCGATCGCGGACTGATCCGAGCCGACGCGCGAAACACGTCCGAGACCAGTTCGGAGCAGACTGGGTCGAGAGTTTTGGGAAGTTGAACATTTCGGGACTAGGTATGTATCCAGGTTTGTTGAATGTGACTATGATACGGCGGTACGTGCTTCGAAGAAGCCTGCAACTGCTTACAAGTTCTTTAAAAAATGATTACGTAGCGATAAGTATACTCGTTGGAGCTTTTTGTTCAGTAGCGATCAAGAGCCGCGAAACGAAACTCATTGGTATTGACTTGGATCGGTAGGTGCATATTGAACTTGATCCAATCGTGACTCGTCGGTGCATTCCGGCCAGCCGGAGCGGCGCGGATCGTCGACGCGTCCACGCACCGGAAAAGACATCGCGGCGATATAATTTTTCTGTCGTTCGCGGCGAGCGTCCGCGTGTTTGACGGGCCTCGATTGGTTTTACTCGAGTAACGGCGCACGATGTAATTCCGAGCGAGCGAGCGGAGGAGAGCGCGAGCGAACGAACCATATCGCCTCGTTCCACGGACCATACGCTCGGTTCAGTTCGTAGTGGCGCGGACTCTGCATGCCTCGCGCGAAACCGACGTTTTGCGCGTCTCTCTCTCTCATTGTCCGAGACTTCCGGGAAAGCTTCGGCCGACGAGGACGCGGCTGGGAGCAGCACCCTTCGCTCGATCGCCGTTGTCGTCGTAGCTCGGTCGACTCGAAAATTATCCGCGGCGACGATATAAAATTGTCAACATTGCCGTGACGAACCCGAAAACGATTTGTTTCCCTCTATCGGTTATCGGTTATCGGTTATCGCTTATCGGGACATGGCGAACGTTTCGAGAACGCTCTACACTCGAGACGAGAGAAATGTTTACCGGCTACGTACGCCGGAGAAACCCTCGAATCTCGGACGTGTCAACGATCGTTTAAGCGAACTGGTTCAGAGGCCAGGTGGGCGCCCACGAATTCCTATGTGGGTCGACGAGCGAGGCTCGATCGCTTGGTATTCGGCGAACCTTCCGATTTTCAACGGACGCGGAGAGATTATCTACGAATCGCAACGAGAAGTGCCTGCAATCTTATCGACGCGACAGATCGAGTTAAAATTTCCGCGCGAACCGGCGAAGCGCAACAACGATTTCTGCTCGACACGATGCGATGGGACCCGGTCCCCTTTCGATCGGCCGGCGAACGCGAGAAATAAATCGCGAGCCGATTGAACGATCAACGGGATGGAGAGAAGGCGAGACGATAAGGGTCGTTACGGTTTCCGGTTATTTCGAGGCGTTCCCCGTAGGTCGGCCTCGGCTTCGGCCTCTCGGCCTCCTCCATCTGGCTCCGACGAGTTAATCGATCCCGAGCCGATTCCAACCGGTCGTAACTTCTGGCACGGTCGACGCGGCGTGTCGTAGTTCCTCGCTTAACTAAGTCATTGGCTATTTATTACGGTTGACACTCCGACGAAACCCAATACGCTGGCGTGACATTTTTTTCGTGGTTGGTGGCCTCGCGTGAAAGCGAGCTACCGTTCGCGCCCGTCTCGGCCCGTCGCGTCGCTCCGTCGAAACATCAGAAATCTCGAATCTCCCTTTCGATGTAGCGAAGCTAGATGCAACGTCTGCGAATGTGTCCGATCCGTTGTTGCGGCAACGTACTCGACGAGACTAGCTCGCGCGAAGGTATCGAAAAGAAACGCGTTCTGTCGAAAAAGTTGACGCGTGCGATCGGAGTTAGATTCGAATCGTCAAAGAAGGAAAAATCGGGAGCGCGACGCGAGAGCGGCAGCCTCGCGGAATTAACGATTTATTTAACAATTTGGAAGTCGGCTGGTTCGCGCGAACCGCGGTTTTCGCGACGCCCCGGTCCATGGTGGGGGGCGAGGCGGCTTCTCGAGGCCGGAGGGGAGTAAGAGCGCGTGTCCAACACACGTGCACGCACACGAGAGCCCGCTGGTCGATTCATCGCGCCGTTTACCCAAGTTTATTTGGGAACGACGGTCCGTTTCCGTGGGTGAATTGCACCGTGGCCAACCGTAAATTTCGTCCGCGGTAGAATCTTCGTGGGCGATTATTCGCCGCGGGCGTCCAAGATACGCGATGATGAAACCAAACACCGAGTCGAGTCGAGTCGAGCCCGAGTCGAGCCCGAGTCCGAGTCGAGTCGGGCTCGGTTCGGACGGACGTCTGGCTGAGCGAACCAGCCACGGTCGTTTCCAGAATTCCGATGAGACACCTCACCTGATCGCGCGAAACGGCTGCCTCGCGCCCGAGGAATTAACGCCCGGTGAAATCACGCACCGGAGACTACTACACGCCTCGAAAAAACCTCGCCCGTTAAATCATTCATTAACAAAAGGAGCCATCTCTCGCCTCTCCCCCAACCTCCAGTTCCTCCTTTTCTTCTTTTCTCCACAGCTTCTTTTCGGCCGTCTCTCTCTCTCTCTCTCGCCTCTGTCGTCGACTCGCGTCCTAGCTCGGGACAAAAAGAATCGAACGGAAATGGTATTCGCGGCGCGATCGCGCGTCCCCGACGCGCATCGGGGAACGGTCGACGACGGAAAATCTCGTCCCGGACAAATGTCTTTTTTCTTCTCCTCCGGAAAAAAAGAAACGGAACCGACGGGGGAGAGAGAGAGAGTCGGACAAAAACGGTCTCGTTCGACGGGTTGACCGGCGAAGGGAGAAAAAACCCGGGACCGACGACGTTTATCTCGGTAACGAGCCCGGCAACTCATCCGTCGCGTCACGCTCTTGCACTGCGATGTATTGTTTTTGTAATTCGAGTCCGTGTACCGTAATCTTTCGAATCGTATCACCCACGCCGGACAACCGTTAACGTTTCTCGCCACTGGCGACCGAATTTTTCGGTTGTTCGATCGGAGTCCGTTGGCTAACGAGATTCTCGACTCCAGGACGGTAAAGGGAGAACTCACCGTGCTGATGCAGCTTGCCGCCGCCGACGGCCTGTTGCTGCAACTGTCGATGCTGATGAGGCTGCTGCGGCTGTTGCTGCTGTTGCTGCGGAATCGTCGGCGACGTCGGGGCGGTTTGGGACTGCTGTTGCTGTTGCTGCTGTCGGGAATCTCGCGCCATGATGGCCGCGATGCTAAAGTCGGTGGCAGACTGGCGGCTCGACTGGCTGTTGCAGTTGTTGTTCAGATTGTTCAAGAGGCTGCTGTTCGGCGATGGGCTGGAGCTTTCGTCGCCGTCGTCGCGGGTACAGCCGGGCGACAGGCCGCGGCCGGTGGATACCCCGGAGGCGGCGGTGCCCTCGGCCTGCATTTTTCGCCCAAGAAACAGATGTCGAGATTCCTCGTCGTCCTCCTCGCCACCGCCGCCTCCTCCGGCTCCTCCACCACCACCACCGCCGTCACCGCCACCGCCACCCCCGAACGAAGACAGCGTCAAACCGTTTCTCTTCCTACCGGCGAGACCTCGCGACTCCAGCAACATCACCTCGCCCTCTACCTCTCGCGACGCGGCCCTCGGCTCACTCAACTGTTGTCGTTGTCGTCGATTGCGGATCGGTGTTTCGGTCGGCGAGTGTCCGAGACAGTAGTCGGTCTATCTACGCTCTTCCTGACGGGACTCCTCGACATTCTCCCGGAAGATCGCGGTCTCCCGTCGTCGTTGTCGTCGTCGTCGTCGTCGTGATGACGGTGTGGTGGCGGTTCTAGTTGTCGTTGTCGACTCGTTCAGCGACGTCCTCCTCTCTTCTCCGGTAACAGGCTGTCGCTGCTCCGGATGATATTCGGCGATGAATCGAACGTACGTCGAAACGAACAAGAAAGCGACTCGTCGCGACGCGAGACGTCCCGTTACGTCGAGCCTCGAGGTGCGCGGTGTAGCGCGCGCATCGCGGCGACACCTCGATACGCGTCCAACTCTCGAAGCGCAGCGTACTCGTAGCGACACGGCGACGAAGACGACGGAGATGCACGCGCACACCTATCAGGAAACACTGGTGGTCGCGTTCAAGAACGCAAACGCGTCTGCAGACGTCGAGACGGCACTCTGTCGCGGTCACGAGGACAACGACGACCACGACAACAACAGGACATTCGCGAGTCTCTGGGAGAACTCTTCCCAGCGCGGTGGAAGAGGGAGCGGAGACGCGCGCGCAAAGATCTTGATACCGGCTTCTCGCGTATCGGTTCGATGCGTCCCGTGCACGGTGTATACGCGGCGGCGGCGTACGATGTCCCGTGTCCCGAGCCTCTCGAGTGCCGAGTGCGTGGAGAGCGCTCGAGTCGAGCGGAGAGCGCGGACAGAGCGAGAAACGAGAGAGCGACCGGTTGCCCGACAGACTGACCCGCGCCACCGGCGGTCGGCTCCTCGTTTCGGTCCCCACCCCCGGCGCTTCGCGGCTCTCTTCTCTCTTCTCCGGATCGAGGTACGAGGAGTACGAGGTACGAGGTACGCGCGGTACGAGGCGCGGAGCGGCGACCGGCGGTGGCGGTGGCCG
The DNA here is from genome assembly GCA_028455605.1 of Lasioglossum malachurum. Classification (NCBI taxonomy): domain Eukaryota; kingdom Metazoa; phylum Arthropoda; class Insecta; order Hymenoptera; family Halictidae; genus Lasioglossum; species Lasioglossum malachurum. The sequence goes on from CM052314.1 coordinate 31,745,631, forward strand.
AGGGTCGCGCGGGGCTACGGGACGTCGACGTCGACGCCGACGCCAACGCCAAACCCAAACCCGGTGCCGATGCCGAAGCCGAAGCCGGGACAGAGCGCGCACCACTCGACACGGGGTGAGAGACGACCCGAAGAGGGAGAAAAGGCGACTCTGCGGTGGTTCGGTAGGCGGCACCCTCCGGCCAAGCTCCGCCCGAACGATCAGCACCCGGCTCCGCCCGCCGCCTCACTCCTCCTAGGAATTCATCGAGAATGCCTCGACTACCTTATTACCACTGCCGTCTCTCTTCCCCCCCTCTCTCTCACTCTCTCTCTCTCTCGCTCCCTCCCTCCCTTTCCCTCTTCCTATCAATCGCCTCGTTCCCTTCGCTTCTCCTCGCCGCGCCGCGTTTCTTCTCTCGCGATCGCCAACCGGCAGCCAGCTGTCTTCCTAACCGGGTACACCCGCGTACGGCTCGTATGTACGCTTTCGCGGAGCAGCCCCGCATCGGTTGTTCGATTTGCTTTCTTTCCGTTCTCTTTCCTCGCTTTCCTCGTTGATTCCCGCGGTCTTGCCACACCGTATACCGATCTCGCCGGCAGGGTCACCGGTCACCGCGGAGGTTGCACCCGTGTTGGTAGCGACGATGGCGGTGGTGTCGGTGGCGCGGGTTTCTCGTACGAGAGAGCGTGCGTTCCCCTCTCGCGATCCCTTCCCTCCCTCTTTCTCGCGAGCACCGCTCGTCCGCCTCGTTCTCCTCGTCCGACTCGCGACTCGCCCCATCGGAACGTCCTCTTTTTCCCCGTCCAGGTTGTTTCTTTCGCCACGGTCGGCCTCCCGTTTCTCCTCGGGCCTCGAAAGCCCTCTCGCGCGCGAGCTCGCCGCGGACGAGTAACCGAGGAGGGTGGTACGACATTATGGTTTGGTACGAGGCATTCGGTCGCCGGCAGCTGCCATTTTTTCTTACCAGAAGGGAGGGGGGCAATTGCTGACAGCGACCGCTTTCCTCCCTCCGACACCCGCAGCATCCGTTCCGCCATCGCCGCTGTCTCTCTATCCGTTTCCCCTGGATACCGCTGTTTTCGCGATTTTTTCCCCGTTTTCTTTTCTCTTTTCCGGTTTCCCGTTTCCCGTTTCCCGTTTTTCGCCGTCGCGTCCGCTCGGGACAACGCCGCGGATCCTCGCGCCACCACGATAACCCGATCTCTCTGGGTAATCGCCGCGCCGCGCCGCGGCAAAACGAGACGAATTCGACGAACGCGATACCTCGCTCGGGAAACACGGGGATCGACCGAGAACAGAAGACGAACACCGGCATTTCGCCGGTGCGCGTTCGAAAATGAGAAGCCGGCCGCGAAATGGCGCGGCTACGCGCCGCGAGCTGGGAACCCGGCAGATTGCTCCGGATATTATTATAATAAAGCAGGAAATTGCCTGTGCTCGCTAAATACGTAGGTAGCGATACGCGGGGATCGCGCGCGATATCATCGCGGCGGATCATTGTAATTACACGGTTTAAGATATACAAAAAACCGACTGCGATATTATTACGAGTTAGAAATTTCACGCGATTCAATTCCGTTATTATCCGCGAAAGATAAATGTTATAATTCCCGGGGGAGCTGTGCCAGAAATGAGCCGGAAACCATGGACCGACGCGATCGCTGCTCGCTCAACGAAACCCCCGTCACCCCTCTCCTCGTTTTTTCCCCCGTAACGAAAACCACCGACCGTACTAATCGCGATACTCTTCTTTCAGGCCTCCGCGACCACGGTGGTAGCGATCGACGAGGCTTCGTCGATCTCTCGAATGAAACTTTCAGCTCCGGTTTTTTTTTTTTGCCGGCCGGCCGCCTGCCGCAGAGCTCCGCGCGAACCGTCAAAGGGAAAGCCAATGCCGATGTCGAAAGCATCGCTTCCGGTCGTTGCAGCCCTTCCCGGCCGTGGCGTGGTTCTTTCCAAAGCAACTGCCTCGCGCTCGCAAACGGTTACGGCCGACGTTACGATCAGGTGAATCCGTTTAAATACTCGCGGTCCGAGGGAAAACCACTTCAAAGGATCGCGTCAAAGCAGAAGCCTTTCACGACCCCGAGCGACGTTACGTTACGAATGTATCTTTAGATGCGAGGCTCCGCTGCCGCGGATCTGTTCGCCGATGGGGATATGCAGCAGAGTTGAGCAAAAACCAACTGATAATTGAAAATGACTAATGACTGTTTGTGCGTTGTATTAAAACTTTTGTTTCCGTTTAAAGTCCAAAAAGTTAAATTTACTTTAACAAAATTTAATGAAATATAATTTAAATTTAAATTTTCATATATCATGTTATTATTACATACTGTAATTAGAACCGTTCATAAAAATTTTTTGGAATCTATTTTCTTCACAAAAATAAAATAAGAAAATCTGGAAAACTGCGACTAGGATGTTTCCCAGCAGGAAGTTTACCACGTAAAAGCAATGATTTTTTAAGATAACGGAACGTTTCTCTGGAAGGACAAATCCTATTCGGAAATCGTTCTTTGTACAATCTTTCCGCCGTGCGTGCACTTCTTCCACACATTGCTACCTTTCGGCGGAAATGTCTTGTTCTCGCCGTGTCATCGGTGTCTTCCGAAACGAATCTGTACACAGTAGGTTCTCGCTCATTGCCCGTTCTTTACGCGAACCTCGTTCGTTTCGGATTTTACGGAGCGAGTACCTACACTGTGGAATCAAAGTCGCGGGAGGAAGGGACTCGCGAGTTGTCCATATCGATGGGACGGACCTCCGACTCCCAACGGACGAGTTCGGGCCGATGGCCACGGTTCGGCCGTGGTTCGCTCATGGTTCGCTCACGGGGTTGCCGCCTCGTTTGGGGAGAGCTCGTAATCTGCTTAGCCTGACGCTGATCCGGACAAATCGCCGCGCGGTTACGCGGCACTTATTCTCGTCTTTCGTTTGATCGCGAGGCGCGCTCCCTCCGGTTCTACGTTTTGTCGTAGGAATCTGATCGATGACGTTGCCGATCTCCCGGTTGCTATCGAAACGCTCGTCACTGTCCGAGCACGCCGAGCGCTTCGCGTTGGGAATTGTCGCCGGTCGAGAACGCGCTCTTCGCGAGTCTATCGGAACAGGGAATGGAGATGTATACAGGTATTCAGAAGCAGTAGAAAAAAAAACGAGGCTCGTATCGATAGCCGTATTCTGTGTATAGCGCCAACTCGGAACTCGACGGCCACGGGCTGCCCAACCGCGCGTTTACAAGTTTCGCAGTTTCTCTACGCGACGTTTACGTTCGGTCCGTTTCGAATATTTATGTCGCTCGCGATTTCATTTTCTGCGAGCGCTCGGTTGATTGACGGCTACCGAGCTCGCCGGCGCGCGGCGAACCAAACCTCCTGACTTCATCCCCGTATTTTGACGCGCCAGACGCTTAATGCCACGGCGATGTTTAATAATATCGCGAGGAAAGGTTCGCGTAACAAGAGCCACACGGTTGCGTGACCGATCGGAACGCTTGAAAATCGATTCGACGATCTCTTTGACGAACGCCGCGCCAAAACGCCACCACCGTGGCTCGAAGTCGCCTAAACGCGGAGTAATTGTATGCTCGTGATATTTTGTAAATGTTCAGCATTAATTACAAAGTTACCGGTTTTTGTGAGTCGTAGAACTTCATTCTGCTATTGTTCTTTTACTGGGATGGAAAACTACCCTCGTGAGGGTGCTTTTACCTGAGAAGATTTTATTCAAAAAATTTTTTGTTCCTTTGTTTCGAACCACTGTGCGCCTCCTTGTGCGTACGAATGCCTCGAGACGATCGAACGACGATGGAGGAGCATCGGGGAAAGCTTGAAGATCTCCCGAGGGACGAATTTTTTCCGCTCCGAATTTATAAAGTGTTCCCGAGCTTGAAGTAATTTGCGGGACTCGCGGGTACGCGGCAGGGCTGAGGCAGGGCGAGGCGAGTCCTTCTAAAAGCACGAGGAAAGATGAACGTTAATTAAAACTCGGTCCGCTCTCCACCTCGCCAATTTTCTCGGAGGATATCTCTTGAAACCACTTAATCGCTCGACCGCAGAAGTGCCACCAATTTGCCGGCTATACGAAGCGTAGGTTTAGGATTGCCGAGGCGAAGGTGCGACGAGGAGAGACAGAGGGAAGCGACGTCGACGGCGGTGGCCGAAAGAAATGGGTATGATCGCAGTTGGCAACCAGAAGCAGAACCAGAACCGGATAATCCTGAAATCAATCGAGGGGCACGAACGCCTATTAGACGGCGGTTAACCGTAAGCCGAATCCCGCCTCGGATCGTCGTCCAAACCTTTCTTAAAAGTCCTCCGCTCGCTTAATTTCGCGCGTCCGCGTCATCGTTCAACTTTCGAATAGGGCACGCGAACAAATCCGACAATAATTTCGCTGGATGAACGCCACGAATATTTAGCTTCGAACCCTCGATAAGCACGATCGACAGCTCGAATACTGTCGAGACATGGTTTCATGAAAATGTTCTCCTCGGCTTCGTTAATGAGTTATTCACGACAAACAAAACTTACAACAATTTACCTTAATTTTACAAAACACAGCCCAATACCGCAGTTTTCAATAAAGAAGAAGAATAGGGCGTTGGCGTTAGGCGAGCCGGAATCCGTCCACTGTAGCCGTGACACGATATCCATAAACAAATAATTGATAGTTTTCGGCGTTCCACTTCAAACCTTTCGTTGGTATGCCTTAAGTTCAATGAACCCGCAATTGAATATTCTCGTACCCAAAGTCTTCTCCAACTTTGTCCGCGAAATGAACCTTCTTCATCGATCGCTCTACCCACAGCTACTCTCTTTAAAGTCAACGTTTCGAATGCTTGCAACAAAAAGAGAATATTAGGTTGCCAACTAAATTCGCGACCTTTTGCTTCGTAATTCTTTTATTGCATCATTATAACCTAATTCGGTGAACATTCCTTTTGGACTGTATATCATTGGAGAGCTCTGGATTTTGCGATTAATTTGATATAAAGTACTCGTGCTTAAAAAATATATGTAAATGACTTTGTTTGAGAAAATGTGGGGGTCGCGAACTTAGTTGCCAACCTAATACAGCTGTGTCTCATTGCTGGTAATCGTTTAACTAGTGGAAGAAGGACCCTTCTTGTAATAAGCGTCTGATCGACGGAGACTTCGTAATCGGGCTGCAACGATCGCAGCAGTGTTAAAATCCGACGCGCGACATTGGGATTTTGATATCGACCACACGATTCAATAGGCATATGCAGATTGATCGATCGAGTACGTGGAGCGATGGTCGGATTTCGAAACGGTGGTTTTTGCGGGTTTCAAAGTCGAGACGCGAGGGCTTTTTTGTCGAGGGTATCGCGCAGAAACGAAACGAACCTAACCGAGGAGAGGCGAGGCAAGGGCGATAGAGTGTGAGAGAGAGAGAGAGAGAGAGAGAGAGAGAGAGAGAGAGAGAGAGAGGAGAAGGAGAGAGAGGACGAGAGAGGAACGGGTATACCGTGGCGTGGAGGCCGTTGCGTTATCCCTCGGGACGAATATGATGTAAATAAATGATGAGCTGCCCTTAAGGGAGTGGATGCTCCCGAGTGGGGGTAAGAAGTGTTATGAAACATAATTAGCGGCCGCCGCCACCGACTCGCGATGATTACAGGGCGGTGAGCAAAAGTCCTGGTGATGGAGAAGGGAGCCGATGCGGGATAGATTTCCTGGCTGGCTACGAGCTACCTTCTTACCTTCGTAACTCGCGCGTCCGTGTGCACAGACGCGCCTCTCGGGCCTCGCATGTGGTCGCCGACCGCACACCACACGTCGCTTGCTTGCCGCTTGCCGCTCACCAAGCAACAAGGAGCAACAAGGAACAACAAGGACCGAGGGTGCGGTTGCACTCGATTCGATTTAAAATCGCATGCGACGCGTACCTACGGCCGCCTTATTTTTGGGAGCGAAATGGCAGACAACACAGAACGTAGTAAATAACAAAACTTTGATATGAGACTGCGGATCTTTGTGCAAAATAAAAATGGTCCGCGCAAATCGTGTCCGATTTTATGATTGTAGAAAAGGATGGTGACTATATAATCGATTAATAAAGCTGTATTCTTTAAAGTTTAACCATGATTGCATAAGTTCGTGCTCGACTTTCTGATTGTATTCTTTAGAATTTAACGATTGAATTTTATGTTCAAATCCAGCACGATTTTCTAATGGTAGAAAAGAATTCTTTAAAATTCTTTAAAAGTATCCTTTAAAATTCAACCATTGAATTTTATTTTCGAATCGGACACGAACTTGTGCGATCATCTGATACAATAAAACAGGAGCCACAAAGTGACTTAATTCTTTCTTTCATGATTTGAATCAGCTCGAACCAGCGCATGGTATTTGAAATTCGTTTCACCTGTCCACTGCTTTCGCAGTCCAACAATAAGTTTCGCGTGGGTTAAGTATTTACTTGGTTTTCGGCCATTTTTGGCTGCTCGTGGCCCACGGCGTACCGGTTCGCGTCGCACGCGATCAACAATCGCGCCGAACGCGTGTCGGTTCGGTAGAAGCGAGCACACGCTTTCCACAGCTTAGATTCCGAGTCTGATCCAGAGTCGAAGTCGGACTTTCCGCTATCGAACTATATACGCCCACGTTTCGCCTATGCTCGAGCTTTCCTTGGACGTTTCGACCGGGCAATTTCGCCGTTCTGACGCACACACTCGAAAAAGCCACGCGCGAACACACTACAGCGGGATTTGCACGTACAACGCTAACCGCCTACGTGCCGGCCTACACAGTGGCGTCGAAGCCTGCCTCTCGTCCACCAATTTTCCACGTTCCACCGTTACACGCCGCCCGATCCGCGCGTTCCTTCCTCCTGTCGACACGGTTTCGGGAAATCGTCAATCTTGCAAGCTCCGCGTTTTTCAACCGTTCCACTGCGGATCGCTCCGACGCGAAACGTGCCGATCGAGTGGCGCAGGGAACGCGACAACCGCCGCCGCCGTACACGTTGCATAAAACAATCGGAAAACTACTGTCGAAGTATTAACTCTCTGCACACGGAGTTATTATTATTATTATATAGATAGTCTCTTGATAATTCTCTGCTTAGAGTTTATACTTTACTGAACAACACAGGTTGTAAGATTGAATTTGCGTACAGGATATTTTTACTGAACAACACCATCTTCAATACCTCGTTTATTTGTTATGATATGAAAAAGGCATTCGATTCGAAGGGGCAAATGTATTGATAGGCAAACAAATTTTCTCGAGATCAGCGAAGTTTTTTTAAATGGACACGTTTACGTTCGCGTGGATTTAGGAAGAATAAATTCCGTTCGATTACGATAATTTAAGGAAACGAATTTGTAGGGAAGCAAACGGGTGAGTTCATTTCGCCGCCTGAATGTAAGAACTAGGTAACTTGAAATTTGGACATTTAGAGTTATCTACTTCGTATTAAAGAAGAAATCAAGTAGAATTTAATGTAAAAACTGGGTAACCTATCGGAGTAATCTATGACATCTAGTGAGCAGTGTTAAAAAGTAGGCAACTTCTGTTTTGTTGCAAGAAAAAAGGTTTAAAAATTTTTTATATAATCCAAAATGATATTTTTTCATGTATCGTTCCACTTAAAATAAAGAAATATAAGCAGATATTCGCATTATGTTTAAAATAACGATCTCCCTACCATAATCTTAAAACCTGTTTCATCAATTTCTCTAAAATAAGTAATTGTAAGTTACCTAGTTGTTACATTCAGGCGGCGATTTGCAAAAAGCCGACTACGATCTGGAAAAGGGTGAACTTGGAATGCACGGACCCTGTATCGCTTGGTCGGGATAGAAGAGAAACATGTCCATCTCGAGGAAGAGATTGGAAAGCGGTCGCGCCTCGAGGATACGCCAGTGCGCCGCCTAGTCTGTACGTATATGTACGTAAAGTTTAATGGTCACCGGGTATAGTAATTGGTGGCAGTGCTCCGCGAGCCACTATCGGCCGTCGCGTCGGGTAGGCGGATCCTCGATCTTTTTTCAAATTTAACGATCGGCCGTTGAAACCATAGAATGCGCCGACCCCTGCGTTGCTCTCGTGTCGCGACGGATCAATTTACGTGAAAACAAAAAGCAACCATAAAAACCGAACGATTGCACGTGAAACGTTCTCGAGCGGGCGTGCGGGCCCGGCTCGGCCAGGTTGCTCGGGCGCGCGCGATTCATCTCGGGCCGCGCGCTGCGCTGTTTTCGAGGCGATGCAATTTAACGATCCTAAACGCTCCGAGAGAAGGAGCTCGCCTAGCCATGGAAAAAGAAGACTCGATCGAAAGGAGGGCGAGTCGAAGGATCGCGATACGCGTAATTTATTAGGGAACGTTCGACGTTACGTATACGGATCGGTAACATCCCTGGAAATCGTCTCGTCCCCGCATCACTCGTTACCCGGAGATGTGTGCTCGCAAATTTTTACGGCACCTCGCCCGCTTAAGGACTCCTTATCCGAGGTAAACGTGCGTTACGGTCGCCGTAGAACCGCGATCGACCGTCCTAGATACTCGATCCCGAAATTGAGAGGCTAACTCGAAAACTCGGATGAAATTTTTCCACGGGTCACCGTGGAGCCTGCGACGCGTCGCGGGCCGCACCGCCCGCCGCTATTCGAGGACAAACTCGTCAGCATAAACGGCGCTACTTACAAGGTACTTGCAAGGACTTACACCCCAAGTGTCGGACTTTGATTTTGATAATTTTTTGTGAGATGACGGTATTTGGATCCCTAATTATGTATGCAAAATGTTAGGTGTAGTTACTCCATAGTTTTAAAGATATAAAAACAATTAAAGTTTCATAATAATTCATAATAATTGTCCCTCGCGTGGCTGATGTCAGGACGAATCCAACGACCTACTGTGTGCCGCGCTTTTGAAAAAAGAAAATGCCGGATGAATCGTGAGAGGAACACGCGCGGAGTTTGGGCGGAGGGACGGGGCCGGGATCGGAGGGTAAACTCGGGGGCGTCTTCCGTATAAGTATGAAGGGTAGCGGGTTCGCGATGTAGCGTGGCGCGTTGTGGCGCGGCCATTTGGTATGCCGGGCAACGCGACAACATGCTGTGTTATCAGAATTATTGCTGGAGCTCGCGTTTCTAACCAATACGAAGTTAATGCGGCGCGTTAACATTCGTGGGGTGCGCTCGAAGGCTCGCATCCCCGCAAGCTGTGGCCGAACTATCCCGTTCCGGAGGCCGTCCTCCCGCTCCGTTCCGTACCGTTTCGCTCGGTTCCTCTCTTTCTTAGCCTGGCCTCTCGTTCCCCCTGCATATTGCTTTCGCGCACGTACGCATATGTCGCCGAATATCTTACGTAAGGGGTTGACTCGAAGCCGGTGTGTTTCGTCGGCGAACCATCACGCAACCAAGCCGCGCCGCGTAGCCGTGTCACGTGCCCCGTATAGCCGAATAAACTTTCCCAACTATTGAAATTGTCCGGCGGAATTGAGTCGGTGGTCCGGTAAAAAGTTGAAATCCGAGGAACGACGGGGGTCGATCGAGGGGAAGATCGAGCTGGCGGAGGATTCTTCGAGCGGAGCAGCTCGCAGACTCGAACCGTCGAACCTCGACCCAGTTCCCGGTTCAGCCCGAGAGAGTTCGCGGTGGCGTATTCCCCGAGTCGCGGAACCATTCCCGAGTAACGAATCCATTTTTCTCGTGGCAATATCGGATCCGATATCGCGGCAGTAAATAGCAAGGATATTATGCATCGGCCTAATAACGATCGTAATAAACTTACGAGCTACTTTATGGGCCGACCGCTGCCGGATGCTTTCGGCTGTTTGGACAGATGACGCGAATCGTAAAAATTTCGTCGATTTTATTCCTCCGGGTTTTCTCCGCGCGTCTACCCTCGCCGTGCGCCTTCGACGAATCGATCGAATTTATCGGCCGACCCACTGTCCCGACTCCGCTCGATAAACTCGAATCACCGGCATCCATGGGAGAATAATTCGCCGAGCGATTTTCAACGGTGTCTTAACCCTTATCACGGTCCAGAAGCATTTCCAGTCGAGTTTTCTATTACAGCATTGCTTGTGAAAATGCATATGCAAATAAATGCATAAAGATCTGCAGTCTAATGCGTACGTTAACAAAGAAAGTTCCGGTCGAATCAGTGTACAACAATTCTGTGAGTAGAGAGGGAGGGAGAAGGAAGAATCGGTGAAATTCGTTCGATCATGCGGTCCGGTAATAATAATCGAATTGCGACTCCCGGCGAATTTAAGTGTCGACGGTCGTGTTTAATTCGACGTTTGTCTCGGCCTATCTCTCGGTGAGCTGCAATTTCTGTGTACGTTACGCGGGGCACCGCGTACGTGATGGTTCACCCGGTATGCAGGCAATAATTCTGACGTTGTATCACCTATCGACCTAAGTATTAGGCGGCGGCCGATATAATGACCTATCTAAGGCGAAATAGAAGGGTACAGAGACGCCGCGGGAACGCGCGTTATTACATGCTATTGGGAACTAATTTGAATCAATTTACTTTAGGTGGCCTCTCTCGGCGCACTTTCTTAAGTCCGACTCGCGTTTAGCACTCGCGCGCTCGGGCCGGAGCGGAGCCGGGCCCGCTAATTCGCCTTTATACTCGGATACCTGTTCCGCGTTTTCTATAAGCCCGATTATTCGCGGCGAGGCAACGCTTTCTCGTCGGAAGCTTGGAAAAAGCGCCGAGGACAAGGGTGCAGGCGTACAAAAGCGCAGTTTCGAAGCGGAAGAGCGCGCCGGTGCAGCAGCGGTGCAGAAGTGTAGCAACGCGGGGTCGCTCGAGGATCGTAAAGCCTCGATTCTGCACGGACGTCGATTCGATCTCTAATCCGTGGATTAGAGGCGGCGCGCTAGAAAAAATCGCAACACCGATTTCATTAAATTCTTCACGCTTCTCCCTCGTTCTCTCTCTCTCGAGCTGCCTTCGGTTCCCGTTCTCGTTCTCGTTCCCATTCCCGTTCCCTTTCCCGTGTTCCTGTTCTCGTTTCTATTCCCGAACCCCGGCACTCCCCGCGTCCCTCTTCGCGAATCGTAAATCTCGCTATCGGAGGATTTATTGCCTTCGAATCGGGTTCTCTATCGCGTCGAACGACTTATCGCGTTTATTCGCGTGCTCGTTTAGCTACGTGGCCTACGTAGAAGCCGCGTACCTGCCTGTCGATGTCGATGAACGAGCGACGACGCGATCCAGCCCGCGGAAATTTCTGCTCGATGGCGTTCCGCGCGTTCGATAACCTCTGAGAAATTTCAGAGAGTCGGAGATTCGAAGAGAGAGAGAGAGAGAGCGAGAGAGGGAGGGGGAGAGAGAGGAAGGCCCCGTTGAAACTGCAAAATTAATTGCACAGATAAGCGTGACGGTTACGCGAGGAATCGCGCGTGCCTCAGGATCGGCGAGGATCGGGGATCCACGGTGGCACGAGTCAAGGGTGCGCCAAACGCGCCCTTCGTTCACAGTTCGATTCTCCACGGGGATCGGGATCAGCCGGTAGCGCCCCTCTCGCTCGTTCTTTCGCTCGTAAATCAAGGATTAAGCCGGATGCGTGTAATTCGCAGCAGTTTTAACCGTAAACAGTTTAATCTCGGTCGCGAGTCGAAATCGTCCACGTCAAAACAAGAGATTCTTCACGCCGAGCCGCCGCGCCCCAAGTATTTAGAATGCCCTCCAAAGGGACAACCTCTTTTCCTGAACGCAGGGAGAGAGACCCGGGAGAAATAGTTAGCGAACACAGAAACCGTGTAATGCGCGGCTTAACCCTCGAACGGAGGATCCTTTAGCTACCGACTCGTTCGATGCGAGGCCCGTTTCCACCCACGACACTCGGATTCGTACTCGTGTTCACTCGGTTACATCCTACGGATATTAGAGAAGCAAATTTTTAAAGGTGAAGGAGAGTGATGGCTAGACTGCGGATCTTTATGAGTTTATATCAAAATTGAGTAGATGAAACTGAAAGTTGTTGAAATATTTAAAAAATTGAAGACGTCAATACATGATTTCTCCTGTATGGAAATGATTAAGGTTTCATTCGTGCCGATGAAAACAGTGTCGGTGAAATAGGTTGTCGACGAACCAAGGGTAACCCGCATCGTGCATTCCATGTCTCTATAAAGACAACAAAGATATAGACAGCGATATGACCACAGGTGCAACATGACCAAGGGTAATGGAAGTCAATAAAGATATCTTTCTTATTTCAACGACTTCTTCGATAAATATAGAACTAATTTCTTTTTACCACGTTTTGATTAACTCGCTTTCTTGTCTGTCTGTTCGGTACAAATTTTGCAATTGATTTTTTGATTGTACGCGAATAGATGAATAATTAAAATTGATGAAACGTGTCTTTAAAATAAATATTTCCGCCCAGATTGTCGTTTCATAATAACTACATGCTTAAGTGACCGTCATTACTCCATTCTCTCATACTTCTAAGAATATTCGAGAGGAAGCATGGCGGCGCAGCGCGGTGCGGCGTCGAGAAAGGCAAATTAGTGTTTTCGTTACGGCGAATGGTCGAGTGTTTTCCTGGCTCCATACGGCGCGGGGCAAGTGTTTCGGATCCACTCGAGCTATCCTCGTCGTAAGCCTCTTCAAATATTACGAGAACCCCCGTCGCCGTGCTCCGAAAAAAAGGCTTTCCCTGGCTCCGAAACATCGTCGAGAACAACGTTACCGGCGTTGTTGTTGCTTCGACAGCTACCGTCGACGATCCGCCGAGAGAACAAGACGTATCTCGTTTTCGTTCGGATGCAGAGTCGACAATCAGTTACGACGCAGTTAACAGTTTATTCGCGACGTTTACGGAAGTCGCTCGTCGCTCGTCGCCACCGCGAGAAAAAGGAAGAAGAGTCTCGGTCTCTTCGGACGGCGAAGAGATCTCTCGGAGAGAAAGAGGAAGAGAGAGAGAGAGAGAGAGAGAGAGGTGCTCAAAGAATCTCGAGGAGCACGAAAACGTTGTACTAATGGTATGCAGAGTTTCGAGTTGGGTCGCTCGTCAAACCGGAGAGGTGAAATGTGGCTTCGAGACCTCTAAAGCGTATCTGATCCCGTGGCAGTACGGTGATCCGTGAAACATCTTGTTAGCTCGGTATAAACGGATAAAAGGAACGTCTGTGGAGAGTAGCTCCCATGAAACGAGAGACTGTTCGTTTTGCTCAAACGGTTTCACGCTACGCCTCCTAACGATATTTATTCCGGCGAATGGCCACCTCGTAAAATTATTTATCGACGAAAGAAACGTTTTAACCGCGATCGCCCTCCCACCGGTGCGTTAGTTTGTCGCTGGGAAACGCTATTCGATCCGCACCAGCGAATATAATTGCGACACGCTGTCGTGGAAGCGCGCGTCTCGCGGACCATTCCCGATGCCCACTCGCTTCCTAGAATCCGCGAGGGGTATACTCTGCCCACGGTAGTAATCGTCGGACAAACACTCGTCGCGATCGCAACAATCTATCGGACCGCATTTCATTCTCATATTTTAATGTCCTTGGAGCCCGGGAATCCGTGGACTACGTGGAAGGTAGTTTTCCTAGCACACGTTAATATAACAATTACTAATAGTCATTTCAATATTAACCACAGTGAACCTAGAAATATTGTCTGCTCGAAGAAGAGTATCCGAGCAGAGCTTCATTTTTAATTTAATTAATAATCATATTGATTGGCCCTCTCCATTTGCGCAAATCAATTTCTATATACCGGAACGTGTGTTGAGAACTAGAGCAGGATTTCAAACACTTAAAGCCAGATCTACTTATGGATTAATTAATCCAATAAATCGCATTATTAGCTAGAAGATTAGATTAGAAGATGTCCGATCCAGGGCGAGTAACGCGGGTGCGTGAGTCCCGGTGTCTCATTGTGGACGATCAGACAACCCTCGAATGGTTGGTCATCCATCAATTTTCGTCGCTTGATGGCGAACCACTTGCGCGATCACCGGTGCTTAATATGTATCCGCTTCCAACGACAATTTTTCTTGTTTCGTTCGTGACGCAGCGAGCGGTTCGTTCGGAGATAGCAGAGATAGAAAGAATCGCGACTCGCCTCGCGAAAGGTGTTCGCTTCGGCTTCGGGGATTCTGAAGAGGGACGGGAGGAGAACGTCAGAAGCGTTAACGTTCGAGGCGTGTGCGTGGCATCAGCGAACTCGTCGGCGCGAGATATCGGGCGTATTTAGAATGCATCGGGCTTTCTAGAAGGACGTATCCTGCTCGTTTCGTTTTATATCATCTTTTCCTTTCTTTTTTGTTTGCCTTGATCGGAACCGCGTCCGCTATCGGCCGCGTAGATCGCGTATTCTGGTTGCGCGGTACGATGATCGAGTCTGGATTGGTAGCAAAAGAGTTTCCAAGGTAGACGAATCTGCTCGGTTCGACCGCGGATCATTATACGGAAGAAAAATATCTTTTATAAGACGTATGAATCGCTTAAGAACGTTTTCCTCGAATAATTCTGACTAGGTCTAAAGTAATATGTAAAACGCATGAAATAATTTCCATTTAATTTATGGGAATACACGCGAACTTAATTTTCCGAATGACAGATGTTGCTGATTATGATTTCATTGGAATATGATGGACTTGGAAATTGCAAGACACAGCAGCCAAATAAAAATGTAATTCTTCTTTTAATTACCTTATTAAGGTGAAACTAATACACTTCAATCGTTTTAATACCCCCACTGTTTTAAGTTGTACGTACCTATTTCCGTCATAAATGCATAAAATCCGCAGTCTAGTAACATGCAACTCGATTCTTTCGATCTTTACACTGTGTCAAACTGCAGCTACTCATCGTTGTCGTGAATGCATAAAATCCGCAGTCTACTTGTGGTGGTCGCGGTTAAACGCGCGGGGCCGAGAGGGGCGGAAGAAAGACAGAGAGAGAGAGAGAGAGAGGAGTGGATGAGAGGAGGTAGAAAATCGCGTAAGCGAGTGTGCGTGTGGACGCGCGAGGACGCGAGCATAGGTGTGCGCGAGACCGAGAAAGAAAGAGCGAAGGCTGGAGGAAGGGAGAATAAGAGAGCGGGAGGGGAAGAGAGAGAGAGAGAGCGAGAGAGAGACACCCGCGCGCTAAGGAGGGTGGGCTGACGAGTGGCAGGTTGTACCCGGAATACCCACCGCGGTGCTTCGCTCAGTGGGGTCTCCTCTCTTATTCTAAATGCTGGCGAGCCGAGAAGAGGACCGAGCCGATGTTATCTTCTCCGCTGGAGAGGGATAAAAGCTTAAAGGCTGCAGCCAACTACGATGATACCACCGGTATACGAGAGTGTCAGAAGGCTTGAAGCCTCGAAGAAGGCCTGCAACGTATGCTCGCTACGAATGGATATACCGAGTGGAGCGGAGGAGGGTGGTGTGCGCGCGGTGACTCGGACGAGGGAGCCCAAAGCGAGAGAAAGAGGTTTGGCCAGATTGGAATGCGGTGACCGGCAGGCTGCGAAGACTCCGCGCCGCGCCGTGCCACCGACAGAGAACGACGAAGAAAGAGAACGCTAGGAACGAATGGCCTAACCTTGCGTTACCCGGCTAACACCGGGGGACACTGACGTACCCCCCGCGGAGGAACGCGCCAGCCTAACTCATACACCTACCGTGTCTCTTGCACCTATGCCCGTCCGAGCGATCGTAACCCAGCGTTCCGTGGCGAGGCGAGAGACCCTAAACTCTAAACTCTGCGAGGCCGGAGAACATCCCGCGACACTTTCCCCTTTTTCCCCCTTCTTCGCTCTTCGCCTTCACTCGCCGGGAGAGATAGCGCGAGCCGATCGAATCGATCGGAATCGATATACCGGTCGCGAGACCAGAAGAGGAGTGGAGAGAGCGAGAAACGAGAAGCTACGAATAGCTGGGACCAACATAAGAATCGGCGGAGGCGGTAGATAACGAGGATGATGACAGCAACGATGATTTAATGCCGCGCGCAACTTAATGACCGAGTTGGGCCCTCGGGCCTCGACGTTATTCTTCAGGACCATTCACAACACTCGCCGACCCTGCGCTCATCGTGCGACCCCCCGCGGATTCCGCGCGGAGCTTAACCCCAACGTGCCAATTCATTTCTCCTCCTGCCGGCATTAGGCTTGGTTTATGGTAGCATTTACAATTATAATCGGCCCATTCGCTGCCGATAACCAACAAGAAATCCACGAAACCTGAAAGAGGTACGAACGACCGTGTCTCGTTCAGCTCTCGCGGCCACCCTTCCACCATCTCCTGCGACTCGGCTCCACGTTTGCTCGCGCGCTCACCGTCCCTCGCAGCGATTTCGATTCGATTCGTTCCGCTTGAACGGACCACCCCTCCCTATCGCTCCCCCTCTCTTCCGCTCGCTCGCCATAAAAATGATTCTCGATGTTTTCGTTGAAGCAATAACCGCCGCTCCGTTCGGGATCCAAAGGAATCTACCTCGAAGAGCGGATCCCGGCCGAGTTCGATCTCGATCATCGATTCAACGCGATGAACTACCGTGACGACTCGGCCAACGTGTGGGCCCCCGCGTCACAGGCCCAAAAAAAGGAAAACAAACGTCGGGGGAGCGAGGGGAGCAGGAGAAGGGTCGTTCTCGAAGAGGAGAAGAACGGCCCGGCGGCCGTGTGAAAAGATTTCGGGCAGCAGGTGTCTATGAATCCGAAGAGATGAAAATCTCGCGCAGGTATTTATCGCTCGAAAACCTAAACCACGCCCACACTTCGCTGCCCACAAATCAATCGAGGAACGACAGGCTATGAAACGGCGAGGGACGGGGCGGAGGGAAACGGTGCGGATGCGTCGGCGTCGCAACGAGCAGGGCGAGGGTCGTCCTCGTCGCTTGTCCTCCGTCCTCCGCCGTTCCAGACGACTTCGAAAGGGTGGAGGAACCGGGGGGACCACCGGCCGGGGAGGGGCGGCGAATCGATTTGTCAAGTTTCGAAACACGGCAGTCGATTGCACCGGCACGACATCGATAACGCTAACGAGAATGACGCGCGATGGCGTCAGATGCGACAGCCGTAGCCGCGGGAAAGGAGCTACGGACTCGCTACAGTTCCCCGGGACCGACAACGGGAAATCGTATCGAGAACTTTCGCGTGTTTTTGCTCCAACAAATTTCGGTATCGGGCCTGTTCCCGATGTCCGAGCGGACGGGCCAACGAACGAACGAACGAACGAACGAACGAGCGAGAGAGCAAAGGCAAAGCCCGCTCTGCTCGAGCGTGAATCGAAAAACGAGCGAATCGAAACGAATCGAATCGTCGTACCCAATCTCGCATTGTATACGAGCTACGGGACTGCCTCATTTGTCGCGTTAATAATTATAAGAAGGTGTGACCCTCCTTCGCACGCTACACCTACGGACAGGCGCATTTATAAATCTCGGCTTGCGAGCGCGGTCGCGCCGTTCCGACGTTCTCAACCGTCCAATCTCGGGCTGTATTCGTGAGAGAACATTCGGAAGTTGATTCTTCCGCGATGAATATATCGTTTGAGAACACGATCCAGATTCCCGACGCTGGTCCCACCGATCGACAAACGTCAATAGACTGCGAACCTTGCGCAAAATAAAAATCGTTAGCATCAATTGCAAGAAACGGTCATCGTATGCGAGATTCTTTTCTTCTTTAACAATCTTGATAAGTTCAAGACGATATCTATTGACATCCTTAAATGCATTTAATATTAATTTAATAATAAAGCTGGCTCGATCGATCTCGTCGACGATCCCAGGACACCCTTTTGTCCAACGGAAGCGTTTACGTATAAACAGGGAGCAGAGCAACGCTAGCTGGACGACCAATCGTCAGCTTTTGTCGCTGTGATCGACGATCTTACAGTTTCTCTGTATCTCGAGCGTAAACGTTCACTCTCGGGGGACCGGGTTGGGAACCTCTGTGCCTTAGGTACGCGCGTATAGAGCCCTGAAACCACGGGGGGCGACGTAAACTAACCGCCGGTTAATTATTGTCCTCTCGCACGGCGGGCCCGGAATCCCTCCTCCTCCTCCTCTCGTTCCTCCAGTGTCCTCCTCTTCCTCCGCCTTTTCTCTCGCTCTTCGATCGTTCGCGAGGGAGAGAGAAAGAGGATTCGCTCTTCTCCTCCGATGAACCCCTTCCCCGACAGCGAATGGACCACGAATGGGTCTGACACGGGACCTGCGCGACGGTGAATCGGTGCCACCGTACCGCAGTACCAACGGAAGCGGGGAACGATGCAGGAGGATCTAGAAGAGCGAACAGGAGAAAAAAATCTTGGGGTGCAACGGGGGACTATGGTGGGGCGATGGGGGGGGGGCCGGGGACGGAGGCGCGCGAGAACTCCCGAGGGCCTGCTAAGGACCAGAACTACCGTGGTAGCATTCAATTAGCCTCGCGGCATGTGAAATATTATTGTCTGGCTCGTTTCATACACTCGATTTTTAAAAGGGGAGAAAGAAAGGCATTACGCCGACCTCTTAACATATTTCACTACCGAATCGTTCTCTCCCCCGCCTCTCGGTCCCGTGTTCGAACCGTGTTTCCACTTCCACTTCTGGAACCCTGCCTGACCTTACTCTTCTCTTTAATTCACGATTCTTTCGATCGTTTTTCGACCGTCGACGATCTCCACGTCGACGGTCCCAGTGCGGATATCGTTCCCGTCGGTCGAGATTGTCGTTTCCTCTAATGGATCCAGGATAATTGAAACGATCGATTGCCAGACAGCAATAACCTCACCGAGCCAAACAGTTCCAGTCACGAATCCTGTCGTATCGTCGGAATATTCTTAAACGCTCGGGAAACATCGATCGCTGGTTGTTCGAGCCGAGTCCTCTACGAGGTACGGGGGAAACTGGCGAGGAGAGACTTTGCGAAACGCTTTGCGCGTCTTCCCGTAGCTAGAGCTCGGATAGCTCTGCTGCCATCTGGCCGCCCTTTGCCTCCACGATTGACCCATCGTTTACGGAGAGGCTAGTCGCGCGAGCAGGCGCACAATTTCCTCGTTACTCGGACGGAGTCCCGGAGACTGTAAGATCGAGTGGCCGGAGTTTGCCAAAACCGCGAGAAACTATTTCATTGTCAATGTCGGCGCAGGAGCTCGAGAACGAGACATCGGAAAGCGAGCGGAGCCAAGACGGGACTTCCTGCTGTCGTCCATTAGTCTCGGAAATAGTCTTTGCCGCGAGAGGATTTGTGCGGTCGTTTTCGAGTATATACTCCGAACGGAGGAAGGGAACGAGAACGGGCGAGAGAGAGAGAGAGAGAGAGAGAGAGAGAGAGAGAGAGAGAGAGAGAGGAGAAGCGAATCGATTCGAGCATCGGTGTGCTCGGCGAACGCGTTTGCAGGGATTACCGCGAGCGGAATCTTTTTTTCAGAGCTCTGTTCGCGAGAAACTAGATGAGGCGGGGTGAGGCGAAGCGAGGCGAGGCGCTCCGAACAAGAGCGTTCCCGTTCGACAAGGATGGACGGAGGGTGCGGGCTGAAATTGGCGAAGGTAACCAAGCACGCGGGAACCTCGCGACAGGAACAGCGTTGCCGTCGAGTTGTCTGGCTGATTTCCTGCTTCGAAGCGAGCAGACTCGTCCCTTTAGCGATTCCCAAGGGATGGCGGGAGGTTAGGGGTGAGCCGGTTGAACGGTGCCTGGAAACCGGAGCGAGGAAGGGGGTGGCTTTGGGGGCGGGAGTGCTGATGGCGGCCGAGCGAGAAGAGGAGAAGGACCGGGGACGCGCGCGCGGCCGCGCACGCCAAACAGACCGAAGCAGAGAGAGAGAGAGAGAGAGAGAGAGAGAGAGAGAGAGAGAGAGAGAGAACGCCGCGCGTCGGACCGTGTAATTGAGTCCCGTGCGCGATCGCTACTTTATCGACCCCCTTATGCCTACCCCCTTTCATCCTTCGCTTCAACCCCTTATCTTCTCTTTCCCCCCGACGAAGCCGATTCCTTGTCTCGCTCGACAACCGACGCGCCACCCTCCAACTCCATCTTCCCGCTTCTCCACCCAACCGTCTCACCCCACTGAATCTTCCATCTTTTTCGCGCGACGACGCCCTCTGACACCCACCGACGCACCAAAGACGTCGTCTACGAGGACCGCTATCGCTACGACTACGATGACGACGAGGGCGACGAGGACGACGACTACGACGATAATGACGACGGTCGGGAAACAGAGGGTGGCGGTCGAGGAAGGTTCGACGCTCCGAAAATTGATGAAAACGAGCTGCCGTTGTTCCGCGCGATTTCACTCACGACGTCTTCCCGGCCTCCTCCCCGGTTCGATCCGTTTGTTCTGGAACTCGAACATATGCAACCGGGTCCTCGGATGGAATCGAACGGACCAGCAGCACGGAGGAGGAACGCGTCTCTATTTCGGGTGCGGGCCGGCCAGAAGATCCGGCCGGCTTGCCATTCGAGACGGGTAAATATTTCATTGAACTCGTTGCGGGAAACTGTTATTTCAATAAGGTTATCGCAGACAATCCGTCCGAAGAGATTCGCGTGTTACACGACGGTTCGCATCAACGAGTCGCATCTATCTTCGATACGGTTCCGTGCTCGGTAAATTATCTACGAAGACCAAGTATATCGGAGTCGAGAGTCCCGCTGAGACTCATCGGAGCAGCTTTATTTAGCTCCGGCCAATTCACACCAAAGATGAATCTGCCTCCGCGGCCGCCATCAAGCATCCCTGGCAGACAGCTACGCGCCGTAAAATCCATACGTAGCCGGGCGTCACGGATAGACATATATCAATCCGTACTAGACGTATATCGGTCTGTGTTTGGAAAAAGGTACGCCCCGCATAACCCGTCGTTCCACCTATGCGTTCGTACCTATAGTCGAACTGCCAGACAGGTAGACGGATGGATCGACGGACGAACGGACGACCAGACTGACGGACAGGCTGACGGTAAACGACCACCGGGCATCGTTTGTCGGACCGTTTTCCTTCCGCTTTTCCTTCTTGCCAGAATTTCCCGACGACGCGAGAAGAGGAACATTTCTTCGCGCCCTCTCCACGCGTCCCTCCCCTCCCCCCTCTCTGTCCTCGATGGACCCTAATCTCCCAAACACGTGACCAAAACCTGAAGACGCTCCTGGATTTCATCGAACGTTTCTGTGGTTGTAAAACTAATATTTCTAGAAACAAAATTACCTATCCAAGATGAAGACAGAGTTGTGCTAATTACACAATTGAATTACATTTTCATTCAATTGCTTAAATGCTTCAGTTCACAATGAATCCGTTTTGTAAATAATCGAGATTCTGAGGAGTCTCTTCAGTACCGAGTACTCAATCAAACAACGGACACACTTCCAACGAAAAATTAATTTTACAGGTTTCCGCCACGTTTTCTCTCCTCTCGTCTCGGCGTTTACCTCGCAGCGGTTCCGACGACGGGCACAGGATGCTCCCTATCTCCGAAAGAAAGTTCGTTTTACGAGTTCCCCGCAATTACCGCGCGCGGCGCTCTCCCGCGATTCGTCGTGGATAGGAATTTATAGTTATCGTTATCGGATTCGCGTTACGCAAAGCTTAATTACTCTCGGATCGTGCTTTCAATGGGGCCGGCGTACTCACGAACAATTAACTAATTTTTGCGTAATTGCGCCTTGCCGGTACCGCTCGCCTATCCCGGAGAGGAGAGAGCGAAGAGAGAGAGAGACAGAGAGAGGAGAGAGAAGAGCGAGGAAGGGTTCGGATGCCTATCTCTCATTTCCCGCGAAGCAATTACGGTGAAACCATGATGATTATTTCGAGGCTTTCGCCCGACGAACGATCGATCCTCGAAACAGTCATTAACCGATTGGAAGCGTACGTGCCCGCCACGGGAGTCGAGAACCAAAGGGTTGCAGTTGTTTCTAACGAAATGAAATGGATCCCTGTGCGCGTTTCGTGAGATCGACGCGTTACGGTTACGGTTACGGTTACGGATCGCCTCTCGTCGCCTTTCTCCAGCGTCCTTTCGCGCGTCTTCGCGACCCCTCGTTTCCCTTCTCCATCTCGAATCGGCGACAAAACGATCGATCGAACTCTGCTACGTGGAACAGAGAAAGAAATTCGAGAGAAACGACTCGCTCGGAGCAAACAGTTCTACGATAGGGAGAACAAAAAGAAGTGGAAGAAGTGGAAGAAGAAAAAGAGAAAGGAAATTAAACCCTTCGGTCCCGCGAGATCCTTTAAGGTGGCCGATCCGCGTAATAGAGAAATGATTTGATTAAAATGTAAAGGAGGTCCGGACCTTCTGTTTGCGCATTTCACGGTTCGCCTGTAAAAAGCACGGGGCTCCACCCGTTAGACAGATGGCAGTCGCCGCACTCAATGGCCTGAGAAATTGGATCGCGTTTTAACTCCCTTACGTTTTCAGCTCTCCGTGCTGCAGATACCGGAGTCGGTGCAACCGGCAACAAGCAACCGGCAACCGGCAGCCATTCTTGGAGTACTTTCTACGTGCCTACCGACCGATCCTAATCCCGCGCCGAAACAAACGGCGGAAACGTCGAGCGGACGAAACGAGAATCGTCGCCGCGCCTTTTCTTCTCTCCTCTCCTCTCTCCGCCACATCTCTCTCGCTCTTTCTCTCTCTCTTTTCTTCTCCGGTTGTTCCGCGCTTGCATACGAACATTTTTTCGCTCGTCCACGACCGATAGGGAAACGAATTTGAACGCGGCGGCCGCATCGAGAAATGACCGTCAGCTGGACAAATTGCTGACAGAGGAAAGACGCGGAAGCACGCGAGTCGCCAACAACGAGAGCTAAGCACGCACACCCTAATTACACGCAAACCGACCGAAAGCAATCTCCTTTGCGACTCCGGCCAGAACTGTCCCCGGGGGATCGGCCGCAGCTTTTATCGAGGTAACGTTTCGCGAGTTCGCTCGTGCCGCTCGCCGAGCCCGATCGAATCGAATCGAATCGCGTCGAGAGAAATTCGTCGGAAAGTCCTTTCCGTGGCCTCGGAAGAGAGATCCACAGAAGATTGAAGACAACTAGATTCAAAATATAAACCAAACATCGACGAATTGCGATTTTTCAAAGTATTATAACAAAACGAAAAGTAAAATATTTTATTTCGTGTTTCTGGTTGTCAAGATGGAAATATCTTATTTTGTGGATAACAAATTGTTGAAATAGAAATATTTTATTTTCGAGAGAGAGAGAGAAATTGTATATCTTATTCGAAATAATATTTTCTTTAAGCAAAAAATAAAATCTAAAATATATTAAGTAGTACTTGAAATATATATTTGTTTCGCCAAATAATGCCCACCTCTGAGTAGACTGCGGATTTTGATGTATTCATGAAGAAATTTGCTTAGTGAAATATACGTGGAACAGATCGGAAAAATCTAAAAATACTGTTACGTTATTTTCGACGTGTCCGGCTGCAATAAAAAACGGAGACCGCGGTGTGTATCGTAACTTTTACGTCGAGACTCCTACACCTGATCCTACATCGCAGTTCAAACGCGCCTTTCTGCGGGACTACTAATTCCTTGCACTGTTCCGCTCGGCCACCGGAGGATCGTCGTAAAGTCCGACGGGTGTGTACCCCGCGGGAGTCCGCCGTGCAAAACCGTGGTGCTTCGCGAGCATACTAAACATTCGGAGCCGCGAGCATCGGTAGCTACGTCGTCGACGGCTGACAATGACATCGACTTCCTCCGGCGTGTTTCCCTGCCGGTTTCTCCGATCTAATGCCCTGCCGTGTCAGTGCGCTGTCGACTTTACCGGTTTAACCCCGATTGCGCGCGGATGCTCTAAATAGTGGCTCCTCGTATTCCGCTCTAATCGAATGGAAACATCGTGCCCCATCTCTCCTCTCCTCGACGATCACTCCCTGCTTCGTCTCCTCCTCGAGGTTTTTACCTCCTCCTCCCTTCTCCCGTGAAAAGTAAACCCGGGAAAAGATGGGCATGGGCGTGAAAGAAAACGGGACGGGGAAACCGAGGGGAGAGAGCACGCGGGGAAGAACGCGAACGCGGCGTGGGTGGACAATCCCGAGTTCTCGAGAGCAGAAGGTGATACGGAGGCACGGTCGAACGATCGTGCTCCCGAGAATGGTAGGGATGAACGGGACTTCTGGTGGGAGCGCGGATCCATCCAGAGCGGGGATGAATATCGCTCGGTGGGGATGCCGATCAACGCCGAGACGACGCAGGGACGACAGGGGCGGCAAGGGCGACGGGGACAGAGGAGAGCAGAAGGGAACAGAACCGGGGAGAAAGGGGGCGGAAGGGGGTGACGGTGGCGACGAGGGCGGGCGAACGCGGGCGAGGGGTGACAGAGGGGTCGAGGTACAAACCTGGTGGCAGCAATCACCGTGAGTGGGCGACACGCGCTTCTCTTCTCTTGGGTTATCAGCCTGATGAGCCACTCTCCAACCTCCTTCTCCGTTCGGCTTCTTCTTCCTTCTCTCTCCCCCCCTCTCTCTCTCTCTCTCTCTTCTTTTTCTTGTCCTCTTGCTGTGAATCTCTCTTCACGCTCGATTCGTTCGTGCTCCTCTTCCTGTTCCTGTTCTTGCGTTCGCGTCCGCGCCGAAAGAGAGGTTGGTTATCGGCACACGGGAGACCGGGGTCGAAAGTAACACAGGGCGACACTAAAATTGTAAATATTTCATATATTATGTGAAACTAGTGCTCCAACGTACACGTTGTTTCGATCATACGGGGTGGAAATTATAAAGCGTTACAGACGAATATCCCCAAAAATATTGGTTACACGCAAAAATATTTCAGATGAAAGTTATTCAGTACCGATTTAAAAAAAGGAAGTTGACCTTCACCCCACCTTGGAGTGTCCACCGGGAAAAATAAAAGTCCCACCACATGACGTCCCCCTCGGTACTGAACAACTTTCATCCGAAACATTTTTGCATATAATCAATATTTTGGAAATATTTGTCTGTAACGCTTTATAATTTCCACCCTGTATAAATGTCCGATTAACTTGCAGATATACTCACCAAAATGATTTTTCTAAATGTAACTTTTCCTTAGTGGGTTGCAACTGTGATTACTTTTTTATCCGTGTGCAAGTGAGGGCTTTCTTCTATCTGGAACTCTTCGATTTGATTTTTTAAAACGTAAAACTGATCGTCGCTCGAGCATGCAGTTGGTGTGCCTGAGTAAGTAAAGTCTCGAGACTTATGGACCCAAGTGGGTTCAACGTCGTCTATCTTTTTCAATAAAAATAGAAGAGAGTCCGGGTCTCTGGTGCAGTCGTACCCGCCTGTATCGCCACACGTTGCTTAAAGAACAACCGCCTGCCGCTAAAACAACGGAAAAGAAAGACAACGACACCGACGACGACGACGAGTTTGCGAGTGGGCGAACCACCTACCCCCGTGAGCAGCATAACTACTCTACTTACGCTAAACGTCTGCTCAGAGTTTTACCATATGACGCTACCGATCGAGTGAGCTCGCTTACCGAGGGGCTGGTAACGATGGCGAGGGACGCGATGTTACCTCTGCGACATGCGGCACCGTCGTATAGACAGCACGGAACAATTTGTATTAAAATGAGCGCTGCCCGAGCACCGACGAGCGATTTTCCGTGAAATCCGTGGCCCGGCAGCCTCCGGGAAAAACAAGGAAAAACGCTTGCCATTCTCCGAACGGAAAAACAGCTCCGTTTAAACCGAGCTCGCGAACACGCAACGCACCCCCAAATTCCGTTCGCGTCGATTTCGATCAAAATTATCCCGCGGCAAGTCCTTTTTCACGCTTTCGGAGCAATTAAGAGAAAAAAAAAACAAAAAAATTGTCCCCGACCTTGAAATTGAAGGTCAAACTTTTTTCAATGTACCTGTGCCTTTTTTCAACCGTGAATCACCTAGACCACTGGTTCTTAACCGGTGTTCCACGAAATTCCGCGAAATATGGGATGGAATTTTAGATCACTAATTTTGGTGTTCCGCAAATTTTTCATATAATCACAAGTGTTCCCTGACTTCAAAAAGGATAAGAACCACTGACCTAGACGATCGAAGAGTCTGAAAACACTTTCCGCAACACCGCCCATACTGTTTCAGATTGCTAGATATCATTTTAATTTCACATCGGTAAGTGGGAGATTGCTGTAACCTCGATCCACACACGGCTTTTGTTCATCGACTTGCATCGCTGCAAGATGCTCCGTGGCTATGATTTAATTGCAAGATTTTTGCGATATCGACGCCAGCATGGAAGTAGGTGGAGGTTCGACGACGATACCATCAATCTTCCTCCGACCTCCACTGCGGCAACAATCTCCCAGCGACGAGAGAAGCTCGATCCGTGGAATCTTGCGAAAAGCGGTACAAGCAGAGATACCGAGTCGAGATGTTGAAAATTTCAACTCTTGTGAGAATCAAGGAAATCGAATATACATTGAACGAATAGCATGTGTTTTAGAAAATGCATCGATTTTTACATTTGATCTCACGCTTTCAGGTTTAACAATAAATTCATGTATTTAGTAAAAAAATATGTAAAAGCCTGAAAAATAATAAAAAATTAAATTATTTCTAGAGCAGAAAGCGCTCATTCGATTGATGAGAATAAAAGAAAATATATCACGCTACGAACTTATTCCCCAACCCAATAGAAAGTGGAGTGCGAGCAATTGAAGGTTAATGATTAAAAAATTTGACTTTCCAGCACTGTGTCGAACAGCGTGGGATGCGTCGAACGCGTTCGCGCTCGCATCGATCCCGCCAGGCATGCGTGAAGAAAACAGCGTGGACTTTTCGCGATTACGGTGTACGGTCTCGTGGCTATCGTCACGAGCGAGAGACACATCTCGGCGAGCGTGGAACTCGACCCTTAGGATCGTTCGAGAGTCTTTGTCGATCGGTCAAAATCAGATGCATCGGGCACGTTTGCCCCCTGCGGTTTGCTTCCATCGAAAATCCAGATCTGTACGGCGACGGATGCGACGACGACGACGACGACGAAGAGGACGACGACGACGACGACCAGTTAGATGTCAGCCGGGCATGTTAAACGAGTGTGCGTCTCTTGTAGAAGATAGAAGGGGAGAGTCCCAACGCGACGCACGCGTGTACGCGCGATCACCGACGGTGATCAATCACCTTCAAACTGTGGTCGTACAATGCATGTCGTGCCACCAGAATCTTGCCGCTCGAGAGAGCTATTGTTGCCACCCACGTCGCCTCTCGACTTCTGCTCGCCTGTCCACCGCTCCGCGCCACGACATTCTAGTTTCCATCGAAATTCGAGGGATCGGCCGGGCCGGGTCGGACCGGGCCGGGCCGGTTGGTATCTCTACACCCTCGAACAAATTCTGCTGGTCCCTCGATCGGATCTCGCCCGGACATCGACTTCCCGCATGCGATTCGGATACGATACGTGCTCCCGATAGACGGAATATCGGGGAATCCGCGTGCGTGCGCGGTCACGGCTACCGTTACCGTAAATCCTGCTCTCCCGAATTGACCGATTCCAAATCTAAAGTCGGGATACGAACGTATAAATATGTGGAAAACGTCCCACCGGGAGATACCCTTCCGCGAGGGTCGTCCCTCGCGGAAACCCGCGATCGAGAGACGAATTTTAAAAGAGTCGACCCGTTTCGAACGGGAAGAATGCCGCGTCGTAAAATCTGAGACAAACCGCTATCGGAGTAGCCATGGTTCTTGGCTAAACGCTTCTTAATGGATCTTCCAACAGCGATTTCAATTGTGAACCAACAATTTACCATCCGCAGGGCCGGCTTAAGCCCCGTAGCAGAAGTAGAAAATGCTACGAGCCCCGCGCCATAGAAACAAGGGCCCCACACGGGCGCTTTATCGAAGAGGCGCCGATACATGAGCGCCTGTCTATGCAAGGGGGCACAGATATTTTTGCTAAAAAAGAAAAAGAAAGATCATTCATTGGGTTTGTTGAAAAGGTGCGCTACATTTGCACACGAACGGCCCTGATACTGGCTTAATCCGTCCCTGACCATCCGCTAACGTCATCTAAGAATTTCGTTTGAGATTAGAATGGAATAGAAAATTTCTAAGTTTCCTTTTGGTACAATGCAACCAAGTTGAAGAGTGCCTGAGCGCCACCGCTGAAAGGTTATTCTAGACCGCGGATTTTATGCATTTATGACGAAACTGGGCACGTACAATTTAAAACAGTGGAGGTATTAAAAAATTTAAGGCACCAGTGTACTAGTTTCACCTTAATAAGATAATTGAAAGAAGAATGAAATTTTTATATGGCTCCTGTGTCTGGCGATCAATGCAAACATTTTTTATTTTGCATAAAGATCCGCAGTCTAGTTCTGTTTTGTGCATAATAGATGTATGTCCTCATTTGAAAGGAAAATTCGAATAAACCAACCGATAGACCGATTAGAACTTCTTCAGAGTTCATCATTTCCTAGAAGAAGAAGAAGAAGAAGAAGAAAATAATTTGTATCTATGCCTTTATGTTCTTCAATGGCCTTCAATGAGCTTTAAAGAAGTCGTCGCGCTTAGAGATCGCTCGAGATTTTAGAAACAGCCGCGATAGGCACGCGTGTGCCAGACGCGTATGGGAATACCCTCTGCGTAACTTCTGGTCCCGAGCAACAGACCGGAGGCTGTTCCGATCAACGCATATCAGTGTCTGGTTCGCGTTAAAACTAGTTCTTAAGAGCTCGAAAGAAAGGTGAGCGACGCGTGCCACTTATCCGCCGCGTTATCTCTCGAACCGTGGCTGGCCGGATACCATCCCGGACAGCTTCCGACGATACATCCCCATGTCTATGGCTAGGCCGAAATAGGAACCGTGTATCTTAATGCTGCTGCCTTAATGCTGTGTCAGAAGAAAAACACGCAATACGTTGAATAACGTCTAGAATTGCTCTGACTACGCAACGGTGATATAATAAGCAAGAACAAGGACACCTTCGGCACAACGTTTGTATGCTTCCGAATAATCCAAATCACGCCTCGTAAACGTAAAAATAGGACTTTCGACGGCGATCGCGGCCTAGATTGATCTTTTATCTAGCGCTTTTGACTACTGAAAACCCCCATCTTTGCATTATCGAGAAATAAGTGAAATCTTGTAATTCTGGAGAAACGAGACAATTTTCCCTTTTTCTATGCTACTGAGTCTACAGACCCTGAGAAGACGCTGCACGTAAAAGTCGATCCTGAACCATGTCGGAGCGCGCAGGATGACGTCGCGATCGAAAAGCAGTGAGAGGAGAAGAGGGAAGGCGTTGTTTGGTCGAAACAACGAACGGAAGGACTTGGAAAGATTTCGCGATAGAATCCCGGGGAATCGATGGTATCTCGAGGGACCAGCCGAGAAGCAGCCCTCGATGACTGGGACACGGATCTCGCGCCATTAGTCGGTCCGGCAGTGGTTCCATTTGCCAGCGAAAACCAACGGAAACACGGGGGAGAAACGGTGCTGCTAGCGTGGACGAGCGTGGACGAGCGAGGACGAGCGAGGACGAGCGAGGCCGCCCATCGTGCGTGGGACACCGCGTAAAAATGAGTTGTGTCAACGTGCGGCTCGAGGCCCCCCGCGCGGTTGCCACCAGGTGGTCAACTTGTTTTATAATACGTGCCTGTTCGTATACGGGCTTCTACGTGGCCGTCTCTTTCCACGTGCTTCGGAATTACACCGGTACCACCAACACCCGAAATTGCGCTCGATTAATCGCCGAACCTGTCGCGTTTCGCACCTACGATCGAGCCCGTCTTCGATCCCCGTTCGAAATTGAATTTACCCTCGGAACACCGTGTTCTTCGTCGAGTCTTTCAGTTTTGTAACGAGAATAAATATCGAATCAGTTAGACTGCGAATTTTATGCATTTATTTGCGTACCTAAGGGTATTATGTTTTCAACTCATTCAAATGGTTAAAGAACAACAGTCACTTGTGTCTCACAATGAGCTTAGAGAATTTCTAATATACAGGAAGTAGACGACAGTTGCCGCGATTTAATCCCCGAGAAAGCCAATTAGCTAGGAAAACGGATCGGAATCGAGATCGGAATTCCAAGAAGATATTCCGCTGGAAATGAAACGGGAGGAAAGGAGACGAGACGAGAAGAGACGATACGAGACAGGACTCGACCGGAGCGTAGCTCTGCAGCCGAGCGGCTCGCAAGTTTCGTTTCTCGTGGATGCAAGAATCGATTCGAGATGATTAGCGATAATGTCAAGGGAGTCCGGAGGCACGTTCGTGATGAGTCCGTGACCGGCGTACCCTCTGTGTCGGCGTGGTTAACTCGCTCCAGTACGTCGATACGTAACCACGAATCCACCTAATTGAAGTAACCACAAGGCGCACCGCGCCACGTTACAGGCCGATGCAATCGAGGAAACGAAACAGCTGGAAACGGGGGGAGAAGAGCGGAGAAGAGGGAAAGCCGAGAGGAGGAAAAAGCTACGGGGGTAAAAGAGCAGCCTAGAGAGAAACACGGATGCTAGAGAAAGAGCAAGGAAACGGAAAAGAGAATCGGAGATATCCGAACGGTCGAAGATTCGAAGAGGTAAAAGAGCGCGGGAAGGAACGCGATCCGGCAAACTACGTCTACCGTTGGGCGACTGCCTCCTGTTTCTGTCTCTGTGCGACCAGCGTTTCCGTTCGCACGTGCCAATTCCACCGGAGGATACCGACCATCGGGTTCTTTGCGCGCGCGGAGATACGTCGATTATTTTGCGGACGCGAGAGGGAACAATAGGCGGGACGAGAACACGGGAACCGCTAGGCCGAGCTCGGTTTTCGAAGAAACGTTACTCCCTTATGCATAGTATAAATATATTTATGTGAATATTTCGTTATACGTTTGTGTCTACATAGTGTGACACATACATGCTACTAAATGCCATCCTTCTCTCTCTCTCACACACACTCTCTCTCTCTCTCTTTCTCTCTCTCTCTCTCTCGACTGGATACATGCGAGACGATCGTTGATTCTCGGCTCGATCTAGCAAAAAGCGGCTAGACTTCTTCGTTCCCGTGTATATCCAGTTCACGTAACGTTTAAACAAATTTGCGAGAAAAACATTAGGCGGTGAATAGTCGGTTAACAAATAATACGACGGTCGCTGAATAAATAATACGCAATCGTACCGACCAATAAGGAAGCGTTCGTTCCTTCGGTCGCTCGTATTTGATTTTCCACGCGGATAGCACCGCCCTGTACCGCCGGAATCGATTCGAATCGAATCGTTTCGAATCTCGCCGGCGAACTAAGTAGAAATGTGTAGTATTCGTAATTCATACCCTACGCTCTGCCGATTGAATAGATCTCTTTGATCGGTCGATGAGCGGACTGTGTCGAAGCAGACGCTGATATGTACAAAATCAGATGCCAAAAGTCTTCGAGAGCAACGCGCTTCCGCGGAAACGTTTTCGTCCGGGGCGTAGCTGCTGTCTACAATTTCGGAATCGAATCTTTAAGGCAGACTCGAAAATATCTGTATGCTAGTTGACGTGTTCTCGTTCGTTTCGTTACTCGTTATATGCAGTCTGAGATATACGTACGTATCTATAAACCATGTATCTACGATATACCGTGTGTTTATACATCAATCGCTCGATCTCTAATACTGGTGTTGCTTCAAACAATTTCGTCCAGTACACTGGAAATAGAAAGGAACGCTCCGATTGTTATTTTTTTCTTTCACTTCCGAAAAGACCCGATTCTCGACAAACCCAACGAACGCGCCTTAGATCGTGATTCGCTTGATCCGCGATTACTAAAAACACGAGAAACACTATTAGTATAGCGATAGCACCAATCGTTACGACACGAGTATCGATGAAATTTTGTACGACACCGATCCATTCGATGAGTTTTTCTTCGTTCGTAGATGCGCTCGGTGAGCGAGAATTACAGTACGTGTAATTTAAAAAATTAGAAAATTTTTGTGCGGTTGGGCTCAACGAGTACCCGATCAAAATTTCAAGCTAAATTTTCGCGCGGCGTGTGTGGAATGTGATCGCGATTGTAACGTGGCAATATAGATACATTCGATTAGAGTCGATTGGAATTGTCGCGTTGATGCTAGCGGCTGTTTGCTTTTCTTCTCGACGATCGATGTTTCTTCCCCGAAAATGGAACCATAGACAAGTACAGTCTCGGTTTTTCTAACAGTGCTTTATACTACGCGTTAGATTTGCCGTTCGTAATCGTTGAACAGAACAACTTTGTTTTCCCCTTCGGACATGCATCGCTTTCGAAATAAATACCCTTTCTACAAGAGTGCACACTTCCTTTTCTTGACTGGCTCCGGAGGTTCGAGAGCAGCTAGTATGGCTTCGTCGAACACGTTCTTCAAGCCTTTCTGCAAAGTTAATGTAATATTTTCGGTTACTTGCTCTTATCATCGAGAGTGAGTTTACATGACGCGATGCACTATATGACCGGGGATGCATTTACTTGCGTGAGGGCACTGCATTCCACGTATTTCACTGCTTTCAACTCTTTGGCAAGCTTCTCTCCCTGCTCCGCCGATATCGGCTTCTGTTTATTTTTTGCCAATTTCTCGGTAGTGGTGCCATCGTCTCTTAAATCGATCTGAGTACCAACAAGGAGAAATGGAGTCCTCGGACAATGATGCGTTATTTCCGGCACCCACTGAAACAAGATAATCGTGTAATAAACGCTCTCCTACTTCTTCCTATAGGAGAACAGCTAATTTCGCATTGAAACTCAACCTTTTCCTTAACATTTTCAAACGAAGAAGGCGACACTACAGAGAAACAAACGAGAAATACATCCGTTTGAGGGTAGCTCAATGGTCTCAGCCTATCATAATCTTCCTGACCTGTAACATAGAGATGTGTCGATACTCTGAAATACTTTCGAGTCACAACGATGCTTACCAGCAGTATCGAATAATCCTAAAGTGTACGGATCTCCTCCTATCATAACCGTGACGGCATAATTATCGAAAACCGTGGGCACATATTCGGATGGGAACTTATTAGTCGTGTACGAAATCAGAAGACACGTTTTACCCACAGCTCCATCGCCCACTACAACGGACTTTATTGTCTGCATGTTGAAAATTCTCTGTAGTACCTAGAACAGCTGTAACAAACGTGCAACATCTCGTAAGTAGAATGAAACAATTAATCCAATAGCTTCATTGAAAATCTGTGCAATATGTAGCTATTTATCGGTGAAAAGAATCAAACCAAAAACTAGTATTCACTACTGACTAAAGTAGCGAGAAACACTTCTGATTTGTTTACTTAGTTGTTTGAACTGACAATTCAAATTAAATATTGTTTTTTCGCGTGAATCATGTGCGCGCCTACTTCGCCCTTAACCTACAATCACACAGTGGATTCTTTCCTTTAGACCGATCGAAACGATTTCAGTGTTTTCGTATTTATGACGATAATACGCGTACCGTATTATTTATTACATTTGTGGAAAGTTTGTGACTTAATTATGATGTTGGAGCAAATAGCGTATTAACGTATATACGAAGAAAATAGGATAATTACCTACAACTGTCCAACTGTCACTAAAGGTTAAAATTGTAGCTCATACTCTTAAAACGCAGAAACTGAACAACTTCGATTATTTCGAAACAAAATAAAAAAGATAGTAAACAACATCTAACAGTCCAGATTTATCCCCCTGAACTATTCCACAGTGCTTCACATTTATCTTGGAATACACATTTCCCCTTTATACAAATACATACACTGATTCACTGTGCAATGATGCCCATCCTAAACGCCTAAAATCCGATACTCATGACAGCTCAAGGTGGCTCAAGGCTCAAGGTACGAAAACTATATAAGGAAAAATGATAAAACTACGAAAACGTAAATACCGACATATAAACTTAAATTTGGCATATTATCAATAGTTTTATTGTTCAGACACGTAGACTATTGGGATAAATAAAGATACGAACCTTGTAAATATGCGCACCAAAAAGTACAAGAGAGATAAAGCTGCAGCTTTGCATCGGTGTTACTGTTATTGGTTGAATGTCAGCATATTGTATTATACACTGTATTTATTAATAATCGGTGCCTTATTGAAATTGAATGTTTTACATTTACATATTCGGAATCAGAAATATGATCAATTAGACATGTGGCGCCACATATTATCTATAAGGCGATACTAATTATCCAGCAGTTTGGACGTTTTATCATAGATGGCATAACAGATCAAATTTGAGAGAACAAGGTATACAGAGTGTCCTAAAAATGTTGCTCGTCCTTAAAAGAAGTAATTCTCAAGGTCATTTCAAGTAACTTTTCCCTTTGTGAAAATGGTCTCTATAGCTTTGTTCAGGAGTTATTAACGAGAAACACGGACCAATCAGAGCGCGGCTGCTGATGAATAGGGCGTTGGCGTTAGGCGAGCCGGAATCCGTCCACCGTAGCCACGCTCTGATTGGTCTGTGTTTTTCGCGAAGCTGTGGAGAACATTTTTGCAAGAGGAAGTTACTTGAAATGACCTCAGGAATAGGAATCACCCCCCTCAAGGAAGTACAATCAAGTACAACATTTTTAGAACGCCCTGTATAGAAATAAATTAATCATCACATGGGATTTGTTGATATTGTTATCAATTGACAATTTTGTTACTTCTTTTACTTAAAAATTGTACATTTGACTAGAGTGTGTTCTTGTTATAGCTGACCCACTATACATATAAATAGATTCACGTTTCCAAAAATTGTTAGTCACTCTCTGGAGCTTACAGAAGCTCCAAAAACTCTGGAGGTTGAAAATAACGAAAGTTATTGGCACTTTTAATCACAATAACCAATAATTATATAATATTTTTCATTTTCTACTAATATAAAAATACAATTTCATTTATCCCCTGTGTCATTGTGTACAGTTTCTTATCTCATCCGGACGTATATTGTTTCAATATTGCACTTAATATCTTAAAACCACTTATTATCTTGCTTCAGGTTTTGAAAACGGTTGTAGCGAACCTGGTTGTACCCAAGACAGACCCAACGTTTTATTTTCTTCTTCTTCCTAAATCATTAAATTTTTCATGAATCATTGAAATAGGTTAAATATGAATATGTGATGATCGTTTTTTACCTTAGGCTCGTAAATCTCTTGTTTGACAGGGTCGTGAAGCTCGTGGTTGTACGGGTCAAAAACTATATAATGAGGATCGTTCACCATAGGTGGATCGTATACATTACTCAGACTTTCCTTCACGCATTTTTTAACGCGATCACGAAACTCTTCAAAATTATTCTCTAATCTACAATGCAGATGCAATAAAATCATTTAAACAGATTAGATTTGTCTTTGCTAACTCGATATATAGTTTCTATACTTACAATATAGATGCTTCCTGGTTCACAGGAGTCATTTTCATGTCAACTTTTATGAGTATTTTCGTTATAAATTGTACTAATTGCCAAACTCTATTGTTTCTCCTCCATTCTGTGAATCCCCAGGAAGTGCACAACTCTCCAGACTCAGGCTCGATTAGAGGATGAAACATCGGTGTTTGAAACACGACTCTCTAATGTTTTGTGCACACAAGTTCAAATCGATTCCATAAATTAATTATTGTATAATAAGGGGAAAAATGCTTACAGGACATCCGCCGTCTGGGAAATTTTGTGGCAACGTAATAGTGAATCTGAAGACACCTCCTTGATAGGTTCCTTGTCTACCAAATTGTACGCCGAACCACACTAACAGAAGACAAACGTATCTATTGAATGTAATAAATGCTTGACACTTCCGTACGTGTAAGGAAATGCAACAAACAGTGAATTATACACATATTTACATGGAAACCATTATATAAGATGAAGTCAGGATAAGCAAGACCTAAGAACCAATTGATATTTGGCTTAAATAATTTAAAGGCATGATCTTGTTCATACACGAGTCCATTCAGAAGAACAAATCGTCTCGAATTATTTGGTGTTACTTACACAGGGAATTTTGTGCCGATGGTATCACATAAACCCCTTTTAGATCTTGGGAACACAACATCTTACTATGAAAAAGACAAAAATTAGAAAAATACCTTTTACATTGTGTACAGTAAGACGCCACTTAACGGTGTTTCAGTATTACACGGTAATTGTATCTGATCAATTTTCTTATTGCTTGTTCTGTTTCACTTATCCCCATTATTTACGTGTTAAGATGACCTTATTTAACGCTGTTTCATTTAGCACTGGAACTTATTAGAAAGTATCTCCTGTGTTAAGTGGGTTCTTACTGTACTTGCGAAGCTCTTTTCTTATCAGTACATGCATATGTTTAACTTACTATTCGGATAAAATATTATATTCTTGTAAATAGATTGAGTATTCTTTATTGGTCTGCGAGACGGTAGGCCTGTCGATCATTTTTACAGACATGCTTAATTGAGAATCTCCGTTCGTGTCTAAAGGTAACAATTTCCTGAACGAGCCTTGCCTCTTTAGACTATCCTCTTTGTTAGCATCAGCCTGACATTAACAAAAAAATTATTTAATTCAAATATCGTTGTGTATCCTGTTAATCGAAATGAAGCGCGTATATACTTTGTTATTAATTACCTTTGTGCTCGACATGATGTTATTATTGCTATATAAAAGATGGCGAGTATTATCGATAACGACAGTCTCAAGTAATCGCAGGACATCCCATTCTTCACAATTTTTGGCAGATTTGATGGATTTGACAGATTCTTCGATAGCAGAAACTAACGTTGAACGAGATACGGCGTTTTCTTCGATTTTCCCACTATTGCTCCATCTCACCGATAGGTGCACAACATTTATCAACAATGCTGGTCGGTAACTATTGTCTCAAGAATCACTGGACCGTGGAAGGGGGAAAGAATATGTATATTGTTGAATATTCTACAAAAGTGGAAGAATTCCGGACAGAAAATACTGGGTAAATAATCGTAGAAATAGAAATCATCTGCGTTACACATTCAAAATTTGTGTCAATGGACTGAAATACGTGCTCGTTGATAACGTGCCGGATGCAATTTTAAAATGGTAAAAAAGATAGAAAATGGTGAAAGAGTTAACGACAAATTGTAAATTATAGATAGAGGCAGAGATACTCTCTGATAGAGGCAAGAAATAAGAATAATTCACGGTGAAACTGAATTTCTACGAGAACGACAGACAGTCGATAAAGAGGTATTGGATGCAACGAAGGCAAGGAAGATTTGCGCCGAATAACACAAGCAACGCCGACAGGTTCTCCACAATCTCTGAAAAAATTGGAATTTCCGTCTTTGTGAAATACATAAACGTTGATTTATCATCGAAGTCTGACAACTGTCAAATGACAAGCCCACTTCGCAGAATACACTCCGAAGATTGAAATGGCAGCAGAGATAAAGCCCGCTCCAGGTGTAAATCATGACAAATTCAGCACAAGTCGTAAACCCGTACTCTTGTCGAAATTGGAAGGATGCAACGACGATGTTAATGCGGCTATCATTATACCGCGGGAAGAAGGTGTAATTAGCGTTTGCGATGACAGGTAGTTAGAAAAAATTCTGTTGATCATTAAAGTCCCGTGCCTTCTTAAACGTTTCTTTCAATCGTTCATGCAGATTCAGCGTTTTAATACATTTTTAATTACATTCGCTTTTCATTGTGCCATATTTTTATCATCAATTCTTCACTTTTCATCGTGCCATATCATTTTTCAGAACCGTTAGAGTTTGGCTGAAACGTGATTCTGGACAATACTGGCCCAGCGTCTGTCAGTACATGGTTGCTGGTGCAACGTCGATGCATTACACAGTAGAGACTAGACAATTATTCGTTGGGTTGGATAACGGAACGATAAATGTACGAAACATAGAATTATAGTATTTGTGATTTGCAACATGCTTGATAGACATTATTTCCAGGAGTTCATTCTGGAGCAAGATTACAACCGGATGACGGCTATGCGCGAATATTCTGCGCATCAGGCAAGAGTCACAGGTGTCATATTTTCGCCAGATAACGAATGGGTTTTAAGTATAGGTCGAGATAAAATGTTTCAATTACATTGCTCAGAAAGTGGTCAGAAAGTGGGACATTACCAGACCGACGCGTGGTACACTGCGTTGCAGTATCCTTTCCTACGAAAAAGCATTTACAATATACATATCCTACTCGTAAAATGATTCAAAATAATCGTAAACGCATCGTCCTTAACTGGCACAGATTCGATGCTCAATCGAAGCATGCTTTTGTTGGCGATTATTCTGGACAGATAGCGATGTTAAAGTTAGAGGCTAACAATGTCACGTTGATCACTACGTTGAAAACGCATACAGGCAGTATTCACACTCTGGCATGGGATTCCGAGAAACAGCTTTTGTTTTCTGGAAGTTTTGATCAAAGTATCATAGTGTGGGATATCGGAGGGCGTCAGGGAACAGCATACGAGCTGCAAGGACATCAGTAAGCGAACTTGTGTACGCTACGATGGTGCCTGAACATGCGTTTTACAAATGTATATTTGTTTTCATAGCAACAAGGTAACAGCATTGTGCTACGCGAGCGCAGAACGCGTTCTGTTGTCTGGAGGAGAAGATGGGGTAATAGTTTGTTGGGACATGGCTGCAGGCAGGAAGGAAACCGCAGCATGGGTAGAGTCGGGCACGTGTCAAGTACGTATTTAGACTATTAATAATTATTCTATAATGTTATTCTGAGAATGTGTCAATACATGATACATAACACAGTTATCTTATTGTAGGCTTGTGGTAGACCGTTTTTCTGGAATATCAAAGCAATGATGGATCAGCGACAACTAGGATTAAGACAACATCATTGCCGCCATTGTGGTCGTGCATTATGCGCACGTTGTACAGCTCAACGTATAGCAATACCGGCAATGGGGTTCGAGTTTGAAGTCAGGGTTTGCGATCCGTGTCACATACAACTGAAAGCGGCAAAGTGAGTAACACTTTGAAAAGATGAGATGGTTCTTACGATTTCATTTTTCTGATTCACACATATGTACTTGTTACGCAGCCAAACATCTTTAGCATCCTTCCACGACGCGAAGCATAACGTCGTTGGAATGGATCTCGATGCACCGAGGCGAAGATTATTGACGATCGGTCAGGATCGTCTGATTAAAATTTGGGATATTTCTGCGCTCCTTCAGTGAACTTCCAAAAATATTCGTTTATAAGCAAGAAAACCAATCAAATCGTAAGATATATACATACATATATCTATATCTATAAAGGAAACTGTCATATTCCAATGTAAAAGCATACTATTCAGAGCCTATTTTTGTGATCATAAACTCAATTTGTTCGATTACAACCGAATGGGTTTTACATATAGCAATCCGAAAAGCTCGAGTCGTCCATAAAATGACTAAATATAAACAACACAGTTTACGAATATCTATCTTTCTTTTCTCCGAATAAAAGCATTTTGTATACTCGCCAATCAAAATAATAAATGTTAGCATCTTTTTAAATGTTCGTACGTCGACGGAATCGAATTTATGAATTTACGAACGACCAAACTTTGTACGTACACATCTCATTCGGGTTTTGTAATCAAACTATCCTTGGTATTTGAACTTGTTATCACGAATTATTGTTTCGACTTATTGTTAGATATAAGCGTGTACACAGAACAAATTCGTTACCAGAACGGGAAAAGTATAGACAATGTTCAAAGATTGACTGCATCGAATGCCATTTTAAGTTATCCAGTTATCAAGGAATCGAGGCTCGTAAACGACCAAGATCATTGAAAATTTGTTTGGCCTATGAAGGAACGATTATCGCGTCTCTATGCTTCTACGAAACGCGATTGATCAATTCGCAATGGCTCCGATTCGGCGAATTATTTCTGGATGCGGCCGTCAATTTGGTGTACACGCGACACTTTTCGGGAACTATGAGAAATTTGTAAATTAGGACTATAATATTACCGCGGTGAAAAGTTGGAAGAAACGCGAGTCACTATAGATCCTAGTCGTTCTGTTCTATTTGTTATACTCCTACTTGTTTAATATTATTGCGTATGTAGATTCGTTTATCAAGGATTGTAGATTTGTTTCTCGAATTCTTCGAGCGGTTAAGTATGGGTACAAATTATGCAAAAGCAACAAAGTTTAATTCGTAAATGGTATTCTCGAGTAAACTCACCGATCGATCGATTGGTTTCCGTGATCGGTGTACCGAGATAACGCGCTTCCATAGAAATACCATACACGATTAGTATATGTACGATTTTTCTACACGTTTGTCACAACGAGAGAAACGCGACGTTTCTAATCAATTTACTCCTTTCTGATCATTTGCTCTTCTTTTTCCAATACACGTGCACTGCATTTCGATGTGAAACAAGCTGGTATGCATATCTTGTACCTGAATACGGTATAATTACTATTTCGGAGTAGCGTAGCGGATACAATTTATCTATCGGTTTCGTTACTGAAAGTCGCAATAAACAGCAGTTGCGATGACAAGAATAGCATTTGTTACTGGATCGCACTGAAATCTATATAAAGAAAGGAATTTAGCTTTAGATCGCGCGCCGTTTAAGTTGCTCGATGTAAAGATGTAGTTAACGCAAAAGTATCTATATATTGCAGCAAAGTCGTCTGTACTTTTTAGCGCAACCGTAATGTGTGATCCCAGAATTGTTTACGGAACGATATCGCATATTATACAGATTTTGTATGTTGCTAAGAGAATATATGCTTTCGGATAACATGATTATATAAGCTGCGTATTAAATACGTTATACTGCACACATACACACGTACACACACAACCATACACACGCATATACGCCGATATTGTTATATTCGTACCATTCACCGATGTTTTCACTAACTATTACGATCTAATTTCTACGTATAATATATGTATCTACTCGTCGAGAGGAGCAATATTCTAGGTATAGACGTAGGGTTCGATATTGTCCCGTTGCATAGCATGGATAAATCGATCGACTCCAAGAGTAATTTCGAGCCCCCCCCCAAATTCCGAATCCAGCATCCAATCATTTAATAAAGCTGAGGAGAACGAACGCAGCGTGATACGCCATCGTTCTTGGTACAGAACCAATACGAGATGCAGAAAAGGGCGGATCGTCCGATTTGGAGTATTGCTATTGTTAAATATATAGAAAGAACGTGTTTGTATATCTATGTAAAAATGATTTACTCGATCGTTGAATCGTGACGAGTGTAGCCTCGCCGATGTTGCTGTTGTTGCTGCTGTGGGATTCTCTCTACTTCCCGTGTCGATGTGTAATGTCTCTAAGTTACAGAAAAACCGCGATACGTCTATGTATAACGTTCTTCTGGAACTCGTAAAGAAATGGAAATATATTTTCAATGTAAACGATGTATGTACAAGGTCTGCCTGTTATAGTTATTGGGACAGCGAGTTTGTGTTTGGCGGTGTTACAATATGCGGGGCGACTCGATCGGTAAAGATGAGCAGGTCGAGGCGCGCAACAGGTAGCACAGGTGTGCAAGTGCGCATACTTTGGTGCGTCGCGACTCGTGCGACGATCGACGTCACGGGATCTAAATAGGTAGATTTCGCGATCTTTTGACCGAGACCGGGCGATGTTGGACTCGGTTTTCGATCCCTTTAATCGATTCGAATTCCGATCCGAAGGCGGCAGTGAACGGGAGAAAGAGAGAGAGATAGACAGAGAGGGGGAGACAGGTAAGGCACAGGTGAAGGAAAAGGAAAAGGAAAAGGCCTTGGAGGAGGGTGGCGGCGCGTAGCAGTCGGAGCCGATCGTGGTCTAAAGCTGCATCGTGAAGAGTAGGTTTTCCACCTCTGCGGCGCTCTCAGTCGCTTCGCTTCCACCTGGCACGCCCGATTCGAACCGAAGCTCTCCGAGTGGACGCGTTAATGTGCCGGTCACCGTGGGGCCCATCCTCCGGAACGATTACTGTTGCTTTTCGTGTCCCATTTCCTATCGTGGTGCTGTGCCGCCGCGGCTCTTTCCTTTTTCCACGTTTAGTCGCTTCCACGACCCGCCGACTTCCTCCGGCGATCCTCAGGTGTGTCACGTCGGTCATGAAAAGCGCGCTTTACGTCGCGGTCGCGTCCGAAGTGCAGTGCAGTGCCTCTTCTTCTCCTTCTGGCTCTTCTTCTTCTTCCTTCTCCTTCTCCTCCTCTCTTTCTTCCTCTTCTTAATGGAGTGTGCCGACGTATAGCCGCTTTTCGTCGTGTTTCTCGTTACACGCACAGGTACGTCTGAAAAACCGTCATCGATACGTTTTCCGTGTCATCCGACTTCGTCCGTCGAGCGTTGCACGCGGTCGGTGCAACCTCAGGCCCGAGGAATTCCAAATATTTCACAGCTGCGCCAGACGGTTGTTCCCCTTTGCCGGGAGACCGAGCGCAAATCGTTGTTTGGTTCGAGGCGAGATATCGGACGAGACCAGGCAACGATACCAGGCGCTCGCGCGTTGCCTCGTCAAGAGAGAAAGAGAAACGTCCGGGTCCTCCGTCTCTCTCGTGTCGGTGAAAAAACTCTTTGAATAGCGGTCACGCGGTCCCAGCCTTCGGAAATTTCACGCGTTCCACGGATCGTAATGACAAGGAACGGATCGTGGCATTCCAGCGCGATCCTACCGTACACCAGTACACGTACGCCAGCCGCCAACATTTAAAGCGTGATAATAGGAACGCCAGATAAGCGGAACGCTCGCAGTCAGATAAAGCCACCTTCAGCCAACGCAGCTCGCCGATGCCGTGCGATCGACCGACGTTAGAATGTTTACCAAACGATTCGGGACACGAGCTGCTCTACGACTTCAGGCCGATTTATCCTGTCCGCACAGACACGGAGCGTGTTGGTTCATTCAAACATTCGAATGTAGGTGTTTATGCTATCAGATCGTATTGGAAATTAAACAAACAAAGTATTATTACATACTGAAACGGAATCGTTCCGTGCCCGTGTGCGGATAGCACGAATCGACCTTACGAGTTCGCGACACGCGGATTCCGCAAACATGCACACGTGGAAACCGGAGAGAAAATGCGTCCGAACCGAGGCCACGATCCGATGGAATCCGCAGCCCGGGGAATGAAATTTCTATTCGATTATTCGAAGTAAAACTGGGATGCTATGCGAGATCAGATCACGCGTACTCGCTCGATCGCCCGTTAAAGTCTCCAGCGGCCGGTGTTGCATCGCCACGTCCGTTGCTTCGTCTACGTGATTTTCAAAGCCGACGACTTCGACTTCGACTTCGAGTCCAAAGATTCGACGAACCTCTGCCCTCTCGTGTTCGTTCGAGTAGTTTCTAGCTAGCTGAGAGCGCGAAAACAGGCAGACGTTTTTGCGAGGGCTTGTCGTCACGGTTTACCGGAAGTGTGTACACAACCGATCCTCCGA
Source organism: Lasioglossum malachurum (assembly GCA_028455605.1). Taxonomy (NCBI): domain Eukaryota; kingdom Metazoa; phylum Arthropoda; class Insecta; order Hymenoptera; family Halictidae; genus Lasioglossum; species Lasioglossum malachurum. Next base: position 31,788,913 of record CM052314.1, read on the forward strand.
TCGGCCGTGGGGAAATGATAGAGGCTCTCTCTCTCTCTGTCTCGAGGTTGCCGCATCGCGAGCAAAAAAGAGCATAGCCATTATAGTAGTATGCCGGGATCGATTGGTTCGTCGACCGAAGAGCTACTCGTGCGAGCATAATTCGAAGCAAATCCGTCGTTCTGTTTCGCCGAACGAAATTGACGGCAGCGACGCGTAAACCGCAACCTGGTCGCGATCGATCGATGCTCGGCTCCGGAACTTCGGACTCGGCTTTCTTTCGATTCGAATCGATTCGGAATGCGATCGTCCATCTTTCCGGAGGAGGAAAAGGGAACGAAGAGAATAAGATCGATCGAGCAAACTCGTCGAGAGGATCGTCGACGGAGCCGGAGACGTAGAATGCTGGCAGAAGCTGAATAACCCACTTTTGCGAACAGGTTTATGCTTGTACTGCTGCGACTGTAACGGTGATCGGTCGGACATCGCCGTCGCGCGTCGAAACGATTTTTCTCCGAATGGATAGATCGTCCCCTCGCGGCTAGGCCCCGTCTCCGACGCGCGTAACTGCCGAAGCTGAAGCCGAGAAACAGCCGAGCATGAGCGCGAACCGTGAACCCTAACAGCTCTCGCGTTCCTCGTCGATTCATGCGATTTCTCGCTTCTCGGACGGGGAATCTCCGGCCGCCTAACGCTATTCTCTGGAAGACAAACATCGCAACGATTTGTTTATCTCTTTTTTCAGGCGGAGTGCCGACAACCACGACTTGAGAGATGGTCATCGTCACGCGGGTAAGTGTTTCTCTCACCGATGGGTTCGCGAAAGTTTCGCGGAGATCGTGCCCCGCGGTGTCTCTCCGGCGAAGATGCTCGGTGGGAATAAATCTGTGACGAGGCGAGACGCATCGCGGACGTACGCGAGAAAAAGGGAGACACGGGCGCTCGCGCGCGCGCGCGCGCGCGCGTGCGTTTCTCTCGACGTGTCCGGTGAACGATCGAGACTTTTCGACGAACGATCGATCGACCGTGTGCTCGATCGCGCGTACGCGCGCATGACTCCGAATCGGCACGCGGTATTCCGATGTCGGAGCCGACCGGTTCACCTTCGATCGCGACTCGCAACGCCGTGGATCGTTCGCTGGCCGCGATTCGAAATATTTCCGGGAACGTCTTCGATCCGAGAGAGATCGATTCCATAGAGGAAGTCTTTGCCTATCGTCCTCGCCCCGTGCAAATGCGCGCGACGCGTAACATTCTCGCGGGATTTCGGCAAGGGAACCGGCAACGAGACCGATCCGATCTCAGCGACGGGACGCGTTGTGACGCAAGGTGTACCGAAACCAGTGGTCGGTTAATTAGAAGTAGTTAACGGTCCTTCATCGCATCGCGAATGCCCTGCACAGCGCGTTAGCATTTCGCGCGAGCGAACCAGCCGTCGTATAACGGGACGCGGATCGTTTTACCGGACAACGCGTTTCTGCCATCGACTACTCGGCTCTATTCTTTCCCCGAGCGAGCACGCGTGCGAGCAAACTGCGCCCGACTGCGTCGCCCTTTACCCTTGCCTCCCTTTTCTTCTCGCCGTGCCGGTTTTGTTGCCGAGGGAAACTGCCGCGTGGGTTTCCGGCTCGGACGAGTGGGACCAGCATTTTCCCTTGGGAATGAAAATAGCCTCTCCTGTCTCTCGTGCAGCCGTCGTCGTGTCGCGGCAGCTACCGAAAGTAAAATCGCGTCGAGACCCAGGGCCAAATCGGAGTTGCGCGCAGGCTCGGCTCGGCTCGGCTCTTTCGAGCTAACGAGCGGATGAGCTCTTCCGATGTTCCGGTGAGGTGAACAATCGGAACGTATACGAATATCAGACGCAACCTGTGCATTCGCGTAGAAGCGTCCGCGGAGCATAGGCTAGCTAGCTCAGGGGTTCTCATGCTCTCGGTCCGTTCGACTCGCGTAGGTCCATATCTCTTTGGACGTACGTTCGCGTCGGAGTTGCGGTAAACGATAGGGGCGACGACGAGAGCGAAGCGTATTACGTTATAGAAGAGCAACGCTTCCAGATGACCAACCCATGACCAGTCTTTCTCTAGCGCAGCTCTAATGTATCCTTCGTCGATACAACAAAGTTTAACAACGGCTTCGTTGAAACTGAGAATATCTATGGGACGCGCCACGAACGGTAAATACCGGGATAGGAGAAGGTGCAGCGTGCAATGAGCTCGCGTATGCCTAACGTTTATGTCGGAGCTGCGACAGAAGCTATAGGCGCGAAAGCTAATCCTTAGTTGGTCGTGTAGCGAGCGTGGCTCTGCTCGCTTCCATTGAAAGACAACGGGATGGATTTCTCCCGATCATCACGGCACCGGCGTAAACGTGCTGTATCGCCAGCGAGTATGGTTGGCGATACACGCGGCCGGAGCCGGCGCCGGCGTTTCGCCGATCGTGAAACGGCCAGGGGAACGTCGAGGGAATTAGATATTTCGTGAAAATATTCGCGACGACAGCGAACAGCATACGCGACCCCCTCTCTCGGCGACGATAACGAGTGACGTTAAAACCCTGCCGGAAGCCGGAGCAATACCCGTCCGCCCGACTAACTCGATTATCGTGTGCGCGAAAACGTCTGTCGAGCGACGAGGGACGAAAGACTCTCGTCTCCTTTCGTTTTCGTCCGATCGGTAATCGACGAGAGCGCGAACAAACCGCGAAACTCTCTGGTCCGAGTTATCTAACGGCCCGGGCTGTCGCGATTCACAAGCCAGTTTAAGGTTTACAGTTACGGCGCGTGCTAACGCGTCCACCGCGGCTAGCTTTCGGTCGAATTCGGGTCAAGCTCGAGCGCGTTGGCCGACTAAACCGGTCCGCTTTACCCGCGCAAACCTTGACTTTGAGTCCGCTCGTTTAGGATCGCTTAGGCTCGTTTAGTAGGCTCGTTTAGCAGGCTCGTTTCGCGCCTCGATCCGTTTTCCCCAGGGCATCGGTTTCCACGCTTCTGCCGCGACGTGACGCGTTTTCTCCGATTGATAGCGCAACCGAGCGTTGCCGGCAGGCTGAAGCCCGAAACTGGGCCGAACGTAACCGATCCGGCCGAACAGGATCATCATCCGTGGAAAAATTCATTTGCAGGGGGACTACATATGGATCGAACCAATCTCTGGAAGGGAATTTGACGTTGCGATCGGAGCACGAGTGATTTCCGCGGAAGGCAGGCGCATTCAAGTGAAAGACGACGATAACAAGGTAATCGTTACCTACTTTCCGCGTTCGCTGCCGCCCGCCGCCGCCGCCGCGTTTCTCGATTCATCGGAAAGTCGGCGGCGCGTGTTTCGAAGCGCGAGAAAGTGTGCTGCGGGCTGCGAACTGCCCGGCGATTTCGAATACTTTCGGAGGTAGCGAGCTCGATCAACGAAAGCCGACGCTGACGTTCAAGCTCGCGCTGGCTTTGACTCTGACTCTGTCTCCGACGCTTTTCAGGAACAATGGCTGACACCCGAGAGACGGATCAAGGCGATGCACGCCACCTCCGTGCAAGGCGTCGAGGACATGATCAGCCTAGGAGACCTCCATGAGGCGGGGATCCTGAGAAACTTGCTGATACGATACAACGAGAACCTGATATACGTGAGTGACCACCGTAGGTCCATCCGAGCGGCTCCACCAACCATGGTCGTGACACCGCTCTTTCCCTGATGTTCTCAGACAACTAGACTGTGGGCAGCCGTGGATTCTATACGACAGAAATGGCTGAATAAAATTGTTTTATTTTTTGGCTTCTGTTTCTTGCAATCGGAGCAGAAAAATTTTATTTTGTTATTGCAGATGAAATGTCCGATGGTAGAATGTTACGAAGAGATCTTTAAAGTCCTGTCTCTAGTTTTTATTCAACTATGTGCACTAACGAGCATAACTGATTCAACACACTTTAAATCAGAACAACTTTTTTATGACTGGACCAAACGACTTCAATTTCTCTGTAAGGCTAGAAGAATTAGTTTAGTAAACGGCGTCTAAAAATATTTTGAAAAAAATAATAAAAATTGATTTTCACTTTTAACTTTATTCCAACATCCAATCAGTGAGGTTGTCCTGTATTCTGTATTCTTGTTTTGTATAAGCGGAAGAACAACGTATTCACGGTAGCATGGTGTTTGGTCAAAAAGAGGCAATATTGTAAGTTATAAATGAGAAACGTAAAGACCGAAAAATTCAATTTTGTACCGTGATACAGCTAGAGCGGTGTCACGACAGTTCCAGGCAACGAAAAGGATCGAGAAGATCTAAGAAAACGTCTTTTTCGCAGACCTACACGGGCTCGATCCTTGTCGCCGTGAACCCCTATCAGATCCTGCCGATTTACACCGCAGAGCAGATCAAGCTGTACAAGGATCGGAAGATCGGGGAGTTGCCGCCACACATATTCGCGATCGGCGACAACAGTTACGCGCACATGAACCGATACGGCCAGGACCAGTGCATAGTGATCAGGTATCGATGACGGCGGTGGTGGTGGGATTTTGGGTCGCTTTTTCCCTTCTAGAGCGCAGAATAGCGATTGATCTTTTAGTCCAGTCAATGAATGCTCATAAGGGGGTGTAGAGGTAAATGGAAGGAACACAATTTTTAACTTTGGGACTTTGTTTGGACTAGTTAGGAGGTAAACATACTAAAAATCCCCACTCCTAGGAGGCGGAACGTCCCCTTTTTCGGTTTTGCGCTTATATCTCGGAAACTATGCGTCCTTTTAGTATGTTTACCTCCTAACTAGTCCAAACAAAGTCCCAAAGTTAAAAATTGTGTCCCTTCCATTTCCCTCTACAACTTCTCGTTGACTGGACTATTCGGCTGTATATGTATATCCCATATTTCGCCTTCTCGTGTCGTTGGATGAGAACGATTTGTCAAATTTACGAATGTTTATGTCTTAGCGGCGAAAGCGGAGCCGGCAAAACGGAAAGTACGAAACTAATTTTGCAATATTTGGCAGCGATCAGCGGCAAACATTCGTGGATCGAACAGCAAATTTTGGAAGCGAATCCCATCTTGGAAGGTAAAACGTTCGAACGCGTTCGATAACGAATGATCGGTGATTCGACTCGATTCTCACGCGTTTCCAGCATTCGGCAACGCCAAGACGGTGCGGAACGACAATTCGTCCCGCTTCGGCAAGTACATCGATATTCACTTCAACGAGCAGGGCGTGATAGAAGGGGCCAAGATAGAGCAATACCTGCTGGAAAAGTCCCGTATAGTCTCGCAAAGTTTGGACGAGAGAAATTATCACATATTCTACTGTATGCTGGCCGGTCTGTCCAAGGAAGAGAAGCAAAAGCTAGAGTTGGAGGATGCGTCTTCGTACAAATATTTGACCGGGGTAAGGTCGCTTTCTCCTCCGCTTGCTTGATCTAACAACACATATGTAGTTCGACGTTGTTCGTTCTTCAGGGTGGGAGCATCACGTGCGAAGGCCGAGACGATGCCGCAGAGTTCGCGGACATTAGGTCGGCGATGAAAGTGCTCTTGTTTTCGGACGCGGAAATATGGGAAGTCTTGAAGCTGTTGGCTGCCCTGCTGCACATTGGAAATGTCAAGTACAGGGCTACCGTTGTAGGTAAGCTGTACTAGAGTTTATTCTTGTCAGCCATCGTGTAATAGTTATCGCGGCCTGGTTACAACGATTCTTTGTCGCAGATAATTTGGACGCCACCGAAATACCGGAACAGACGAACGTGAGGAGGGTGGCGCAGCTGCTGGGTGTGCCGGTGCAATCTCTGATAGACGCGCTCACTCGCCGAACGATATTTGCTCACGGTGAGACGGTTGTAAGTAACAAGTAAATTCTGCGTGGTTTCGTGGCTTCACGGGTGGCTTCTAGATAGAGAGAAAAAAGCCAACTACTATCCAGGAATATCGTAACGCGTGCGCAGGTCTCGACGCTGTCCAGGGAACAGTCGGTGGACATCAGGGACGCGTTCGTCAAGGGTATCTACGGCCGGTTGTTCGTGCACATCGTCAAGAAGATCAACGAGGCGATCTACAGGCCGAAGAACACATCCCGCAGCGCGATAGGCGTGCTGGACATCTTCGGGTTCGAGAACTTCAATCACAACAGCTTCGAGCAGTTCTGCATAAACTACGCGAACGAGAATCTCCAGCAGTTCTTCGTGCAGCACATCTTCAAGCTGGAGCAGGAGGAGTACAACCACGAGGGGATCAATTGGCAGCACATAGAGTTCGTCGACAACCAGGACGCGCTCGATCTGATCGCGATCAAGCAGCTGAACATCATGGCGCTGATCGACGAGGAGTCCAAGTTCCCGAAGGGGACCGACCAGACGATGCTCGCGAAGATACACAAGACCCACGGGACCCATCGCAACTACTTGAAGCCGAAGTCGGACATCAACACGTCGTTCGGGTTGAACCACTTCGCCGGCGTGGTGTTCTACGACACGAGAAGCTTCCTGGAGAAGAACCGGGACACGTTCAGCGGCGATCTGCTTCAGCTGATCCACATCTCGTCGAACAAGTTCCTGCAGGCGTGTTTCGCCGAGGACATCGGCATGGGCTCCGAGACGAGGAAACGGGCGCCTACCCTGTCCACCCAGTTCAAGAAGTCTCTGGACTCGTTGATGAGGACGTTGTGCAGCTGCCAGCCGTTCTTCATCCGGTGCATCAAGCCGAACGAGTACAAGAAACCGATGATGTTCGACAGGGGTCTTTGTTGCCGACAACTCAGATACTCGGGCATGATGGAGACGATTCGAATCCGTAGAGCCGGTTACCCGATCAGGCACTCCTTCCCGGAGTTCGTCGAACGATACCGATTCCTGATTCCCGGAATACCGCCGTCGCACAAGGTCGACTGCCACGCGGCCACCACGAGGATCTGCCACGCGGTGCTGGGCAGGTCGGACTACCAGCTCGGTCACACCAAAGTTTTCCTGAAGGACGCCCACGATCTGTTCCTGGAGCAGGAGCGCGACCGAGTGCTCACGAGGAAGATACTGATTCTGCAGCGCAACATCCGCGGCTGGGTCTACAGAAGGAGGTTCCTGCGGATGCGAGCGGCCGCGACGGTGGTGCAAAAGTACTGGCGGGGTTACGCGCAACGGCAGCGCTACAAGCGCATGCGAATCGGTTACATGCGGCTCCAGGCGTTGATCAGGTCGCGGGTGCTCTCGCACCGGTTCAGACACCTCAGGGGACACATCGTGGCTCTGCAGGCGCGCGCCCGGGGCTATTTGGTGCGCAGACAGTATCAGAAGAAATTGTGGGCGATCGTCAAGATACAGGCTCACGTGCGCCGTTTGATCGCGCAGAGGCGGTACAAGAAGGTCAAGTACGAGTACCGGTTGCACGTCGAGGCTCTGAGACTTCGAAAGAAGGAGGAGCGCGAGCTGAAGGACCAGGGGAACAAGCGGGCCAAGGAGATCGCCGAGCAGAACTATCGGGAGCGGATGCAGGAGCTGGAGAGGAAGGAGATCGAGATGGAGTTGGAGGACCGGCGCAGAATGGAGATCAAGAAGAATCTGATCAACGACGCGGCCAAGAAGCAGGACGAGCCGGTGGACGACAGCAAGCTGGTCGAAGCGATGTTCGACTTCCTGCCGGACTCGAGCAGCGAGGCTGCCACGCCCGCTCGAGAGACCTCGGTGTTCAACGACTTGCCGGCGCCGAAGGCGGACCAGCAGGAGATCATCAGCCCCGTGCAAACAGCGTCGGAGGACGAGGAGGACCTGTCCGAGTTCAAGTTCCAGAAGTTCGCGGCCACCTATTTCCAGGGGAACATCACGCACCAGTACTCGAGGAAACCGCTGAAGCATCCGCTGCTGCCGTTGCACACGCAGGGCGATCAGCTGGCCGCGCAGGCTCTCTGGATCACGATCCTGCGGTTCACGGGCGACCTGCCGGAGCCCAGGTTCCACACGATGGACCGGGACACGACCTCGGTGATGTCGAAGGTGACGGCTACCCTCGGGCGGAACTTCATCAGGAGCAAGGAGTTCCAGGAGGCGCAGATGATGGGCATGGACCCGGAGACGTTCCTCAGGCAGAAGCCATCGCGGTCCATCCGGCACAAGCTGGTCTCGCTGACTCTCAAACGGAAGAACAAGCTCGGCGAGGACGTCCGACGGAAACTGCAGGAGGACGAGTACACCGCGGACAGTTATCAGTCGTGGTTGGAGGCTAGGCCCACCTCGAACCTCGAGAAGCTGCACTTCATCATCGGGCACGGGATACTGCGCGCCGAGCTACGCGACGAGATCTATTGCCAGATATGCAAGCAGCTGACCAACAATCCCTCGAAGTCGTCGCACGCTCGAGGATGGATCTTGCTCTCGCTGTGCGTTGGCTGCTTCGCCCCCTCCGAGAAGTTCGTGAATTATCTGAGGGCGTTCATCAGGGAGGGTCCGCCAGGGTACGCGCCCTACTGCGAGGATCGGCTCAAGAGGACGTTCAACAACGGGACGAGGAATCAGCCGCCCAGCTGGCTGGAGCTCCAGGCGACCAAATCGAAAAAGCCGATCATGCTGCCGATCACGTTCATGGACGGGAACACGAAGACCCTGCTCGCGGATTCCGCCACCACCGCCAGGGAACTCTGCAACCAGCTGTCCGACAAGATATCGTTGCGCGATCAGTTCGGCTTCTCGTTGTACATCGCCCTGTTCGACAAGGTCTCCTCGCTCGGCAGCGGCGGGGACCACGTGATGGACGCGATCTCGCAGTGCGAGCAGTACGCGAAGGAGCAAGGCGCCCAGGAGAGGAATGCCCCGTGGAGATTGTTCTTCCGCAAGGAGATATTCGCGCCGTGGCACGAGCCGACCGAGGACCAGGTGGCTACCAATCTGATTTACCAGCAGGTCGTCAGGGGGGTGAAATTCGGCGAGTACCGATGCGACAAGGAGGAAGATCTGGCGATGATCGCCGCCCAACAATACTACATAGAATACCACATGGACATGAACGTCGACAGGCTCTACACCCTCCTGCCGAATTACATACCGGATTACTGTTTGACGGGCATCGACAAGGCGATCGACAGATGGGGACATCTCGTTCTACAGGCGTATAAAAAGGTAACCATCGACCGTGGTCGGGTATAGTGGCGAACGTACCGTTCTCTAAATCTATCTTTTCGCAGAGCTACTACCTGAAGGAGAAGGTGCCGGCGTTACGCGTCAAGGAGGATATAGTCGGCTACGCCAAGTTCAAATGGCCCCTGCTGTTCTCCCGGTTCTACGAAGCGTACAGAAATTCCGGTCCGAATCTGCCGAAGAACGACGTCATCATCGCGGTCAACTGGACCGGAGTGTACGTCGTGGATGACCAAGAGCAGGTGCTCCTGGAATTGTCCTTTCCCGAGATCACCACCGTATCTAGTCAGAAGTACGTTCCGTCTTCTTTCTCGTTCGAGAAAGATAATTCGGGAAGGCCACAGTCGACTAACGCCTGTTTTCGCCTCTCGTTTCCAGAACGAACAAAATGTTCACGCAGACGTTCAACTTGTCGACGGTGCGGGGAGAAGAGTTCACGTTCCAGAGTCCGAACGCCGAAGACATCCGCGATCTGGTGGTGTACTTTCTGGAGGGACTGAAGAAGCGCAGCAAATTCGTGATCGCTCTGCAAGATTACAAAGCGCCGGGCGAAAGTTCCTCGTTCCTGAGCTTTCAGAAAGGCGATCTTATCGTGTTGGAGGAGGAGAGCACCGGCGAAACGGTCCTCAACTCCGGATGGTGCGTCGGCACTTGCGAGAGGACCAACGAGAAGGGCGATTTTCCCGCGGAGACTGTTTACGTTCTGCCTTCGTTGAGCAAGCCGCCCAACGACATACTGGTAAGCGTACGTTTCTGTGCTTTTTAGGCCGCGTTCCGCGAGCATCAACCACGTAGGATCGCGAAATCGATCGTCTTTTATTCGCAGTCCTTGTTCAGCATCGAAGGAACCGAGAACGGCCGAAAGCTCTATCCGCAGCAAGTCAACGGAGTCGAATCTCGCGACAAGCCTCATACTCTGTTGGAGTACGCCATCGACCATTTCAGGCAAGTATTCGTAACGAGTCTGTTCTAGTTGACTGACAGTGACCTCGACAATCTTTACATCGACGGACGACGCTGTCGGTCAAATAGAAAGAATTCTTTTGAATGAATCTTTAATATTCTGTAGGACCCCGCCGAAGAGGACAATGTCGAAGGCGCTGACGCTAACGACCGCTCGACGCGGGCACACCGACGAGCTGTGGCATCATTCAAGGGACCCGATCAAGCAACCGTTGCTGAAGAAACTAACGTCCAAGGAGGAGCTAGCCGAAGAGGCGTGTTTCGCGTTCAACGCCATGCTGAAGTACATGGGAGACTTGCCGACGAAGAGACCCCGGGTCGGCAACGAGTACACGGATCTGATCTTCGACGGGCCTCTCAAAAACGAAATCTTACGAGACGAAATCTACTGTCAAATCATGAAACAGCTGACCGACAATCGAAACAGATTGAGCGAGGAGCGGGGCTGGGAACTGATGTGGCTCGCCACCGGGCTTTTCACTTGCAGCCAAAGCCTTTTAAAGGTACGAGGAGCGAGCGTGTGAGAGCGTGTTCGAGCGTTAGTGCTGCAACCGGAAACGAGCGTTCGCGTTTTTACACGGTCACCTTTTTATCGTTCCAGGAATTAACTCTATTCTTGCGGACGAGGCGGCACCCCATATCTCAGGACTCTTTGCAAAGGCTGCAAAAAACGTTGCGAAACGGCCAACGGAAGTATCCGCCGCACCAAGTCGAAGTAGAAGCTATACAGCACAAAACCACGCAAATATTTCACAAAGTCTACTTCCCAGACGACACGGACGAGGTGAGCGTCTATACATATGTATACATATAGAAGTATTTCGCCCGCGAAATCGTTTGGCAATCGTTTCACTTTGAACGTTCTCCGTTGCGCAGGCGTTCGAGGTCGACTCGTCCACGAGGGCGAAGGACTTTTGCCAGAATATCGCGCAGAGGCTGAACCTAAGGTCAGCGGAGGGATTCAGCCTGTTCGTCAAGATCGCCGACAAGGTCATCTCGGTTCCCGAAGGCGACTTCTTCTTCGACTTTGTACGCCACTTGACGGATTGGATCAGGAAAGCTCGGCCGTCTCGCGACGGTACGTATACTCCATTTTGTCAATCTCGTTTAATTCCTTTCGAATAGCAACGGTAATCAAAAATTCGATTTTCCCCACAGGTGTGCCACCCCAGTTTACCTACCAAGTGTTCTTCATGAAAAAGCTGTGGACCAACACCGTACCCGGCAAAGATAGAAACGCCGATCTCATTTTCCATTTCCACCAGGAGCTGCCTAAACTGTTACGAGGTGAGACGTTGAGACGAGTTTCACTTTAGCTTGGCATCTTTGCGTCGAAACTTATTGCCAGGGGTAGTAGCAATTTCGCTGACACGCTTTCCGCTCGTTGACAGGGTACCACAAATGCACGAAAGAGGAAGCATCGAGGTTGGCGGCGCTGGTCTACAGGGTTCGTTTCGGCGAGAGCAAGCAGGAACTTCAAGCGATCCCGTGAGTGGAAGCGTCCCGAAAGCTTCGGCTAGAAGATCGTTCTAAACCCACGTTCGCTTTTCCAGGCAAATGCTGAGAGAACTCATACCCGGCGATTTGGTGAAGGTACAGAGCTCCAACGATTGGAAGAGATCGATAATAGCGGCGTACAATCAGGACGCCGGTAAGTCGATCAACAACCATCGATCGCGTTCCGTTAATCGGTATTCCGTTGATTCGCCGTTTACGCAATTTTCTACGAAACAGGAATGAGTCCTGAGGACGCGAAGATTACGTTCTTGAAGATCGTTTACCGATGGCCGACGTTCGGATCGGCGTTCTTCGAGGTGAAGCAGAGCACGGAACCGAATTATCCAGAATTGCTATTAATCGCGATCAATAAACACGGAGTCAGCCTGATACATCCGCAAACGAAGGTAGTTTCGGATAGAGATGTCCAACTAGCATCGAGCTCGATTGGCGCGGTTCGTTTCACGATCTCGTCTCGTTTCAGGATATACTAGTGACGCATCCTTTCACCAGAATCTCAAATTGGTCATCGGGCAACACTTACTTCCACATGACGATCGGCAATTTGGTGCGAGGTTCCAAACTGCTGTGCGAGACCTCGCTCGGCTACAAGATGGACGATCTTTTGACTTCCTACATTTCGCTGATGCTCACCAACATGAACAAACAGCGCACGATACGAATAAAGTAAACGCGACCGCGTCTCGCGTTCGAGTTGTCCCGCGAGAAGCGCAAACAGCAGAGTCATAGTAAACGCCGGAAGCGATTGTTCATCGTTGTTTTGGCAAACCGTTCTCCGAGGATCCGAAAATTGAACGACGCGGCAACGTGTATCGGTATGTATGTTCTACGTAAACGGTCGCGTAGTGTCGCGTCAGCAGTATCGCAACTTATACACGTGCCCGTACGCTATAAATTACTCAGTGAACGCGGTTGGCGCCGCGTCATCTTCATCTTCATACTCATCATCCGCTAATCGAACGCGTTTTCGTTGTTACAACAATCCGTGGAAGATAAAAAGGACAACCGTGTGATGCACGTGTACACAAACGATTAGCTGAAAAATTGTATATGATTTATTTACAAATAAGATTTTCATATAGTTTTGTAAAATATTACTTTAATATATAGGAGATATATAATTAAAGAAATTCACGCTCAAAAACGTACTTCATCGTTTCGAGACAATTTGTTGTCGCTACAAACTAAAAACGATATCGATCGAAAAGAGTATCCAGGTCGACGAACCGATCCTCCCGAAATTGAGCACTAAAAACGAAATCTACGCACGGACGCACTTGTATTTTGACATTTATAATAGTAGTACATATAGTTCCCGGTGTAACGAATCGCAAATGATTATTCGTTGATCATCCGTCCAATGATACGAGTAACGATGTAATTATTATTAAGTCGCAATTTATTACTGTGAATAAAGATAATCGTGTTCTTCAGGTACTCGGTGCAAATTTTAATCGTGGGTAAATTCCCATGGAATACATATACCGACATTCCTCTTTCACAATGGATCTCTTTGGGAAGACGATTCCCAAAGCGATCCTATCTCGTTTCCTGCTGCCAGATAATTATATTCGATGCTATCTGGGGGAAAAAGCACGTACCGATTCGATCGTGTCGAGAAGTCGAGAAACAAACCGCGTTTAACCTAGAACTCTCTGCGCTTTCGTATTTCAATTTCACAAAGTTTCATGAAATTTCACCGTGCCATCGGCCGTCGCCAAGTGTGAGAAAAATCGAGTTCCCCTTGCGATTTCCGATCGCGGAGGATCTGGAAGTAACACAGGTCACCAAGCAAACTCTCCACTCTATAGAAATCTGTCCAATTTATTGTAGAACGTAAAACATGAGAGAGACAAGAGATGTTTGTCCTTTTTCCTCGATAAGCCGATATGTTTTACCGAACTCGGTGCAACGCAGCGAACTGCAATCTCGACAAAACCGATATGCCTACGATCTCAATTCGTCGATCTTGCCAGCAAAATAAACTGAATAGGGTGAGAAATAATACTCGGATTGCCGGTATCTATCGCGCAAAATCAATTTCGGAATCGATCAAGTCGCGTCCTCTCGCCGGAAATCGTCCGTACGCCGTGCGAATACTTTCATCAAACTAATACGGACATTCTACCGTAATTGCACGTAACTGTAGTCGCATGTAGAAATCAATCGACTCGGAATAAAAGACCGAGCGTCGAGGAAAGAAGAAAGGAAAAAGAATCAATGTTCGATTCGTAACGTTTCGATAAGAAAAGAATATCTGTTCATGTTTCTCGCAAGTGGCTTAAAAATTTTGTTCTAGCACGCAAAACGTTGTGTTATTTTCGATAAAATCCGGAATAAAAGATCTGTTTTGCGGAAGGAAAATTGCGATCGACGCGACGGGAATTCTAAAATTGTTTAAAAGAATCGAAACACGATTTGCCGTACATTTCTACGGTCGATCGCGTCTGTCGTCTCCTCTCGTTATTGCCTGCGCGTAATTCGCTAAAGATTCACATTCGTAGAAAGCTCTTAATCCTAAAAGTGCTATAAATTATTATTTTCTCTCTGTGTAAATCTGTATCAACACTTAAAGCTAAGAGAGGCTACGGTAGGTTCGCGGTATCAACATAGGGAAAGGATACACGGCACACTGTACACGGATTTGGATTCGGATAGGTAGCATCCGCGGGAGATTGAACGACGCGACATCGGTCAGAGGGATGCTACGTCGTCTTTGTATTGTCTGAACGCGTTTCCGCGTAGTCGGCTCGAGGCAACGAGTCCTTTGCGATCGACGAGCGACCGTTGTTCTCGATCGCCGGCCGATTGCTCGTGGAAACCGGCGGCGGCTCCTCGTTCTCCTCGGAGTCGGTGCTGTTGTTGTTGTTATCGTGATTGGGCCGTCGAGCACTGGTCTCGCACGGCCGGAAACTTTGGTGACGCGCGGCGCAATTGTCTAGGAAACATCAGAGACCCGGCTGAGGCGGCTGATGCGTATTCCAGGGCACATCCGCGATCGCGGGCGGCATGCTGGCTTGATTGTGCATGGCACGGGGAGCTCGCATGATCTCGTCGGCCGGCGGACAATGCGGCCTGGGACCCGGTTCCGGGGTGTACGTGAACGTCAGTCCGGTCGCGTAGATGATCCCGTCGTTACGAACCAAGGAGACCGGCACCTGAGTCGGCTGCCTCACCCAGAGCCACTCGCCCCTGAACTGCGAGATGTCCGGAACCACGCATAGCATGCTCTCCTGACACCTGTACATGGTCTCGGCCTCTACGTCGCCGAACCAGACCTGCAGGTTCGGTGTGAAGTTGTCGCCGGTGAGCTCGAGCATCGCCACGTCTCCGCCGCCGTTCAAGTGCAAACTGTGAACGAGCGGGACCGGAGTGACCGGCGACCTGACCGGGCCCATGCCCTCGAAGAACTGGTACTCGGCCTTGTCGGTGCTGATGATCGTCCAGCAGGCGCCGTCGTTGATCATCTCCTTATTCGCCTCCTTCGGACACGGAGTCGCCTGGAATTGTATTATGCGTTCCTGCGACAAGCAGAGGTACATGTGGTCGGTATCCTTCATGTAGAATGCGCATTTGTGCAACTGCGAGACGGGATCGTCGGCCTCCAAACTGGCCATCTGCTTGTCCACCTTCCGGATGACCAGACGCGGCAGAGCCATTCCCGTCACCGAACACACCAGCTTCACCGTGCTACCATAATGCACGTAACCATCCCGAACCTGGAACTCTTCCGACTCGCTCTCGTTGTCGTCTAAAAGATGTATCGTGAACGCACCCCACTGCGTCGAGCTCGCGTGGAAATTACCGTTCTCCACGTGCAGGTAACGCGTGCTCACCGTTTGCGAGCGCAATCGGTTGAACAACGCGACTTTCGTCCCGCTCGCGATGCACAGGTCCGCGTTCTTCAACGACTGCTTCTTCTTCGACGGCTTCGAGATCACTTTGATCCTTTTACTGTGGAATACCCCGATGTCGTGCCCGCTACCGTAAAACATTTTCACGGAAAGCATAAAGTGCTTCCGCTTGTCCGAGTCGGATATGTACAATGTTTTCGCGGCACAATACTGTTTCCCGTTGTTCAGGTCTAGCTGCTGCATGTCCTGGTCGGAGTTGCCGATTCCGATGAATGCGCAGAGCTGCGCCGACTGCTCGCTCTCACCTTCACGGAGCATCTGCTCCTGCCGCATCCTCCATCCGTCCCCGAACAGGTAAATGCACGGTGGAGGACAGAAGAACCGTTTCTCGTTGCCGTATGATTTCTGCGCGACCTTCGCGTGCAGGATTACGATTACCATGTCGCTCCTGTCGCGCAGATAACGCTCCATCGCCTCGCGCGTCAACCGCTGGTCCTGATGATCCGGTCTGTAGACGCCGGACCCGAATCGAGGGTACACCGACATCACCGAGGTCGGCGAGGGAGGAGATTGCATTCCATGCGCCATCGCGGGCAGTCCGAACTGGTGTGGCATATTTAGTTTCCGCTCCTATTCCCGTTGCTTCAGAACCGTAAAACCCCAAGGTCCTATCCTTGTCGTCCTTGCATGTCACATAATTGCGTCTGCCGCTTATACCTGGAATAAATTAAATTCAGTCGACTCGACCATTTAATCGTCTTATTTTCTAAAACAAAAATTGCTTTGAGCGTAACACTTTGGACATCTGAAGAACTTAGAGAGAATTCGTTTCGTGAAATTAGAAACAAACATTCTAATTTGTTTTAGAAAGCCTGGCATTCTTCGAAGAATACGGTTCAAGATTATACGACCTAACGCAAGACAATACCATGTTATTAGTTACACGAGTTTGAATAGTCGCAGAACCTTACTAGTCTGTACGGTTAAAGCTTCGGCGTGAGAAAGATTTTTGTTTTTCACGATAGAAGATATAATTAACTCGAGCTATCTTTCTTTAAGCTAGCTGCCAAGAATTGCTAGTCAGTACAGGAAAGAGGAAATGCGCTTATACACTGTGGGAACCAAGTTGAGCTCATTTTTCCTGCATGAATTAAGTCACCCTCATTCGTACAAGTTTACACAGACTACGTGTACGCGTGTGCTAGCGTAGAGATGTTCTGTTACTACTTTTGCACTATGTTTTCTATGCCGTTCTGAAAAGAATTTTAATCTATAAGCCAAACATTTCTTGGTATTAGGAATGCAATGAAAAAATTTAGTTTAACGGAGGCGTAGTATAAATGGTTGCATGGGTAAAAAAATGATGTCCATGAAAAAAACGCAAACTCTTACTTCCTGGTAACATTAATTGTCCGACTACGGTTGCACGTGTGTGCTTCCAACTGTTCATTAAACGCTCTAAGAATAGAAACGCAAATACGTTGCATAGAATGAAACTGCAGCGTTGGAAATGTTTTACCAAATAAATACTAAATCCTTTCGCATTCTAAGCCTCTAAGAACAGTTGTATAATCAACACTGAACATAATACCCAATGCTAGTTCAAAAAAAAGGATATAAAAAGGTAAAGCATTCGAATAATTTATACAGACGTGTTAAAACCAGAGATTAAAAATTGTGTTTACTCTTATGTATATGTTCAGTACATAAAATTCTGCATACATATGTGTGTATATATATATATAAATATATATATATATATATACATGCATATACCCATACACATATGTATATACACTGTACATAAATATTAATTCATATATATATATGCATATATATACATATATGTACACATACATATTGTATATTCATATATATGTGTATATATAACGCGTGTTGTGTACGGAAAGAAAAGAATTATAATTGTTTTACGAACGAAAAATTGACGCATAAAAAATTCTAAAAACGCTAACAATCGTTTATTTACCTTGTCGGCACAGGAAAGGTTACACCGAATAAAAACAGGTTACGTTCTTGACACTCACCTCATTTTCTGTAACAATTGAAATCCGAGCATAGGTCCCAATGCATTTTTCAAATTGCCGTTCTATCACGAATATCGCACCGTCCGTCGATCTTTCACCATTCGCAAATCCTTTTGCGTCCTCGTCGAGTATTCTCCCTAATCCATTCAAAAAACACCTGTTCACTTTCCGAATTTTCCGAACAGTCCTGCCAACCGTTCAAAATGATTTCATCTCGCCGCGCGCGCGCCACTTTAAAATCCAACAGATGAACGTAATGTCCCGGAGCACCGCCCAAAATTAATTTCGATCTTCCAAGTTCCGCGAGCGATTGAACAAACGTAATTCTATCGTTACGAGCCCAACTATAATTCGAAAAATCCAATCCCCAGAGAGCCGAGCGAAACGGCAGAAGACACAACCTCTCCCGACGATACTCGCCAACCAACTAAGTTTGAAACGACACGTAGAGTTATTACTACCGCGTAAGTGGCTGTAACAGGCGCGTATCTACGAAGGACAGGGAGGCGCACTGAAGCAAAATCTTTTTCCACTACACAATTCGAAAATTTGTTCTTTTCTATCAGAAAAAACGAACTTGAGGGAAGCTCGTGAAGTTAAATAGAAATATTTTCGAGCAAAAATCGAATACTTGAATTTCGTTCGTTGTCGAGACCGCCTAACATTTTTCTTCGAATTAGAATTTAATTTTTTTACATGAGCAAATTTTGTGATTCTTGTACGATCGAAAAAGTTTCCGGGCTAATTTAGAAAAATTCTAGAAAGAATTCTATGCAAGTTAACAATCACTCCGGTGTTTAGACGGTTTGTTACGCCACTGAGAGCTGCAGATTCTATTGTTTTAGTGTTGTACAATGGCCTGGTCGACCCAAGCGCCTCCAGTTTCCCCTCTTGTTCCCCACCTGACGTGAGCTATTCCCCTCTACCCCGTAGGTGCCGTGGAATTGCTGCCGCAAAAGGATGTTGGGGTTACCCTGGGGGGCGTGGGAAAAACCTGCTGTGGGAAAGAGTGGGTGGCCTCTACCTCACTTCACTTCACTTCTCTGATGATGACGATACGATATATACACGTCCCGGCTATGAATGTGTGCATATGCCTACGAAAGACTCGAGGAAACACACAAATATATTTCGCGTATTACGTTACGTGTTTGCATACGAGTCACACAAATATTCAAGAAATTGATACGGCGCAATATAGAACGATTGCGTACTAACAAATAAATCAACCTTCCGTGCGTTTATTCCTTAGTCCACGTATATAATTGAAACATCTGTAAATTTTAGCTGACGTTCGTTCGAAATATTTTCAACGCTTCCTTCCAAAATTCATTTTTATTTAATTCGATTAGAAGGTATAGCTCCACTTTTACTCTGACCCAATTATTTCCATCGAATATTATTGCAAGTTAGGTAATTGCTTGATCCCATAACGTGTAATTCGAGCAATCGTGCATCGAGGCACGCTTTTACGAAAACCTTTACCATAAAATAGTGTGCCGATTCGAATGTAAATCATTTTGTAAGACGGAACGTGTTACAAATTCGCATATATGATCGATGCGTTTCGAGAAAATAATTGCAGGATATAACAATAATGTTATATCTATCTAATATATATTATATATATATCTAATGTTATAACTCTCGATCGGTGAATCTGCAAACGTCGAGTTATTACATGACAGCTGCAAGTATTCTATCTTGTGAATGTAAATATGTAGCGCGCCGCGTAACGCGACGAGCGCATTGTTGCGGTGACCAGCTGACCGATGCGGTACAATGTCGATACGCGCAAAACTTTACCAATTTGCGTATTTGTTGATGCATTATAAGGTAAGCGATTCTTCGCAAGTACCATTAGCATGTCTAAAGTCTGCTGGGAAGAAACTATTTTGACGAATAATCAGTCTTTCGATGATTTGTAAGTAGGTACAACGTACAACTACTGTCACTTATGTAGGTTATGAATAATCCTATTATTCATACTAAATGCATATATTACGATATAAATGGAAATATGCTGATGCATTAATATTATATAGCATATAGTAAATGTACAATAGGTTTTACACAATGTAATCTGTATCAATAAAATACTGTTCTTTACAGGTACCTTACCAAACATAATGGGAGTTCACGGTCTTTGGCGTTTACTCGATGCAACAGGGAAGCAGGTTCCCTTAGAAACGCTCGAAGGAAAAGTTTTAGCCATTGGTACATTTAAATATGTATATTTTATCTAAATCTTCTGTTATTTTACTTTTATCCTTTGTTTAACACAATTCTTTAACCCTGTAGATATTTCCATTTGGATATATCAAGTGATGCAAGGATATCAAGACCGTTTTGGTAATCCTAAACCCAATGCGCATCTTATCGGATTATTCAATAGAATTTGCAAGCTACTGTATTACAAAATCAAGCCAGTATTCGTGTTCGACGGAGGTGTACCAATGCTTAAAAAAGACACGATTGTAAATATAAATTTGTTTACGTTAAACTTTACTTAACTATTTAAACAAACACAATAGCTATCTTATATTTGAAGTAATTCGAAGAGTACAGCGTATATGCATTAATGAAACTGTACTTTTATCTCGACTATAATATTGTCTGTACATAATTGGTTTACCGTGGGAACCAGGTAGTGAGAAAAGAGGCTCTTATTCTTTTGTGTTCGCAGGCCTTACGCAGGAAACAGAAATCTATGGCCAAGAATAAAGCTTTACAGATGAGAACAGAATTAATAAATAACTTGATGAAGCACTCCGCTGTAAAAACGGTTCTTAATCCGGAAGAAGAGAATGTTAAAAATAACTCGACTCAGGTGATCTTGAGCAGTCAGAATAAGCAGACTACGGATGATATGTTTAAATTACCGGACATGCCAAATACGAATCCATCGGAATTGAGTCTGAGCGACGATTACGATTCGGATTCGTCGACAATCGAGCTGAGTCCGCGGAAACAAACAAAATGGATCGGAAATATCCACAACGTGGACGTGGGTAGCACCGAGTTCAAAGCTTTACCACCGGATGTGCGCTACGAGATCCTGACCGATCTCAAGGAAACGAGAAAACAAAATTCGTGGGGTCGTTTACACGAGATGCCCGATGTATTTATTCATTTTGCAAAGTTAATCATTTTGCAAACGATTGTTTTTGTTTCTCTAAAGTATCTGTATCCATCTAGGAGTCGCACCAATTCTCCGGCTACCAAATGAAACGGTTATTGAAACGTAGATTGGTTCAACAAAGTTTAGAGACCGCGGAGAAAGAAATGGGAGGGAAATCACTGACGTTGGAGGAATTAGAGAAACTATTGACAGAACAAGGCGTAGATACTGCTAACCGAGACTGTACTTACCGTGTCGCGGCTGACAGTGCGACTAGACTGGTTTACATCAGCGGTATGTTCTTGCGATTTTCTAAAATCTTTTTATCGACCGTGTCTTCGTGCTCATAAACTGTGTGTTGCAGATAAAAATGCATACATTAAGAATATTAGCAACAACAGTAAACCAAACGACCAAGAGGTTGTCACTGATAAGGACGAGGCGAAAGAGCCAGTACCTGGCACTAGCAAAGATGTACCAATAAGCGAAAACATGAATGAATACCAGCTCGATGATGAATGGGATAGCGATGTTGAAATAACTGCTACGACCAGGTCTAAATCACCGGTGGATGAATCGAGTAACGACTCGTACTTCGCGACAGAATGGAAAGAATCGCGACCACCGTCTAAAAAATATTTTGGAAAACACACTATAAACCCTGCGTTGTCTTACATGTTGGAGTATAGCGGATTAACGGAGGCTCAAATCCACACTCTTCTCGAGCAACGCAGTAAAGAAGATGGCAAGGGTTCGCAGAACACCGTAAAAACATCGCAGCAATTCGATCTTTTCGAAACAAAGAGCGGTAACAGCAAAGATAACGAAGACAGTAAAGATTTCACGGAAGTAGGTACCACAGAAGATATAGAATCGGTGAGTATTTCGGAAGTTGGGTTTTCCGAATCGAATGTACAATCCGATGATAACTCGTCGCCTGTCACGATTTCAAAAGCTTCAAAAATAGAATCAGATGTGGTAACGGTAATCAGCTCAACGGATTCGGATTCGGATTTTATAGAAATAGCAGATGTACCGACGGTAGATTTCGGCGGTAGTAAGATCAAGAAGAGCGCTTCACAGGCTATCGAAATAACGGTTAGATCCGATCAAACCATAGAAGATGATATGTTCGCGGACGTATTTGGAGCATCGAATAACGAGTCAGAAACTGAAGAGGTAGAAGCAATGTCTGAAAATGTATCAATTCCCAGTAAACCTTTCGAAATAGTGGAACACAGTTCTCCCGATCGCTCAGAGATTTTGGAAACCGCTGTTCTAGAGAAAACGATTGTGGAAACTATAGAAGAGAAGGCTCAAGATCGATCTGATACAATAAAAACCAACGACATTGAAACATTGCAAGTCACAGATAATGATACGGATAATAATAACGTTCTAAATGTAGATACACAATTGGAAGATATTGAAGAGATAGATAGTACAGATAATGCAAATGATTCTAGTCAAAACAATGCCGAGATTACATTGATGGATAGTATTGCAAATACAAGCACATCGATTACGGATCCTCCAAACGCGAGCCCTCTTCCAGTGAACGAAGATGAATTGTTGTCATTGAAGGTATAATATCAGTTGTCTCGATTTATTTATATTTTTCAGTCAAAATGATTGATGCGCTTTTCTTCTAGGCACGTTTAGAAGACGAACAATCAGAATTGGTGACAAATATCGGTAAACTACAGAGGCAGGGTATCGATATTTCGAAACAAGTATCCAGCGAAGCTCAGGTATAGTAATATCCAATATCAATTAATAGATCGCGGATCTATATGTATTTATTCTAAATATAGCTAAGTTTCCGAAAGCTCCGATTTGGCTAAAATTTTGTAAACAGGTTTTTATGAAAAAAATTGCGAGAAGGATTTTCAGCCTCTTGAAATAAAATTTTTTACCATTTCAATGTCATTTCCTACGTTACCAACACAGATGCGGAATATAAAAAATTTTTCGGATGATAGAAATTACAATGATCGAAGTTATAAGCTTGGATTAGGTTTTAGGAATATTTTATTAATTTTTAGCATATACATATTTAATAAACCGCAGTAAGTACCAGCAGTGCTGGTAACATAGAAACGCCGAAAATCGTTCTCGCAAGCATGATTTTTGTCAAGTTTCGCAATCTATCGGCGAGCTATGCGCGCCAGATAATTTTCTCTTCACAATGGAGTACAAAGGGAATCTACATGATCGACAGGAACTTTTACGATTATTCGGAATACCATACATTGTAGCACCCATGGAAGCAGAAGCCCAGTGTGCGTATTTGGAGCAAATTTGTCTCACCGATGGCACGATCACGGATGATTCAGATATTTGGCTATTCGGAGGACAATGCGTTTACAAGAATTTCTTCGACAGTACCAAGAAGGTCCTTCGATATCGTTCTTGCGACATACAACACCACTTCAGTAAGCGAGACTGCGTATTCTCCAACAACAGAGTGAAACATACATATTTCAAAGTTCTAGAACAAGGAATAATGTTGTGTTTCAGAATTAACGCGCAACGAATTGATACGACTTGCCTTGTTAGTCGGTAGCGATTACACCACGGGTTTAGCTGGTATTGGACCCGTCACTGCCTTGGAAATATTAGCGGCTTTTCCGTCGGAAGGAGACAATTTACTGCAAGGCTTGACAAATTTCTGTTCGTGGATCGCGACAGGCAGAGCCACGGGCCCTGGAAAAGCTAGTCTGCGAAACAAATTGCAGAACGTGCAAATTCAGAAAGGTGCGTATAATTTTTTCGAATCTAAACGGAGTTCTAATAAGACGAACTATCTTTTTTGCAGGTTTTCCGAGTCAAGCCGTTGTACAGGCGTACCTTGTTCCGAAGGTGGACGAATCGAAAGAAGCTTTTACGTGGGGCAAGCCGAGCACGTTGTTGCTGTCGAATTACGCGAAACAGAAGTTTGGATGGACCAAGGAAAAGTTCAACGAGATCATGACGCCGATATTGAAGAGGCTGGAAGAGAAGCAGAATCAAAAGTTTATAGATACATATTTCAAACTGCAAAGCGCAGCTCCAAAGTCGATCGACGTGAACCTGAGCAAGCGGGTGCAGAAAGCTGTGCAACGGTTAAACAACCCGAACATTGAAGATGCGACCGAAAGCGTGGAAAGCGTAAAAAACGTGGAAATCACTCGGCAACCGCTTCGAAAGAAGAGAGCGATCACGTCGACGGAAACACGAAAGAAGAAAAAGGAATCGGCGGACACGCGAGAAACAACGGATTCGAAAGCGGTCGAATCGGAAGTCTTTAATGCGTCCGTCGATAAGAAAAATAGTCTGATAGATTATATACCGCAAAGGGAAAAAGACAAGGCAGAAGCTTTGAAGAAAAAATTGCACGCGATCGAGGTAGTTAGAAAGTCGAAGCAAGGATTGTACAAGACTAAGAAAGTGAAGCGTTGCGTAAGGAAAGTGAAAGAAGAGGCTGGACTTTCGGAAAGCGACAGCAACAGTTCGTAATACCAAAGTACAGGAACGATTGTACGCCGAGCATACTGATCATCCACAGCGAATACTTTTGCGAGAACGCGGTATCGCGGTGCGGTAAGTATTATTTGTGTAAATAATTAAGCAGAAATTTCTAAATGTGTTTTCTTTCTAAATAAATTATATTTCTATGACACATGTTTGTCGACTTATTTGAGATATAAAAATCAACGACGCGTCGTTGAACACAGATAGCACTTACGCTAGTAGTCTAACAAGAGATACAATGGATCCACCGAACGTTACGCTTCGAAATGGAGTATAATACACACGTTTCGCTTCAAGTCATTAGTTACATTGGTTTCAGTTTTTCTAGTAAACAGTTCTTTATCCGTTTCGAATGACTATTCTATTAATACTTGTTGAACTTACTAGCAAGGTATCTAGGAGTATTTTGGCGACTCACTTGTTTTTAATACTTTACCTACAGGAAATCTGAAAAAGTCTTCCTTTCGGTAACAATTCCAGAAGAAAGTTCTACTATATAGATCGCACTACTCTAGATATTTCCTTGATTGACGCTTGAAATAGCTATTTAAAAATTGATTAAAAAATTAAAAAGTTGACTTCTAAAATAATATTTAACACGCTCACAACAGTGCCCGCATGAAATGAATCATTTTTGTATCACCACTGGTACATGCGGGCATGAACGTGTTAAATAATAATCGGTATGTAAAGCGTTAACCGAATCCTTAACGCATCGAGCAACGGCTGCTTTCTTTTACAAGTTTCGTCTGTCAACGGGTACAACGCGTATACATACATATATCATGATACTAGGTTCAATTTCATTAAGTCGTCTAAAAACCATCGGTCCTTCCTTGCCTCCGGAAATCGGAGACAGCGTACACCTTTCCATTTTGTTTCGACACTGCTGTGATCGCGCTTCCGATTCCAGAGAACGTGGTAACATTATGGCCAATACTCGACAAATACGCCAATACGTCTGGTGAAAATTCTTTCTCGTTTTGCACCACCATAGGAAACACCTGAAAGTTTCAGAGGTTGACTTTATTTTTCCGTTCCTGAAATCGCACGATACCCATCTGTAAAACTTGCGTTTACTTACTTGATGATGAATTCGACGAGTATCGACTGCTTCCGTAATAGTTTTGTTCGACCAAAGGTTCAACACCATCGCGATGGCGACACCGGAAGTGATTTTAGTGCCACCCGCGGCGCCGATTACCAGACGAACCTCGCCCTTTTCATCGACCTTTCGAAAAGTTATAACAACATCGTACTCACATGTAAATATATCGGAGAGAGAAAACGCCGAATGCAACGATACTTACAACTATCGTTGGACTCATGGAGCTCATAGGCCTCTTTCCCGGTCGAATGAAATTATTCTTCGACGGTGGAAGATCGAAACCATTTACTATATTCGGGGCACTAAAGTCGTCCATTTCGTCGTTGAATATTATTCCCGAGGACTGCGAACGTAGCATGGCACCAAATCTGTTTAATCATAGTAAACGATGTTAAGACCCGAAGGGTTAACGACATAAGCGTTTATGAGTTTACAATAGTGAACGTACACCTGGTTTATGGTGGAGGTTACCGATACAGCGGAGCCATCGGGAGCCAGCACGGACACGTGAGATGTCCCTGAATCTTCCGGCGCGACCGTGACAGCACCATAGTATTCCGGATTGTTGTGCGTCTGATTGTCCTTGATCTTACTGCGAATCGAATCGGCATAGTCGGTGGACGTCAAGTTCTTGACCAATGAATCTAGACAGGATGATTCTATTAAATTCCATTTCACACGAGGAAATAGACGTCGAACAGTTAAGAACTCTGTTACAAGAGCCGATAACGACAACGACGTCCCCCTGTTATCATAACGCAATTGACGGCGTGACAAGCAGCAACGGTTTTTATAGGATGTAAAGAGTCAAGTACGTGTAATAGAACCAAGGAGACGCGCGAGAAGCACGCGACCCGCGTGCTATGTAAGTGTCATCAATTCATTACGACTCTCGGGCGATAATTAATTATCTGACCGGAATCGGGATCGCTGTCGGTTTCGCTATAATTGAAACTAGTGCCGCGCGTCCGTATCTCGAGCCGCCGTGCGTTAATTATGGCACAACAGAGAAACAATTACGTGCACCCGCTTATCGTTCCCACTTATCTGGAAGCGGCTTCTTTGCTATGTTCAGAGGCTCGACGTCGACGACTCACCAACAGGCACGAACTCTGGATCGGCTAATTCGGTTCTCTTGGCGTAAGCCCACTTGAACGCTTCGACGAAGCGCTGCCACATGACACCCTGGTCGTCGGTGGGTACGATTCCGCTGAGAATGTTCATAATGAGAGTTAGGACCGCTCCGGACCCCGGTGGCGGTGCCGTGACAACCCTCATATTCCCTATCTTCGTTTCGAGCGGTACCATCCACTTGACTTTGTAATTTCGCAGATCGTCCATCTCCATGATGCCTTTCGCCGCTTTGATTTCCTCGATCAGCTTCTCGCCGATGGAACCGTTGTAAAATATGTCCGGTCCATGTACCGCTATCGCCTTCATCGTCTCGGCTAAACGCGCCCTTTTTATCCTGTCGCCTACCTAGCCACAGCAATCTTTCGACAATCAGGATGATTTCGGTGAATCGGTGGAATGGAAATACTAGTTGCTCGTTACCTTCCACGTGGTGTTCGTAGCCGGGTTGATGAGAATCTCCACCAAAGTGCTCTGCTGCCGTATCAGTTTCTCTTTGTTGGACAAGTAACTGGACAGGTAATCGTTCACGAGAGACCCAGTCTCGCACAGGGCGATCACCGGCTCGAACAATTCGGACCACTTCAGCTTCCCGTACTCCTTATGAGCTGCCCAGTAACCGGCGAGCTCGCCTGGCACGGCTATCGCTAGGCCACCTTGTGTAGAATCATCCCCGAAGAAATTGTTAGGAGAAAAAAAAAGTTATACTGTTCTAAAGCGCGTTCAAATACTTTCGCGAGTCATTGTATGTACAGGGTGTCCTGCAGTATTGAGATCAGCAGGGTATCTCGAAAGACGTTGTCGTTATCAAAAAAGTGTTCCTACAAAAGTTGTTTGGTATGGCGGGCTATACATTTATAGTATTAATTGTTTTGTTGTGGGTGGAGTGGTGGAGGACATTTCAAGGTCACCTCGATTTTTTAAATGAAATAGTATATTTTTTTCTTCAGAAAATAATAACAGGGGTAGTGAGAGGAATCCAAAGAGGTGCTACATGATATTATTCTGATATTGATAAAGATAAAAAAACACTTTTTTGATAACGACAACGTCTTCCGAGATATCCTGCTGATCTCAATACAGATATCATTGCCAAGGATTAACAAAAGAGAAGATTACCCACCGAATCGTGCCAACGTAGCATTGCTATCAAACATATCCTCCGTCGCTTTCGCGGGAGCCGTCTCTCGAGCATCCAAGTATTTCGCTGTCTTGTTCCGAGCGTCCCATATCGTCATTAAAAATCCACCACCTAATCCCATACTGGGAGACGGTGCGAGATAACGAGATTATATTTAACCACTCGAATTTGAAATTTCAACGATTTGCCGACGGTTTCGCTTACCTGTGCAGAGACGCGACTCCCTCGCACAAAAGCGCGGCTATCGCTGCGTCCACAGCTGATCCATTTTTCCTGAGGATACCCACGCCGATATGAGCGCATTCTTGTCCGTTCGTCGACACTGCAGCCTGCCAAACAAATTCAACGTTTAACTCTGTCTGATACATTTCCTATTTTCCACTTTACCTTCGAGTACTCTCCAAAGTGCGCTTTCGGTTCTGATTCGGATTTCTTCACGAGGAGCACGACCACAACCGCGATGATCACACCTAAAACAATGAGGCCGATCACTCCTCCGATCAGCAGCTTCTTCTTCCTATGTAGTCTGCAAGAAAACAATATCAGATCATTGCTCCAAAGAAATTTCAAACGACCCGTCGCACAGTTTTTGACGCGAAAAACTGGCGAACATTATTACAGCTCGTTATTTATGGGCTCAACGTCATAGTATTTCATATACAAAATCGTTTCAAATATTAATAACTACGCAAATATTCATGATGAAAAAGAAAATACTTTTATAATACAAACATTTACACAATTTCCTTAAACCATTTAAAAATCGCTGACAAATGGATGACTACTGTTTCACGAGTTTATAAATGATAAAAAAAGTGTCGATTCATGATTCTCCTTGTGTGTTCAACTATCTCGGATAACAAAAATATAACGCGTCAAGCAACATTTTTTACATTGACTTTCTGCCGGCTTTTCGCGCCAAATACTGTGCATCGACGAGTATGGTATGTATCGATTTTTCGATCGCTGCGCCGATTCCTTTAGACTACAGTTCTTATCGTTATCGTCGCCGCCGACTAAAATAACGTCGACAACACCTATTGCACAGTTCGATTGTGCCGATTCATGGATTAGAAGCCTGCAATAGTTCGTCGGACTTTAATCACAATTGTTGATTAAGCCGTCGCCCTCAATGACGATTGATCTTTCAGATAACTGCGGGATATTCCGTTCTTTTCCCTGTTATCCAATGGTTGATTTGCCAATCGAAGACGATGTAAAAATGCTTTGGCATTTCAAGCGAAAGCAACAGGCGTTTTCAGTGCTTCAGACTGACTCGTAGATCTACCATTAAAAAACGATGATCTAGGTAGGCAATGGTATCCTTGGTGTTAGCGATTCGCATACCGGACAAGTGGTGTTGCAACGATTCGAATAAATGAAAATTGGCTACATATAGGAATGCGCAATGAGTAAACAGAGTGCGGGAATTAACCGCCGGGAATTTCCCTCTCTAATGCAACAACGTTTTATACTCGACTATGCCAGGTCTGGCATTATCGTCGAACAAAATTGCATTACCTAGATATAGTTAATGTCTACATTTGAAGGACGTGGATAAGCAAGTCCCATTTTACGAAGTGCCATGAAAAATTCGCGATAATTTTGCACGCAGTACCGGATTAAGCCGGGTCTTAGACCAAATTTTAATTGGGGCCCCTTTCTAAAAAAAATCATAAGTAAAATTCTGTATTTTTATTATTATTATTCATTTTTTTCTGTACCGAATCCGGAGCCCTCCGAATTATGTGCCCGTCACCGTTTGGACGCAGCGGTGAATCGTCGCTTTTGGTTGAGTCTAATCGTTTAAAAAACGTAGACGTGGCCATACGTCTTCGCAAATGGATCGTTGTCAAATATTTGCTGCGGTAAACTTGAGCATACTTGCTGACTCGCGCGCACTGTTTACTATACTAGAAAGAGGATCTAAAAGTCTCAACTCGCTGGAACCGTCTCTCTGTACGTTCGAGAAAAATGACACGAAAATATTATATGTAAACAATCGCACAGAGAATACGTGAAACACCGTGTGCGTGAATATTCATAGGATATACAGCGTGTCGGGACAAGGTAAGAACAAGAACGGTTTCGCTGCGCGGGTTCATCGAAAGCGCGCGGTCACTGAATATAAATTGATTGTGTCGCGCCGCGATAATATTGGGTTTTTGATAACCATCGGAAAATAAAGATTGTTGCGTTGCAAACATCCAACACGTGATTATCGCGCGGCTATGATCTAATGACAATTGCCGTGACATGCAATCGTCCTATTAGAGCGCGGACCTGTTGCCCGCCGTCTTCTTACTCCCGATGCCCCGGAACGAAAAGAAAATAAACGAAAGGAGCATCGAAGTGCCCCAATAAACAACTAAACTTCCCATAACAAACGAGTTTTGTTACAACACATACAACATAACCTCCTTGACATACCCTTGATAACCAGAGACACGAAAACGACGAAAATTTTTATTTCACCATAACGATCGCGCAAAATTTCACACGAACCGATTTTACGCCTGGAAAATCGACGAGAGCGTAATCACTGTGTCACGGAGCGAGCGAACGTCTTACGATTAGAAAACGACAGTGAATCGTATCGCACCAGGTCGCACCTTTCGATTAGAACACGATCGTCTAACGTTTTCGATATCTTCTATTAATCGAATAAAAATTCTATCCACTTTTGACCACGACGCGCGACTTTCCCAACGACTCGTGGAAACGCGACCGGCAGTACACTATGATCGGTTGTTACCGAACATTATTGCGAGAAATAAATAATAAAGAAATATGTTTACTAACCCGATCATGCTGCGCGTGAAAACACGGCACAGGAGAGCGCTCAACCTTGACTAAACGTTTCGCCAAGCCGATCGTTGGTTCTTATACGTACTCGTTACAATACAGATTCAACTTATTCATCCCCACTACTATCTTACATTTGATCGTATCAAATCTACCACAATTTCTTTGATCTTCCTGATGAAGCGAAGCCAACCATATCCTCGCCATCGGCTTCCGTTCTATAATCGATGTTCCGATCGATCCCCGATTTAATTACAAGTTACAACTGTGGTCACCCAAACTTTATTACTCGCTGCGGATATTAAAAGATTAGCCGCTGATTACATTTCGTTACGCACGTCGGGTTTCCTACTGGTTTAAAAATCATTCACAAGATACGAGCCACGGTATACTATTTGCAACTTCGCTTTTTGCGCGTCGAACAATAATTGTGTACCGTATCTCGATTAGGGATTCGTTTATTGTTGCACTCTTTCCCGGTAAGGGAAAATATAGTAAAAATTACTGTAACACTGTAGGATAAATTGTCGCGTTGCGAACTTTTGAGCATACGTTGCACGCGTGCTTTTTTGACGATATCCTCTATTCGTGTTTCGAATTCGATGACTTTCATTCTCCTAATAAACGAAACAAGCAATGGAGAAAACTCGTCTCATTCTTCTTTTGAAATAGCGCTGGAAAAATCAGTCGATTCATATAGGACGCGTTGCGTTACCCTCTACCGGCAACGAGCTGAAACTCGTCGTGCAGATGAGTAGCAATCGCTTTGAAAAACGGGCAAGTCATTTCGTGCGTCTAATAGGTTCGTTGTTCTTTTGCAAAAGTTGAGACGATGTCAACCAGGTACGACAGGGCCATCACGGTATTTTCGCCGGACGGGCATTTGCTCCAGGTGGAATATGCTCAGGAAGCAGTTAGGAAAGGCTCCACGGCGGTACGTCCGTAAATCTAGCATAACCTCCTTCGTGTTTGCAATACACTTCGGAGTGTTCATTCTGTATTTTCAGCGTTGAACACGCCGGTTTCCCTTTTGTTCAGTATTTCGATGGCCAGTCTCGTTTTATCGGTTTATCTCTGACGATTTCGTTTCGTTTATTTTAGGTCGGTGTCCGCGGCAACGATGTTGTCGTTCTTGGCGTTGAGAAGAAGTCTGTCGCGAAGCTGCAAGAAGAACGCACAGTCCGCAAAATATGTCTTCTGGACGAACACGTTGTGATGGCGTTCGCAGGTTCGATTCTAAACTGTATCTTCTCGACGTTTGTTTACCGAGAGTCTAACCATGCTCTTACTCTTAGGTTTGACTGCGGATGCCAGAGTCTTGATAAATCGTGCTCAAATCGAATGTCAGAGTCATAGATTAACCGTAGAAGATCCTGTTACTTTAGAATATATAACCAGGTATATAGCAGGTAAGACAATGTATCATTCGTCCACGAAAAAGAAGGTGCATGACATCTTACGTGACTCTATACTTTGCGTTACGCATCTTAAAGATCCTCCATTGTCCCAGTGTCAAAACGTGCCCCTTCTTTTCGTTAACAAATGGTTGCTACGTATTTGTTTGCGTGTGAATAGAACGATAAACATGTACGATATTTCCAGGCTTGAAACAAATGTATACACAAAGTAACGGTAGGAGACCTTTTGGAATATCGTGTCTCTTAGCTGGGTTCGACTACGACGGAGTCCCACACCTGTACCAAACGGAGCCTTCTGGAATTTACTATGAGTGGAAGGTACATCTTCGACGATTTTTTAAAATTTTGAAAGTAATGTAAACAAAGCATTCATTTCTCTGTTCAGGCAAATGCTACGGGTAGAAATGCCAAAACGGTCCATGAATTTCTACAAAAATATTACACGCCAGAAGAAGTGGCGACCGAGAAAGGTTCGATAAAACTAGCTATCAGAGCTTTATTAGAAGTAGTGCAATCTGGGCAAAAGAATCTAGAAATCGCCGTGATGCGACGCGGTCAACCTTTACAGGTATAAAATTTGGAGTGCAGTTCGAACCGAGTTGGTTTAGAAATATGTTATTTATCGCGAACATATTTATCGTTGCAGATGTTAGATTCCGATACTATCGAAAAGTATGTTACCGAAATTGAGAAGGAGAAAGAGGCAGAAGCTGAGAAGAAGAAGCAGAAAAAGTGATGTCTCTGTAGCGAGCCGAGCTTTTGCAATTCATTCGTTGTTTCATATAAAATAAATACACAGTGCATAGCTAAAAACTGGAACAAAAATATCGACATTCTTTTTTTATTTATACTTTATAGCTGTGTCCATAAGAATTATGTATACATTTGCGTATATTTTTAAATACACAATATGAAATCGAAGCTGTAATGTATAGCATCTCAATTGTTTCTTATTCGTACATGCGATTCCAATGTATTTAAACAAACAATTCCAGAGTTCTTATAAAGATATTCTTAGTAAATTTCAATAAACCTACACATTCTTTTGTACAAATTAATTTAATATAAATATATTTATAGTTCGAATAAGTGTCTACCACGATGGTTGAACAATTGGAATGATGGGAGGTTCCGTAGGGTTTCCCAAGATTTATTTTCCAAGTCTACTACCGCCCGAATCTCTTTGAAATCACCAGCGATATACATGACACCGTACATAACCATAAATAAGCTGACAATGCCTTGTATCAAGATCTGCAATAAATACACATAATCTCGTACCAATCATGTATTATATGCATTAAATTCGACGATCGATTAATACTTACATCAATTGGCAAAGTAGTAAACTCTTGTTCCGTTATTCGCAAGTAAGAACGATCTACGAAAATGTCATAGTTAACCTAACATATATAAACATGTGAGTAAATAGTTAAAACATTAAATACGAAGGTGATACATACGTTGTGCAGCCGAATAAGCAGCATGCAGTATCGACACCAAACCTATTACCGTTATAAATCTATGTAATGTTGAGGCAGGCATCGTGTTTATTGTGACACCTCAGAAATTTCTCGCAAAAACAATCATCTGTTCGATACGAGTTAAACTGATCGCAACGCTTTAGTAGTTTAGTAGTGAAACGTACAACTAAACTGGACTTATGCGCGTGGGAAACTGTCATTTTTTTTATATAGAACAAATGGTTAAACCTTATTTCAGGAAACCAAAAATTTTTTACTTTTTGTTATATAATCCTATAGATTTTGACGAGAAATCCAAGTTTTCACTAATTCATAATAAAGTTGAGCGGTTTTAGGCGTTTTGACAGATATGGACGCCGCCATATTGGTATGTATTCAGATATCGTCCAATGAGGAAGGTTGGTCGAGGTTAGGTGGTTCTTGCCGGAATTTGTATCACGTCTTATGCGAGAAACGGCAAGAATTATACACTCCCTTCCAAAAACTAGTTTCCCTTGTGATTGTTTAATTTTCAAGGGCTGTGGAAGAATGCACTTCATGATCGGGTTGGCTGCGATTCAAAAATAATTACAATAGCGTTACTGAAAATAAAAAAAATATGGAGAAGCTCTCGCTGTTGTTCTTGTAGCTACATGTGGATGTGACGCGATAAAAGTACAACTAGAAAAGGTGGGAAATTTGAAATGTGTAAATATTTATTCTGAAAATTGATCACAAAATAATCAAATACAATTTAAAATATCCTGGCATACCACCAAAACTATATCCACGAGCATAGCTTGAAACTTTCGCCGCAGATGGCGTCGTGACGGTTCTTTTTTTTCATCAGATTCACTATCACGTATGAAAATGAAATATCAATCACAACCGTGACAGCTGACAATTATAGATTCGGACTCCAAAATCGGCTGACAATCCGATACTAATGGAGATAGCGTTCAGTCACGAGGATTTGAAAACTTGTTTTAGGGAAAGTTACTGGTCGTTCCCATCGCTGTTTCTATCACTGTATAAATGGTAAACAATGTGAAGTATGTAGCCGGAGGTAGACGTATCAAATTTGACCGCCCCTTCGCGTGTGCCGAGTTAAACATGTTTGTTTACAGTTGATAATTGTCCGGATAACAACAATCATGATGGATTACGAATTTAAAATGAAAACCCAAAAAGATCGAACAAAGGTGGAAGATCTTTTCGAGTTCGAAGGATGTAAAGTTGGACGGGGCACTTATGGGCACGTCTACAAAGCCCGTAGGAAGGAAGGGTTAGTGGGCTTTTCTAACCTATCTTGTAAAATTGTTCAGCGTTTTATTGTCTTCTTTCGCGTTTTATTCCGATGAGTCTTTAACAGAAAAATCCCTTTCACGATAAGAGTATAAATTTTGCTGTAATATTATATTCGACCGTTTCTGTTTAATCGTATCATGGCACAATATCAACGTCTTTCAGACATTGTTTTCTGATTTCTCTAGTGTACCGGATGGCGAATTAAAATCTCGACCAGACACAAAGGATTTTGGTTTGAAACAAATCGAAGGCACGGGTCTTTCTATGTCCGCGTGTCGCGAGATTGCTGTAAGTATTCTCTCTTTACTGTTCGATGTACAGAGAGCCTTCGTTTTAATGGAATTTCATTTACAGCTACTAAGAGAACTGAAACATGTTAATGTAATTACTTTAATCAGAGTTTTCTTGTCCCATAATGACCGTAAAGTTTGGTTATTATTCGATTTTGCGGAGCACGATTTATGGGTATGTCTACATTTGTAGGGAAATTTATTTTGTTTGAGCAAACGAATCTATAATAATTTTATTCTAATTTATAGCACATAATAAAGTTTCATAGAGCTGCCAAAGCTAATAAGAAACCTGTTATGGTTCCAAAGGGTATGGTAAAGTCTTTGCTGTATCAAATTTTAGACGGTATTCATTACTTACATTCCAACTGGGTGCTTCATAGAGATTTGGTAATTATCAAATTGTATAGGCACTGTTCATAAGAGCACGATATTACTCTTTAGAATGACTAAAAATATTTATGGTGCTTCAGAAACCAGCAAATATTTTAGTAATGGGAGAAGGTAACGAAAGAGGACGCGTGAAAATCGCGGACATGGGATTTGCCAGGCTGTTTAACGCTCCTCTAAAACCACTGGCTGATTTGGATCCTGTGGTAGTGACATTTTGGTATAGAGCTCCGGAATTACTCTTAGGGGCTAGACACTATACCAAAGCTATAGGTATAGAATTCACGGTAAAACGGAATTGTCTAGTTGTTTTTCTTACCTTTGTCAATGTTACTTTTATCTTTTAGACATTTGGGCTATCGGTTGTATATTCGCGGAACTTTTGACGTCGGAGCCCATATTTCATTGTAGACAAGAAGACATTAAGACTAGCAACCCTTATCATCACGATCAACTGGATAGGTACAGGATGCACATTATTATACGAACGAATGTTAATTCTTTAGTACGAAATAAAATGTTGGAATTGATTGATACTCAGGATATTTAACGTGATGGGATTCCCTCTGGAAAAGGATTGGGAAGATATCAAGAAAATGCCGGAACATCCGACGTTACTCAAAGACTTTAAAAGATCCAAGTAAGTACCGGTTCGGAAAGTCTCGGTCCAAATGGTGTCGAAATTCAAACTTCAACGCGAATGTCTTTTTTTTCTCGTAGTTACGCAAACTGTTCTCTGACGAAGTACATGGATCGGCATAAAATTAAACCCGATAGCAAGGCGTTTAATCTGGTACGACGGAACCAAGTATTTCGTTCGCGTTTCTCGTAAACAGCCGACATAATGCGTTTCTTGTTTCAGCTGCAAAAATTGTTAATGATGGATCCCAATAAACGAATCACGTCCGAGCATTCTATGCAGGATGCTTACTTCCAGGAAGAACCATTGCCAACGCAGGAGTACGTGTCTCGGCTTTTCGACGCGATTACGTTCGGTGTTTGTTTATCAGTCTAATATTTGTCGCATCGTTACAGCATATTCGCCGGATGTCCCATTCCGTATCCCAAGAGAGAGTTTCTAACGGACGACGACACAGAGGAAAAGACTGAAAACAAAGCTCGACAGAACCAACAGCAAACGGTAGGCTTACCAGTTCAATCGTCCTGGCGGGTCTTCTCACAGATTTTCGATAAAATTGCAGCAGCAGAATCAGCAGCAACAAGGAAATGGTGACCACAACCACGGACAGAATGCGAAACGAGTACGGCTGAACGGTCCGCACGGGGCCCCGGAATTTCATCAGCATCAAAGCCACACGATGACCCACCAACAGCCGCCGGGAATAGTTTATTCTACTGCCCAACCAACCCAGCCGTCGAACTTTCATCAACGTTTTTAAACGAACTCTCGATAACGAAATAAAACGATTCGTCGGTTGATTCGTTCGGTCAGTAGTTTGCTAATTTAATTCGTTACTGTATCCAACTAATGAGAAAGTCAACGATTCCTGTATATTCCATTACAGTATAATAGTAAAATTTTATTTATATATATACATACACCCAGAGCAATACGCAATTTCTGCGTGCACTCAAAAAGCATCATCACCTACTCATTTCCACGATTTCGTTGCGACGTCTTGCAGATTATTGCAATCTCTTACTGCAAGTTCTGGAAAAAAAGACACAATAACCGGGAACGATTTTATCGAGAGAAGACCGGTCGAAAAGGGAATCGGTGGAAAGAAGCGACAGAGAAAGAGTGAAAATCGGCGTGAAACGAAAGAGAAAGAGAGAGGAGAGGGATACGCGGACGGAGAGAGAGGGTTTTTCTCCTTTCGCGGGGGATCGACGAGGAAGGAGTAAGACCGTGATTTAGCGGAGGGGGATTACGCATGCGCCGTAAATCATTTCGTAGCATCGGAGCGGTGTGTCGCGCGCTCCTGAAACGCAGTTTCCGCGAATCGGCGATCGACGAAAAAAGTGTGTGTGCGCGCCGCGTCGCGACGTCGCGTGCTACCTGCGTTCAGGATGCCAATCGAGCAAAGGATCCTCCGTTCGTCGCGTCGGTCAACCTGTTGATCGGACTAGCAATCAAAGGTGAGAGAACGCATCTCCAGGATCGCTCGATATAGTCCATCGATTTTCATTTTCATCGGATTCCCAATGCGTGCGTCCTGGCGCGCATCGTTCGCATCTGCATCCGCACTCGCACTCGTTTCCCTTATACGTCTGCGCGCGCGTTACTTTGTCCGCGATCCCGTTGACGAGACCTAGCCCGCAGAGAGTGTCACTTTGAATTTCAAACGAAGATACGCGGCCCCCCTACTCGCCCGAGCGTGCACCGCGCGCGTTATTTTCCATTTCGAATCGCGGAGCGTTTTCGCAACGCGTCCAACGATGAATCCTAATCGCGCGCGCGCGCGAGTACACGTATAATTAAGCGTTGCCAATCCTACCGGTGAGCTTCCCTACCTAGCGCTCGCGCGCGGATCGGTTTAATTTTTTTCACGATATCGCATCAACGATTTGCGTGCGCGCGCGCGTGCACCTTTGTTTCGAGGTCGCAAACGTCCGAGGAAAGTTTATAGTCGTAGAGGAACTAAGTACTTGCCGCATCGCGATTGCAAACATGCGGCGTTTGGAACGAGCTTCGGGGCTCGCGTTACATAATTCGAAATTTAACGGCCGGTGTTTTCATTTCGAAACACTTTCGTTTTCGCGCAGCTTCGACCTTTATTCCAAGAGAAAGAGAAAGAGAGAGAGAGAGAGAGAGAGAAAGGGTGGGGGCGAGAGGAGAGAAACGAGAATTACAAGCCGCGCGAATATGCACACGGCTGGAGACGTCGACGAGCCTCATAGATGCAAAAGTAAAAGTAAAGGGGGGACGATCCTGACCACCGTGTCTCGCGACCAGTCGGGGCCATGACCACGTTGCGACAAGGTAACCACAGTTGCCTTCTATCGTCGTAGAATGATTCGAAATCCCCGGCTCGAACGATCAACGATCCATGCGCGCAGGTGTGTCCGCCGCCGGTCCTTCCTCGATCGCGTCTCGCTTTCAAAATATCGGCGGACGTTCCTGCGAACGTCGAGAGATCACCGGTCGAAAAGTCCCGGGTAGAATCGCGTTTCACACGGCGCGGCGCGACGCGTCATACAGCGAGATAGAAAACATCCGGATGTCCCTGATCACGGCTATACATGGACATTTAGAAACGGGCCCCGTCCACGCACGGTTTTTCTCGAAACGGACCGACAATCGCGAAACGGCGAGATACCGAAATGGCAGCGGGTCTCGCGCACGTGCGCTCCTACCGATCTCACGGCTACCAACGGAGTCCGGGATCTCGGTCGCAGCTGCGCGATATCCATTTTCTCGGAGCGTTTCATCGAAAACTCGGCCCCCTGTATGCCCTCGACTTTGATCGTCGACCGATTTCAGAATCCTCGCGCGTTCCTCTCCGTCTTCTGTATCCACCCTGGTGGATTTCTGGTCGTTTTTTCCGGGCTTTCGGACGTAGCGAGAGAGAAACGACATTGGGCGACAGCCGAAACTTCTTTTGTCAGAAGTGAAAGACGTGGGAAGAGAGGAGAGCAGATAGTAGTCGGCGAGAACACGCGCGCGCGCTCGCGCGATCGAAACAGAACGAGAACGAGAGACAGAGAAGAAAGGCGAGGTCAACAAGGTACCCGATATGGTATCCCGTGTCCGCCGTGAGCGTTATTTCATATAGTGTACGTGTGCCTAAATGCACACCTATACGATATACATACTCAGGCGAATTCGTGCGTACGTCTACAATGGCTTGCTCTCCGGTTTGCCTACTATTAGCAGTCGTCGCGATACGACAAACCATCGAATCGCGATCGAACGCCGGCGCGCAAGTCGTTCCACCGTTTCTCCGTTCGAACTTGGGCGCGATCGCCGCTCGATCACGCTCGATCGCGAACGTCAAATTTTCACCCTGGCGCCAAAACCTTTTCCTTCTCCTCCTCTCGAGTCTGTCGCGACTTTCGCGCCGGCTAACGTAATCTTTTCCGCCTAGACGTCGACCCACGCTGCAACCGACGACGATCGATCTCGTTTCGATCCGTGTCGTTCGGTTTCTCGGCGGACGGTCGGGAAGGTAGGCGCTGGATTTTGTTCGTCGAAAATCTCGTTCCCGTGGTCGCGACCTTTCCGAATACCGGCGGCAAAAAGTCCGCCGCGAGAGCCCCTGGCCAACACAAAAAACCAGATCGTTCCGTTTATTTTTTCCTCGTTTCGATCGCGGCCTTCCTAAGATGGCCAGCGACCGTAATTGTAGACACGCGAGTGCGAACTTCGAGGTCGTCGGCAGGAACGACGATTGCAGGAAGCTCCGATGGCTTAGTACGGCTGCAGCAAGGCGTACTAGCATGAATCATTTCGTCCAGCTTTTATTGGCCGGTGCGCGCTCGGAATTATACTAGCGAATCTTCCTGCCCGATTCCAATTCCGATTCCGACTTCGACTCCGATACCGAATTCGAATTGAAATCACGATCGAATTCCTCGTCCGTTCCGTTACCATCTACGGGACGCTCGATGCTCGGATCATCCGATCAGCATTTCCGGAGACTCGGAAGATCAGAGCAGCGGGGCTTGATCGACGGAGTCGAATCGGATCCTTTCGGAGAACGGCAGCCCTTCGGCCGGTTTCCGATTTATCGCGGGTCAGCTTGCATCGTGGTCCTTAATATTCGAGAATCTATTTTTAAACGTGACTAGAGGTATGTGCATGCGTACAGTGACGCAATCCTATGGTCTTTCCCCCTCTTTCTCGTTCTTCCTCTCCCGCCCTTTCACTCTTACTATCTCGCGCTTTTTCTAATTTCCAGCTTCCTCTTTCTCTCGCCGACCGCCTCATCGTCGTTCCTTTCTTCCTTTCCTCCTTTCTTCTTTCCTTCTTTTCTCGGACCCCTTTCCCATGTTTGTACCACACTCTCGATCTCGATCCCGATCCCAATCTCTCCGTCTCGATCTCGGCAGGTGTTCCTCACGCGAAGTACGCTATTTTCTTCGGACGCGAAAACCGTTTG
This sequence comes from Lasioglossum malachurum, assembly GCA_028455605.1. Taxonomy (NCBI): domain Eukaryota; kingdom Metazoa; phylum Arthropoda; class Insecta; order Hymenoptera; family Halictidae; genus Lasioglossum; species Lasioglossum malachurum. The sequence goes on from CM052314.1 coordinate 31,829,115, forward strand.
ACCGCGCCGCGAGTCGCACGTGGACCGCTACCCGCCTGTGAAAATTCGACTACCGGAAACGCAGTGGATCGAACAGATACAGGATAGTCAGTTCACAGAAATCACCACTGGATATTGACGATATTATTTTTTTACGGTTTCGAGCAAAAATGTTGAGCACCAGACTAAGGATTTGTATGCAAAATAAAAAATATTTGCATTGATCGCAGGACACAGGAGCCAAATAAAAACTGTATTCTTCTTTTAATTAATCTATTAAGCTGAAAATAATACACTGATGTCCTTAAATGTTTTTAACATGTCCACTGTTTTCAATTATACATATCCATTTTTGTCGTCCGCAGTCTATTGATAACAAACAGTGATATTAGAAATCTGTTTTCGCAGATCCTTATAAAAATTCACACAACTTGAACTTTTCCTGTAGCTACAATCGTTTCCAAGATATTTTATAAAATGTGTCTCTCGAACGTACTTTTTTAAACATTCATTTCGACCTGATTTGCAACGTTTTGCAGGCTCGGATTCCGATTAAACGAAAGTAGAAAGTCTAAGCTTTTCATGTATTAAGTCTCATACTTTTTCATCGACAAATTTTTACTAAAAATCAACTAATTGACTGCCTGACTGAAAGAAATTAATGGATAATTTAGAGGTATTAAGACTCAAATATATATTACAAGATCCTATATTGATAAATTGATGTGATCGAACAAGTTCCAATATAATTAAGGTTCGTCGTTTATTCATTGGCACAGTTAGTTTTTGTCGGTTCGAGAACGAATTTTCTCCAGCTAATTGTGGCGATCGACCACTGTGGGACGACTCGGCTCCCCCGGTGCAGTTGGCATCGTTTCTCCAAGTTCATGAATTCCCTTCGCGTTTATTTTTGTTCACCGAAGGCGACAAAAGTGAAAAAGGCCGTGTCCATTACGGAACGACGAACGATGCGTCATTTTGTTTCGAGCTGCAGGTTTACTTGCCTCGATTCGCCTCGACTCGCCTCGCCTCGCGCGCGGAATACAGAACCGGCGAGAACAATCGGCGCGACGACGTTCCTGCATCTTTCGGGAGGAAATTCACTCGGTTCGTCCTGTTTCAGGCTGGAGGCACGATTTCCACAAATGCGGTCAACATGGACTCCAATGTTGGTCTCGACTATATCGTGGACAATCCCGATTACTGCGTCAAACTCGCTTCGGGTAAGTCCGAGACGAACAGCACACCTCCAGCGATAAAGGAGAGGGTAGAAACATACATTTTATTTCCTAATATAGAAATTCTCAAAACAAATGGGAAAATCAAACGTAGGAATTCAAGGAATTTCATATGGAATTTGCTATGTAAACATCAATATTGTGAATCTCTTTTTTCCTCTTCATTGTGTATCATAATTAGTAGACTGCGGGTCATTGTGCAAAATAAAGATTGTCCACATCGATTGCAAGAAATAGAAACTGAATCGAATGTTGTTTCTCTTCGATTTAAAAAATTTTTCAACAATTTTGTATTTCATCTACTCAATCTTGCTATAAAAGCATAAAGATCCGCAGTCTAATCATAATTAAGACACAAACACCTGAAAGTCCTCTGACACACTAACAATAATAAATTCCAGTTTTAAAAGCACGTGTAACAACTTTCTAGTACGGTCGTCTCGTGAAATGCCTGTTAAACGAAAGAAGAAAAGTGTGTTAGTCGGTACAATACGTGACGTAGAATCATTGTTAAAAGTAGCATAGTGTGTATTGGTCATAACCTTGGTTAGGTCTCATATTTCTACCCTCCCCTGTGCTTGTTCGCGAGTCACATAACCGATCGCTGCGTTCAATTCCGATTACAGCTTTGGACACCGCCTGTCCCTCGGTGAAGAAACAAGTGGTGGATCTGCTTTCGGCGCTTTGCGTGTACAGTCAAGATGGAAGGCAGAGAGTTATCGACACTCTTCACGCGTACCAGGTGCCGGGCACGTTCAGAACTTGCCAAACTCTCCCGAGGCCTTCCTTCGGCAAACACGAGAACGGTTCTCGCTCTTCGCTGGCGCTCGTACGGTTCAACGAAATGTACAATGTACATACGCGAGCGCGTTTTCGAGTTAGCTGATTAGGACAGGACATATTTAAAAAATTTACGAACACTAACGTATCAGTGTCTCAGCTTGATAAAATAATTAAGGGAAGAAAGAAATTTTTACCCAGTTCCTGTGTCTCGGCAAACATTTTTCCATTGTGCATAAAGATCAACAGTTCTTTTTGTGACTTTTAAACGTCGAAATGTATATTTCTTGTATACGATAACTAGACTGCGGATCTTTATGCAAAATAAAAAATGTTTGCATTGTTGCAAGACGCAGGAGCAAAATAAAAATTTCTTTCTTCTCTTAATTATCTGATTAGGCTGAAGCCAATACGCTGACGTTTTTTTAAATCTTTTTTATAAATACGTAAAATCCGCAGTCTAATGATAACGTTGTAGCTGACGTTAAACGAATTCAACGATACATAATACGATCTCGAGCCTACGAACAAGGCGAGAATGATTTTAGCGGATTTTCGCCAAACACCCCACTGTGCGTTGGGTAATTCCCCGTGTTGATACGCAGGTGCGACAAGTCTCCCGGCTTATCGGATGTTGATGTTAATCAACGCGATACAGAAATTTGCGTAGAGCGAGGACGAGCGAGCGCGCGCGATAACGAGAACCGTCTCGACGTGGTTTCGACGAGGACGATGTTGACGAAACCGACCGAATTTGAGGAAACGTTGCAGGAACGCAAAGGGGAACGGTACAGGTTGCGGATCGTGGTGGACGAGCTTCGGAAAGCGACCGCGGAGGATTATCGGACAGGGCTGCTGGCCTTCGTCAACTGTTTGGTGATCTCCACGCCGGTGCTCAAGGATCGCATACGGATTCGCAACGAGTTCATCGGTTGGTAGAGCAAGAAGAACAGCTTCCTCTCGATTCGTGAGAGAACAAACCGATCGGAGACACTGACCACCGGTCTTTTCCGTTTCAGGGCTGAAGCTACTTCCGGTCCTGAACGAGCTGCGGTGAGTACTCTTCGACGACCTGGATTCGCGGTATTAACTGATTAACACCTTAACATTGTTGAATAATAAATAATAATGAACGTTACGAAAGGGCGCCTTATTGTACCCACACCTTCTCATTTGCACCTAATGCAACGTTAATGTCGCACATGCATCGAGCGCCGTACGCATCAAGCCAGAACCATTAAGCAATTTGTATATCAAGGATTGGTTGACTAACGAGCGAGGCATTCATTCAGCCTGTACAGCGCGCAGCAAATTGCATGCACTAATCCAAATACACTGGTGGACAACATTATTATAAGCACCCCCATTTCATTCTCTCGGTGGCGTCTGTGTAAATAGTACGCTGTGTAAATAGTACGGTCCTGCGTTTGCGACGTTCTTTCTGTTCGCATTGTTGTGTAAACAATGGCCCGTCGAGCAACCGAACCGCAGAGGAAAAGACGTGCGCGCTCGCGACAATTATTTGTGGCGAATCACGATGCGTCGGCTTCGCGTTCGTATCCTCTTCTTTGGTCTCCGTTTAAATCACTCTCTACACCACAGTCTACAGGAATAGTACGATCTGTCATTCCTCCGCGGGATGACGGCCGTACAAACTATTCTCGATCGAACAAAACTATTCGAACGAGCCGCTTTAACCCCTCGCGCCCTACCATTTTCTTTACATCCAGCACGATCAGAACTTCGTCGTCGTTCAGAATTTCCCACAGGAAACGGAGAATCCCTATTATTTATACATATATCTTCTCATTTGTTTCGTTCACAGAAGCGATAACGCAGTTCTCGCCTTACGCTATGATCTCCAATCATTTTCAAACAGTAGAATGGTATCGGTCAATGTGCTAATAGATAGAATATCATTTCAATGCGTTTCTCTCCGACCTTCGCCGAAAGGGAGGCAGACCGAGAAACGAAGGCGAGTGTCCTGCGAGAACGCTCGTGTAGAAGAGCGAACAGCGTGGAAAGGGGAAAAAGAAAACGCGAAACATCCGCCTCGAAGGCTCGAAGGGAGCGAAGAGAGCCCGAATTAACTCTTCGCGCGCAGTGCACCTGCAGCTGCGACTCGCGCCGCGACTCGCTGGAGATGCTACCGCGATCTTCTTCCGACGAGTCAGTTCTCCCGTGCAGTTACAGTTTATCTCGCGGTCCACGTCCACGGTATCGCAAACGACGCATCCGGCCATCCGATCAGCCTCGATAGTTTCGACTCGGACGATTTCGTTTCGCTGGGTAAGACGCAATCGTACGTGGTCGGAATTCGTCGAAACGATTTCCGATCCCGCGCTTGTTCCTCGACTTTCGCCGCTCGCCGGGGTGAAGGATCGTCGAGCCTCAACGGAGACGTCGACTATTTTCGGGCGTGCATCGCGGAGACGGGATAATTCGGCTTCCCGCGTTTCCCCAAACTCCGCGTCTCCGTGCTGCGACGGAATTCTTTCCGATATTCGGCCGAACGCGCGGAGGGGAGGAGTTTCTTTTAGCAGAAACGCTCGCGCTGTGTTTGACACGCGATCACCGGTGACCGGCGCTGTGGAATTACTTGAAAAAATTGGTACCACTAAATTTATTAATGTAGAAGTTAACTAGATCGTCGTGAGCTATCCCTTCTGTGATTTAAACGGGAGGAACACATAAATAATATTCGCGCGGCAGTCACCGTGCTAACGAGACATCATCCGTCCTTGCTCTCCTCGTTCGCACGCGAAGCGCGCGTGCCGGTATATTAGATTATGAGCAACACGTATTTACGGTCCGGCCGTGTAAGAATAAACGGATAACGGATCGCACGTTCCAAACGGAAGCGACACCGATTCATGATTCACCGTTGATGCTCTGCTCTGTCAGGTCGCGCGATGTAACGCTGAAGCGCGAACAACAAGTCTTTTATAAGGTACCAGGAAATCGAGATATTCGTTTGCGAAGAATAGGCAGAGAAATCGAGAGTAAGAAAGAGAGAGAGAGAGAGAGCGTGCGCGCGGGCGTGTGTGCGAGAGCGTGTGTAACAGAGAAAAGGAAAGCCGGGGCGGAGAAATTGAAATACTAGAAAAGACACGTGCGTCGGGTGGGAGACGAAAATAGAGCGAACAACTGAGAAACTCGTAAAATGTACCCGGATCGGGAAGGTGACGACGATTGTTCTTGCAGGAAGAGCCACGCTCCGGATCTGAGGGTTCAGCTCGACGTGTTCGACGACCAACGAGAAGCCGACGAGGAGTTGTCGAACCACGGACCACCGGGGATCGACCTTTCTTCTCACGTGGACGTGTTCTACGCGATCCTCGGACAAGTAAGAGAGCGCCGAGCGCCACCAAACCGATGATCTAAATCCGTGGAAAGGTAAATCCGAGGCTCGTCTGCTCCGCAGATCGCGGACACCCCGCAAGAGATCCCATTCCTGAGCGTGCTCCAACATCTGCTGCGCCTGGACCCCAAAGACCCTGCCAGCGACCTAGCATGGGACACGGCGGAGACGTTGGTGCATAGAGCGACGCTTTTAGAAAACCGAGAAGACGCCACCAAGTTGCTGCGATCGCCCAGTCTCCAGGTAATTTTAACAAGCCTCGCTCCCTCTCTGGTTTACTCTACTACTTTCCTCTTTCACCGACTAGATCTCATTCTGCTAATCCTTCAGGGACGACATCATACTGACTGTGACGAATATTCGAAAATTGATTACACGTCGTGCTTTTATACTTCGCCGGTTACAGTCTAGAATTTGAACGTTTGAACGTATGAGAAATATCAAAAAGTCTAGATCACCAATAGAGTAAAACGTCAAACATTACTGTTTGTTGGTAAGCGCATCGCTTGAGAACGGCTGGACCGATTTGGCTAATTTTTTAAAAATGTTCGTAATGGTCCGAATGAGGTTTTTGGGGAAATAAAAATTGGAAAAGTTGCCCGGAAAATAATATGGTACGGAATAAAAATAAATCTGAATAAATCGAGACTGATGCATTAAAGCTTTTACATTCTTTTAATCCGTCTGCCAGCTGCATAAAATCCGCAGTCTATCGGTCGCGACGATCGACCGTCGTCTTCGTAGGGTTAAGAGGGCGGATTTAATTTTTAGGACTAATGCGAGGTCTAACGATCTGGTGGACTCACAGGCCGTTTCTTTTACAGACGAATCTGTGCTGTCATTGTAGAGGCAACGAACAGTCTTGCGGAACGTCTCGGAAGGCGTCGCTGCCCGCGAGCAATTCGACGAGCAATCCAGCGACGGTGACGGTGACGAACACGTCGTCTTCCTCGCCTTCGCCACCTTTGCCGCCGTTGCCGCCCCCGCCACCGCCTCTCGATCCATCAGTGGCACCGAACTCGTCGAGCCAAGGCCGGTTTTTCACGCCACCTCCGCCTCCGCCGTTCCTTACCGCCAACGCAACGCAAGCCGATGCATCGATGGAACCGCCGCCGCCCGTGCCCCCGCCGTTGCACGTGGCCCCGGTCGCACGGGCGCCCACCCCCGAGCCGCCGAATAACCACGCGAGACTGCTCCCGCAACAGGAAATACCCACCCCCAAGGCGAAAATGAAAACCATCAATTGGAACAAGATACCCAACCACAAAGTACCTATTACTACTGTTGCTCCTGCTTGCTCTCCTACGCGACGAGTCGCGTCGCCCGTGCGTGGGCCCCGCGATTCTTCGTCCATCTTTAAAAATTCAATTTTCTCGTAACGACACGCGTGCGGTTGCGTAAACCGAGCTCCGCGACGATTCGAGGGACCTAAATGCTTCACGCCACGCAGATCTCTACGAACCGTTGCGCGACCCTTGACCTTCCGATTACGCCAACGCCGGCCTTAGTTGTTTGGGAGATGTACGATTCTCGTTGTAACTGATATTTCCTTGCGCGCAGGTGATCGGCAAGCGAAATATTTGGTCGCTGGTCGCGGACGAACACCAAAACTCTCCCATGGCGGACATAGACTGGGCGGAGATGGAGGGCCTCTTCTGCCAACAAGTGCCGCCGATGATCCCGGCCGCATCCTCTTGCTCCGCTCCCTACGGAGCCAACTCCGACGTCGAGAGGCGACGACGAGAACCGACCGAGGTGCGTACCTCCAAAATGGTACCTCTGGCAATAACATAATGCGCAAAAATACGTTTGGGAATGGGCAGTGGCGCGTTACCCTATGGGCGACTTGGGCAGATTCCCGGGGCCCCAAGCAAAAGGGGGTCCAGAACACAAACCAAGATCCAAGATCTAAATTCTACGTTTTTTTCATGAAGTTATTTAGTTGGGGTTACGGCCCCGAAATTCTACTCTGCCCAAGGCCCCAACTGGTCATAAGTTATGACTCATAACGCGCTACTGGGAACGAGTCACTTAACCTTTCGCTAATAAATAATCGCCGATTGCTTCAGATCGCGCTGCTGGACGGTAAGAGGAGCTTGAACGTCAACATATTTCTGAAACAATTTCGAAGGTAAGAACGAAGGTGGTAAGAGCGTGTTAGCGTTTCAACGTATTGTCACCGTGCGCGTTGGCTCGCAGTTCGAACGAAGACATTATTCAGCTGATCAGGGAGGGTGGTCACGACGAGATCGGGGCAGAGAAGCTGCGCGGCCTTCTCAAGATCCTGCCCGAGGTGGACGAGCTGGAGATGCTGAAGAGCTTCGACGGCGACAAGTCGAAGCTCGGCAACGCGGAGAAGTTCTTCCTGCAACTCGTCCAAGTGCCAAAGTAAGCACTGACCACAGAACTTTCAGTCTGCTCTTCTATGGGATCGATCATTACTCTAGACAGCGGATCTTTATGCAAAATAAAAATCTTCAACCTAATTTGCACGAACTCCTCTAATGTTTTTACTGCTTTAAATTACACCGACTAATTCTTGTCATAAATGCATAAAATCCGCTGTCTAATCACTACGAATCGTACTCTCCTTGATCCGATTAACGTCGATCATTTTTGCTCTGTCAAAGCTACAAGCTGCGCATAGAGTGTATGCTCTTGAAAGAAGAGTTCGCCGCCAACATGGGCTACCTGGAGCCGAGCATAAATTCGATGATCCTCGCCGGTGAGGACCTCATGACGAACAAGCCGCTCCAAGAGGTGCTGTACATGGTTCTCGTCGCTGGAAATTTCCTGAATTCGGTGAGATTCGTGCTCTGACATTGCCCTAGAAAAGATATTGATCGCGATCGTTGAAAATCAATGTACCGTAGGGTGGCTACGCTGGGAACGCAGCCGGAGTGAAACTGTCGTCTCTGCAAAAGCTGACCGAGATCCGAGCGAACAAGCCTGGGATGAATCTGATTCACTACGTGGCTCTGGTAAGGTACACTTTCTGCTGCTTTGTCCCAGAACGGTCGATTAATCTTTCCGAAATGTTGCGCGCCGCAGCAAGCCGAGAGAAAACGGAAGGACTTGCTGGACTTCGCGAAGAGCATGAACACTCTCGAAGCCGCCACCAAGTGAGTGGACCATTTGAATTATGCCTGTGTTTTTGAACAACGAAAGTCGAGGTATTCGACGATCACATTTGACCGTTGTGTTTCCGGGGACAAGGACCACCACGGAGCAGCTGAGCAACGAGTTCAACGCCCTCGACACGAAGATCAAGAAGATCATGGCGCAGATCCAGCTCGCCTCCACGGAGGCTGACATACAGGAACAAATGGCGCAGTTCCTGCAGATGGCGGAGCAAGAGATGAGCCAGTTGAAGCGAGACACGGAGGAGCTCGAGGCCGTCAGACGATCGCTCGCGGAGTTCTTCTGCGAGGACGCGAACGCGTTCAAGATCGAGGAGTGCTTCAGGATATTCCACCAGTTCTGCCAGAAGTTTAATCAGGCCGTCGCGGAGAACGAGAGGCGACGGATCCAGGAGGAACAGGTGCTGGCCAGGCGCAAGCAACGGGAAGAACAGCTGCTCGCCAAGAAGCGATTGCGTACGTGTTCCTCGTTTATGCTTACACGAAGTCGGCCACAAACTCTCGCTTGACCTGATTTACATTTTGCCCTTTACAGTCACGAATCAAGCAGAGACGCCGGCCTCCGAGTCGGAGTCGAACATACTCGATTACGACGCCCTCTTCGATCTCCATACCGGTTTGCCTCAGCGAAATTACAATCGCAACGATGCCAAGGTAGGTGAGCGGCGCGCCTTTAATTGGGATTCGTTTCACTCGCGTCGTCTGTCTCGTCGTAGATGAAGAGGTTGCAAAACGGAGGAATGACGTCCGACGAGGACGTCTCGATCGCCGGGTCACCGAGCATCCGACGACGGTTGGGCTCCTGTTCCGGCGGGACCATCGACCAGCAGTCTACCAAAGAAGATTCTACTACCTACTCGCCAGGTTTGAACCGCAGTCAAATTTTAGTAGGTCACGTAAAACGGTCAGTTTCAGCGGTTCTGCTTTTTTGAGCAGACGTGACACCGAACGGTACTCTCCGTCGTCGCAGAAGCCGGATACCCTGCGAGGACGACGACGGCAACTTGATGGACTTTTTGAGGACCTCGGGACAGGACAACGCTCGCGAGAGAAAGTCATGGGGTAGTCTAGGTACAGCTGAATTCGACGGCTTCCGTCCTCGACGACTCGAAAAAACCGATCGCCTAATTAATTCTGTCGACAGATCGTTCGTGGGCGCGAAGAGCGCGCGGCCAGTCTCGCAGGAGCGACCTGCTGACGGCCGACTTTTCCACCGACAGAGAGAGGCCGAGTTCCCCGTCGCCTCTGGTGGAGAACAAGCCCTTCTTACAAGAGGAAGAGGAGACAAAACCCGCAGGGTAACGCGAAACAAATTGCTTAATTTCGTATGCACCAACCTAATGCTCGTGTGCGTGTGTCGACACAGAAAAGCGTGGCGACAGAAGATCGAGGCGTGGCTGTCGGAGAACGAGAAAGAAGATCGCGCGGGCGAACAACTCCAAAGAAAAGCGCGACAATTGCACCAGGCGGCGAATCGACGGTCCTTCGAAGACTCGGGTAAGCGTTATCTCGTGCGTTCTCTCTACGCCCGATAGGTACATACGTGTTTCCGTCTGATCCGTAGAAAGCGAAGGCAAGACAAACACCCCCACCGAAGCGAATTCCACGCACGATCCATGCCCTGGGATATACGACTGGCGTCCGTCGGTCGAGAAGACGGATGTGATGCGCACGATGGAGGCCATAGAAGGTTCTTTCGATGATCGTTATCCAGTCGAGATAATTCCTCAGCCAAATAACGTCCGCGTTTTCGTTTCAGAAGCCGAAACGCATCCGTCGCAAAAGGACAAATCTCCCTGGAGGAAGTCCAGCTTGAATGTGCAGAACAGCATGGAGGAGACCGACCCGCGATACTCGCGACGATCGAGATCGAAACTCGGAGGCACGGAGAACGCTCTCGCCTCCGGTACCTTGCAGGTTCGCCCATCATATTCTCCTTAATATAAATTATGGTTCGATCCGTTCGTGAGAAACGCACGTTTTCGCAGTCGATCAAGGAGGAAGATAGAAAGCGGAATAGAACGAACGACAACGCGAATGTGGACAGTCAGGACGAGCTGACGATCTACTTGCGCCAACCGTACGGCAATTCGCAGGCCTCTGGCTCGCGGAGATTCACGAAGTACAAGCGGGGTCTGGAAGAGGAGAAGATCAGCGACAAGATAGAGATCGACTCCGACAACATCGAGACCCCGCCGGCGACGAGGAAGCTGTTTAGTCCGCCGAAGGAGGTGAAGCCGGTGGAGAAGGAGCCGTGCAAGAGGGAACGTTGCAACGGTTCCTTCCAGAGTCGGTGCAACGAGTCGATCAGAAACGCGGCCACGAAGACTGCGAGCCATGGCGGCGGCAACAACGCCAACAGCGGAGACTTTGGCACGGGTGAGTAGCCTGGACCACGCTCGCCGAATTTTCCGTGGAATTTTTCGCGTGTTACGGTTGAACGATCGTCGTTTCAGGTAACTTCGACCGGTACTCGGCGACCAGACGAACACGGAGGTACAAAAAGGTGCAGGACTCGCCGGAGAAGGAAGTGAAGCAGGACGCGGGTCAAGCGGCGAGTTCGGAACCGTTCGAGGAGAAACCGGTTCAACGTCCGCACACGTTGCCCTTGTCCGAGCAGCCATCGCTGGACGCAGGGGCGGACGACGCTTCTGGCCACGACCAGGACTCGATGTTACGAGCCTGGCAGGAGAAACTGAAGCGACGGGAGGCGTCCTCGTTCGACATCGACGCCGCGCTCGCCGACATCGCTCGTTCCGGCGAGGATCTTCAACGGTTGTCCAGGCCGATCGCGTTCACGCGCAGAAACTCGAGGTTGCCGGTCAGCCAACCACCGCCGCCGGTCTTGGCGGTGACGAACACCGTGTTGAGCCCGGTGATGCAAGAATCTCGACCTCGGGAACCCGCGATGACGGTCCTAGCGGAGAGAGCCGTCACCAGTCGAGAACGCCAGAGGAGCATGATCGATCCTAGTCAGGTGAAGGAGGCGATTAGGTTGACCAACAACCCGCCGAGTCAGGTGAACCAGGCTCGGAACGGTAGTACGGTGCAAACGCCTCGAGATCGAAGTCAGCTCTCGGACTCGCGCAGAAGGTCCGCATCCTCCGCGGACGGCGCGATGGAGGAGGAAGAGGATAGCAGCGAGGATCGAACGGACTCGACCAACGACTCGAAGCTGCCTAGAAGGCCGGCCAGCAGCCAAGTCTTCGAGAACACGACCAGTGACAACGCGGATAGGAAGGAGTCGCAACCGGTGACGAGCAGCCCCGTGTTTCGAGGCAGATACGTGCCCGAGATCAGCGTCACGACCTCCCCCGGGCTACCCTCGAAGACTCGAGATCAAGACATGAACGACGAGGGATTCGAGGAGTCCCAGAGCTTGGTCTCGGAGACTCTGAGTCAAGAAACTTCCTCCGGCAATTACGAGACGGACACGCACGACTCCACCCGCTGTTCGCCGGCGGAATTGCGGTTCTCCGGGAACGACACCGTCCGGGTAGCGCAAAATGGCGACGAGGAAGACGTCCGCGCGAAAAAGCCCATCGATCAATCGTTCGGATCGTCGATCAAAGGCTTCGGGAAACGAGGAGGATCCATGAGGCTCACCGCCGAGAGGTCCAGCTTCCTGCCGAAACGAACCAACAGCGTGAAACGAGACAACGCGAACGCGAACGCAGGGTCCGTCGCGTCGAACAATCAGTCGAGGAACGAGGTGGAGAGGTCGGGCTCGAGAAGCAGCCTGCGCAGCTCGAGGAGCTCCTTGAACAGCGCCACTTCGGTCAACACCGTGAGGAACTTGGTACCGAATCATGCTCGCCTAAGGACCTACACGTCCGCGATCCGAGCACTAACGAACGACCTCCGCAAGAGTCCGTCGAGCACACCGTTGCCGCCGAAGAATCTCGAGAAGCGACGAACCAACCCTCGCATCACCGTCACCAGGATACCCGCCAGCAGGAGCAGCAGCAGCGGAAGCAGCGTCGGACCTGCCGCCATTACCGCCAGGACGATTCGAAGATCTCTCGGGGTGAGTCAAATTTTATCGAGATTCGGCGCGCTTCGAAACGTTCCCGTTAATCTAACGCGGAGCGTTACGCGAAATAAAAATGTTCTACCTGGAGTGGAAAGATGTAGTTTTACTCTGAATATGTTTAATATACGTTGACCTGTACCGTTTAAAATTTCACCGACAACATGTGTTGGAATTGGATTGGAATGATTGGAGGTTCTAAGGTTTCTTTCGACTGTTTCCAGGCATCGAGCGACGCGCCGAAAGGGAACAAGAGCCGAACGATCGGTTCGACCGGCAGCAGCAACGTCGGGAACGTCGCGAGTCAACGATCGCTGCTTTCCCTGGATCGATCGAACATCGAGAAGCTGCCGGCTGCGAGGAGCAAGTTGATCCATCCTCGAACCACCGCGAAAAGCCACGGTTTCATGAGACCGACGGCCGCGAGCGTGAACAAGGGCTCGAATACCAACCTACCCAGAAGTGTGAAGGGTTTGGTGAAATGATCGCGTCCGGCTCGGGGACGCTCGTCGACTGATCCATGCGGGATTCACGCTTCCGTTACATTTTCACGTCGACGATCGTCGCTCGATCGCAGCCACGATTTAGGGCAATTTCGTTTATTTTCGCGCTCGGCTCGACGCCCTTTCAGTCATCCAAACCGATAGTCGAGCGAATTTGCGGTCGTCGAGGATCGCCGCCATCTTCGACTCGGCTATCGATATTAATTATAATTATTCCTTCCAGTCCCTCGGGACGCATTTACAAGTATGTAATATATGTATAAGTGTACTAACGAAACGACGTGTACGACGTATGTAAGTTTCATCGATGACAGCACGCAAGTTGCAGGCCACGATGATCGTTGGCGAATTAACGAGTTGAATAAACATAATTTAATTTTGTTCGACGCCAGATATTCTTCCCTCCGTCGAACGAAATCTGTGTCGGCTCTTTGGATATACATTGACGAAACTTTCCACGACACTGGAATCCCGCGGTTGGAAACAGTACTCTGTTTGCCACGCGTTCATCGGCATTACATTAACAAAACGATAGGTATCTACATATGTTACACGACGCGTAAATAATGCTTAGGTACGTACAAAAGGTATTCGGGCTCGCGACAATCGAGGAGAACTGTACTCCGATCGGAACAAGATCTCGCGAGCACGGTATTAAAATACTAGAATTCGCCGAATCTGTCACGCGGACGGATCGCTGGCGAACGAGTCAACGGAGTCTGAGCAAAACAAACGAGAGATCGTCGACGATTCGACGCGAGTAACTCGAGCTCGAGACGAACACGCGTCCGGTCGTTTCGACGTCGAAATGACGAAACGCGTCGAATCGTTTACGCTTTTGCAACTCGGTCGCGGAAACCGAGAAACACCGGGCTCTGCGGCGCGAGGATAAACTCGAACTGTAAACCGAGCTCGTCGTCCACGATGATCTCGAATTCCCGGATAATCTGCAGAACAAAAGAGTCGAGTTATGCTTGGATCGCGTACGATATTGGGTAACCAAAACAGTCCGGGCCGATTCTTTCGCGCAGGCAGCGATTCGCTCGCACAAGACATATCCCACCTGGAACTCCTGAAATACTGAATCAAAGCCGCGATTTTGATGAACCCAATTAGAATCGACACACGAGAGATGATAGAAGCGGCGCGAACATTCTTGGTCACCCGAGATGAAATAATACAGATAGAAACCTTAGCCAGAATGAGCTGCAACGCGAGCTCGACGAAACGTTTCCCCGGGCATATCCTCCTGCCGAATCCGAATGGTGCCACCAGCAACGGCGAATGGGGAGTAATGGGCTTCAGCCACCTCTCGGGCATGTACTCCGCAGCGTTCTCGAAGTTCTCCTCGCTGAGACCGGCTATCCAAGTGTGCAGTATCACCACGGTCTACGAAAGAAAAAGAAGAATCGGTGAGGATGCGTCTCTCTATCTCTGGTCGTTATCCGAGCGGGGAGAATGATATCGCTGTCACTCACTCCCGCGGTAAGATGATATTCGTCGAGCTGAATGGGTTCGTCCAGGATCCGAGCGATGCAGGTTGTCGTGGGAATCACTCTGCGGGCAAACAAAGTCAACGAAAGTCTTAGCAGGTGAAGATTCGGACGTGTCTAGTTTAGGTGGATGATCGAAGAGTGCCTACCGGAAGGACTCCGTTATGCAGGCGCGCAGGTACTTGGCCTTTCGCAGGTCGTCGACGGTCAGATCGCAGCCGGGCGGCGCCAACGAGCACGCCTCCTCGTACAGCTGCGCTTGTACCTGCGGGTTGCGTCCGATCAAGTCGAACAGGAACACCAGAGTGTTTCCGAGCTGCGGAAACGAAAACGAAGTCGGGTAAGTATAAGTGTGCCTCAAAGCTTTCCCTGCTTGCTCAGCAGCCTCAAAAATTGTGTAAGATAAGAGTACTTCATTTATAAATCTGGAAAGACAATACTGTCTCCCATTTCTGGGAGACGCGGCACTCGAGGTGCTAAAGGTCCGATTAGACTAAAACGATTAGACTTCCGAACATTTCCATTCGATGCGAATTTTCTAGATCTCGGGTCTCACCGTGTGGATGCCGGCCGCGATGAAGTCGACGATGGCCGCCTTTTTGTCGCGTATGTCGAGATTCTTCTGGCGCATAATCGACTGGAAGACCGCCTCCACGGACTCGTCTCGGGCGTCGTCCCGTTTCTCGCGAATCGTAGTCTCGACGATCTCCGAGATGATGCTGAAACGAAAGGATGCGGAAGCCGATGACGTACAGGTGCAGTTAACCACCGCGAATCGGTCGAACGGTCTCGCACCTGTATATAGCGTCCTCGCTCTCTATCAGCTGTTTGTACGCGGACGTTGGCAGCAACTTCCAAAGCGGCAATCCGTAAAAGGCGTCGCGCGAGGCGGTGAAGTGAACCCGTACAGCTTCCGCCAATCTCGCGGTGGTCGTCATGGTCGAATCAGGCTTTAGGAAGCCGAGGTGTCGACCCAGGATCAACGTGCAGGTACCTAAAAGAGAGAGAGAGAGAAAGCATGATCGAAAGTAAAAGCAGCTGGCGATCGAAATTCGAAATTCGAAACGCAGACGGCTTTCCGGTCAGCTTACTTTCCAGTCCCATTTTGTAGGCGAGCTCCTCGAATCCCGTTACCTTGTACCCCGTTCGTCGACGACGAATCAAATCGACGAAGGAGTCGGCGACGATGTTCAGCGCCGGGAAGAAACCAAGGACGGTGTTGGCCCCGGTCAGCTCTGACGTAAGCGCGGTCCGAAGATCGTGCCACATTTGCCCCTGTCTATCGAATTGTTCGCTTAAACCGATTCTCTCTCGTGGGTGCTCGCGTCGGAGCGGCGATCGCGAGCCTAAATGATGCGGGATACATTCGTCCGATCGACGAAACTACAGGATTGGGTCATGGCCGAACACACTGGTGGACAAAATTGTAAGACGTCCCGTTTAACTCTCGTTATTGCGTGTGTGTATATTATAGATCCAACTCTGTGCACTCGACTGTCTCCGCCTACATTTCCGAATGTCTTTGTGTTTAATAAATTGCTAAATGTTCAAGCGTCGTACGAGCAAATACATTGAGTACCATGTGGACGGAATGAACAGGTCATATGTAGATGAACTCGACCGCAGAAAAGAACAATGAAAACATCAGAACAATTGAAGAATGCGATCACCGTATCTTGCAATTGACGGAGACACTACGAAAATATTTTAGGTCGGATGGAACGTCCGCAATTCCGAGATCGAAAAGCTCCGAGAACATATTCCCGGACTACCGTCACGATGTAAACAAACGAAAATAGTCCGAACATGTCTCTGCGGAGGAATTTTTTAAAAATGGTGATAGGACATAATTATGAGTCACCGACGTTAGTCTCTCTTTCACGCCGTAACTCTCTTTTCAAGGAACGTAGAAAATGGCGGTGTCCTATTATTACTATTCCGGGATGGGAGCACGGGACGTATTCCGTACAGTATCAGAAATTCAATTTAATGATGTTTTCGGCGCAACTGTTTCGATCTCACTTATTAAATCTAGCAATTATGCAATAAACTTTTTTTTCCTAGGTTTAATAAGTGTTCGAAACAGTTGCGCCGAAAACATCATTAAATTGAATGTTCAACGTTTACGAAAAAATTCACGGGAATTCCCGAATATATTCTCGCACCCCTCTAATTATTACCGTTTGAACTGAAAAGTTTATGGAATTTTCTAATATCTGGTGAAGACATATGAAGCTGTGTTACGCTTTTCTCGATAATTTTCACGACGTCTTATAGTTTCGTCCACCGGCAGTGTAGAGATGCGCGACCTCGCGTTAGAGCTCGGCCTCGACCTCGACTCCGACGTTCCGCGGTTTCGGTCCGACTACTCACTCGTTGACCAGGCCGAGATTCGTGTAACGATCGCGGCGCGTCCTCCGGTAATGTGATATCACCTCCTGCGGAGGACGAAGCGGATATCTCGATGCCCGTCGAAGAACGGCCTCGATGTCGCGTCGGGAGAACACCGAGATCACCGGGAAGTTCCATAATGCCTCTTCCTTGCAGAGCGGCCCGTAACGTCGATGCAGATCTATTCTTGAATTAGAAACACAGCGAGCTGAGTTCAAACATCCTATTTCCATCCGAATGTTCGGGGAACTCGCAGGACGCGTCGGACGTCGTTCGGCGACCTTGTTCCTCAAGGTCGGCCAAACTCCTTACCTTTGTAAGCGTCGTGGATCTTGTTCAATCGATAGCTGCCGAACCACGAGAATATCCACCGGGTGCCGAGGATCGGCAGCGAGTACGGGCCCGGCACGTCCGACACCGTCTTGCAGTTACTCTTGCTGCCTCCCTCGTGTTTTTCCTCGGTCGAAGCTGTCGATCGTCGCAAAAAACTTTACTGAAAGGTTCGACGCCGCGGTCGGAGGATCCCTCTTTTTCCCCTCTAGCGAAACTACGCGAGCAACGTTTCGCGTTCGAGCTACGCCCAGACATTGCGAGAGGCAACTTCGCGCATCCGAGATGAGGCTGCTAAACACGCTCCGGCTTCTCCCTTTTGCTTGTCCAGTCGTAACGCAATCCTTGCAATGCAATCGTGGCGACTGCGTTCGCGCCAGACAATTGACGGAACACGCCAAATCGATTAAAAGGGACTGCAAGGCGGAGCGTGTGTGGCGGCCTTATTCTCTGAAATTCGTTGTGTTGATCACTTTAGCCATAATGTATACCCTTGGAAAATGTAACATGAAAAATTGGTACTGGTTTCGCCTCTGCTTTTAAGTAGAGACTACGCATTAGTTAGTAATAGCGGTGTTTTCGTTGATAAATTGTACCGCGCTCATTGTTCTCACGATTCACGATTTCTGTGCATGAAAATGATTGTGTTGATGGTTCCCGCTGTCGTCTCCTACAATCGAAAGTGTACCACGCGCGCCGCAGCACGGCCACTAGATCCAAATACCATGATTGTCTAGCATTGGCCGCGCCGGTGGGTTGTACCAGTGTCCTTGCGACGCAAACGCTAAAGAGACCCTCGAGGCACCCATCCCGCCGCGTCGAGGATGTCTCGCAACGTTTGGACATAACTTTGAACATAGTTCCACGGTTTCGTGGTCGTTTGGCGCGCTCGTGCGAGCGCAAGAAAGTCGTTTCTAAGGTTGAAGGACGCGAGAACAGCACGACCTTGTCGCGCATAACCGCGAGCTCCACGCTTAGAAAGGGGACCATGACCGTAAGCGCGGTGCGGAGCGGTGCGGAGAGACGAGGCACCGAGTCGCTTCAAATTGAAGGTCAAACGCCTTCGAACACGCCTCTACGAGTACAATTTTCTCACTTCCTTTCTCTCTTTCTTTTATTCTTTCTTCGCCGGGTCTCGGACGGCCCGGACCGACGCGACGCGGACCGGCGCGTGTGCACTGACACTGACCCCGCGTAAACGCGATTTTACTATGTTTTCGCGTTACACGGGTTTCGCTGATGTTCGCTTTCAACTGGCGAAAATTCGTTTGTCAACCGGGCGACGCAAAAACGCTCCAAGGTTGCACATACGCCAGCGAGTAACTTGCGGAAGCGTGCACGCTTCTTTTAGTGGCGCCTTAACCATTTCCGGCTCTATATTATTGCTTGTTTTATTATAATTACTTGTTTTATTGACTCGCAGTGCGATCGTCGATAATACCCCAGTTTCATGGTACGTAACAACAATTTCAGTATTTCTCATCTACACCGATAGAATTGAGTTATTTGCTGTCGAAGCAAGCTCTA
Source organism: Lasioglossum malachurum (assembly GCA_028455605.1). Classification (NCBI taxonomy): domain Eukaryota; kingdom Metazoa; phylum Arthropoda; class Insecta; order Hymenoptera; family Halictidae; genus Lasioglossum; species Lasioglossum malachurum. Next base: position 31,847,887 of record CM052314.1, read on the forward strand.
AACTAAAAGAAAAAGCAGCTCGGACCGCAAAGTGTTAAATATTCCTTTCTATCGATCGTATAATTGTTGATACAAGATGTATTGATGCTATCCGCGCACTGGTTCGATCAATTTTTACTTGAAAGCAATTTGCAATTTAAATTGCAATTTGTGCGGCGATAGCATTAATGCAAAGCGTTAAGACGAACGTATTTGAAATTGATTACTTCGATGGGACTCGAATTAAATTTGTAAGATATGCTTAACTCACCATTTTTCTTGTGGAAGGCTCCAGCCCAGAACCACCAGGCGGGTCGATAGCTGGTGGCGAGGATCAGGATCGTCAGGAGCGCAACGGCGATCAGCTCGAACCAGGCGCTCGAAAGCAACATTTAGGAACGCTACGGCGAAATTGTTGCGTCAACGGTGGAAACGTTCTGTTTACCGCGCCCGGACCTGTCCTTGTCTCGGCGATTCCCTCGATCCGTCTCGCGAAAGTGTCGTCGAACCAGACACGGCAAATAATCTCTTAATTTATAATCGCGACCGTCCGTTATCGCGCCGATAAAGAAAGCACGCCGAGAGAGCCGGAGGATCGGTTTGTTCGCGGCCGCGACGATCCACGCGAAACGCGAATCGAAGAGTCGATCGAGGGAACCGCCGATCCTCGCATATCGCGAGTCACCGGGCGCAAACGATTCCTCAGCCTGCACACAGCTTGCGAACGCGGAGTTAAGCGAAATGAAACGAGACGAAACGCGAGCGATGAGTCGGGATGCGCGCGAGTCGCGTCACGCCGCGAATAAAGGCCGAAAAAACTGATGGGTTGCTGTGGTTCTCCGAGCGAGACTGCCCGCCCGGCGTTATTTATGGACAGCCGTTTCTCCTATATAGCGGGAATACGGACAATGCGTATTTGCAACGCGTCGATAACGCGTGTCCCCGCGATGACCCGGCCGCTCCTGCAACGAGTCGCTAATCTCCGGAGCTGTTACACGGATCGCAGAGCACACGCTCTCGAATATATACGTTGGTACGGCCGATACCGAGCGCGATACCCCCGGTATAATAGCGTGTTTCGTCGGCGTTCGTGCCGCGATGCCTTGTCGCGAATCGCGAATTGCCGCGAGGTGGGGCATTCCGCCCGAAAAACCGGGAAAAACTCTCTATTCCAGCGTTATTTATAGATTCGAGATTTTTTTGTATGTCAGCTGCGACATAATCCTTGAGCTTTTATTGAAAATTTTCTTTTTAGCTTTATGCAATGAGGCTCCTCTTTAAATGTCTATTTTTAACCGACTTCGAAAATGGAGGAGGTTACTCAATTCGATCTGTATGTGCCTTTGTATATTCACCGATTACAAAATTTTGCACTTTTGCATTCCTTACGATTTTTTTTGCAAATATCTCGAACTCTAAAAGCGACCCCCCTATATTGGAAAAGGAAAAAGTTAAAAGTACTTTATATATTTATATAACTTATATGTTATATGTAGTTGTTTCTGTATTATTAACCGACTCAATTCGACCAACTTCTCTTCCCACCTACTGATTTCCAAGTTCACTATATTCCAATGAAATTATAATCAGCAACATTTGTCGTTTGGAAAATTTTCTTTGAATAAAATCAAATATCAAAAGCATAATTAAATAGAGCGTAAAACACAAGCTTTAAAACGACATATAAGTCATTAAATCAAGGTAACCGTTTATTAGTATAAAATTGCAATTAAAACAAAGGAACAAAAATCCTGCATTTCTTTTTTTACAACCTAATATATATCGGTACTTAATCAATTACTAAACATTTAGGTATTGCATGAAGTATCATAGGTAATGGAAATATTCTACACTCAAAAGAAATGTTTAATTTCCTAGATAAATAGCTCCAAGTGAAAAGGGTTAATAGCAAGACGTAAGAACCAAATAGGAATTATAATAAATGTGAAAAGAGATACCACATTACGGGCGAAATGTTCGATCAAGCGTGTAGATAAAATTTTGTTCATTTTGGAATACTCCTGAAAATATACTTTCGTCATTTTCGGATCGAATGCCCACTGTGCCCATCGATGCACGATCGCGTCGTGTTCCAACATTAACGCGAACGAGGCACGCGATGTCTATGCGCGAACATTCCCGAAAGAAATTCGAGAATAGCTCTCCCGTTTCGCACGGCAAAGGTGAACAATATTTCCCGTAGACGCGTCGAACCGAGCGAGCATTGGCATCGAGTCGGTGACGAGGGACGAGCAACAACGATTCGGCAAACAGAGACTCGCGCAGGTCGTGTGGTGTATACTGACGTCCGTGATATCTGGGAACGTCTCCGGTTAATTGTGTGCCCAGATAATGAGACGGCAGAATGTCGCCGCGTCGCTGCCGGTCATTCTAATAGCAAACAGCGATTAGGAGTCGGCAGATCACGTTGGGAACCGTGTTGCACGGAGTTGCTTTCAAAATTCAAAGTTGCGAAACGCGAAGGATTTTCGAACTCGCTATTGAGCAAACTAGTCCCCCTCCTAGTTCCCTCGGCAAATCAACCGCGAAATGCTTTCCCCCACCCGTGTAAATCCTATTGTCAGGTATCGTCCCTCCATCGCCATTCGTTTCTCCCAAAATCGGAGAAAAGACGAGGAATTCAATTCGTAAACTTTTCCTTCGAAAGTGAAAAACTGCTGCGACACGTGTTAGCATACCAACTCCGGCGAAAGTCGGCGCGACTGTTTGCCGACTAATTATATCGAAAAGCAAATGTTATCCGTCGCGATCTTCCCCGGCACGCGATAACGAACGCGTATCGAGAAAGTCGACTCGCCTATTCGTCGAACGTTTACGTGTGCACAATAAATCTCACTTGAGATTTAAAAAGCCCAATAAAGAAAGAAAAAATACGTCGTTGATCGTTGACTTTCGATCCTCCTCCGCAAGATCGCTGGCAGCGAGCGTGTCAACCAATTGATACGTCCGACTGCTAAAACATCGACTACAACGTGTCCGGAGAGAACCATTTTGTTTTATCCGTTTGTTTCAGGTCTGAGAACTCGTGTGTACGCGACAACCGGTACGAACGCGTTAATTTCACTTTCGAGATAGAAAATAACGGCCGAGATCGGTAGCGAGCGCGTTCGCGAGCTGGAATAGCGGATGGTTGGAGTATCGTTCGCGTCGGACACTAGCCCCGGATAATTTCTGTTAGCTCGGCGCGCGATGCACCGTGCACCGTCGAGAAGCGTCCGAAGAGCTCGCGAACCCGGAAACACGAGATCCCGTGCAGGAGAACTCGTACGATCGCGTGACGAGTACGTGAACAAGCGGGCTACCGGTAAACAATATAATGAAGCGTTCTTGTACTTACAGGAGGGTGAACGTAGCTCCGGGGGACGGATAAAAAGAGACACCGAACGTCGTCGTGGCCGTCGTTGATCGCGGATGGTGATGGTGGTAATGTTCGGGGGCAATGATGATAATGATGATGATGATGATGATGATGTTGATGATGATGCTGATGGTGGTGATAGCGGTGTGGTGGTGGTTCGAGTGGTTGGTGGTGGTGGTTCGTGGCGACGGTGGTGGTGGTTCTAACGATGGTGGTGGTGGTGGTGGAAGTCGTAGTGGTGGAATCGGTACCGGTGCTAGTAGTGGTAATGGCGATGGCAATGGTAATGGTAATGGTAATGGTAGGTGGCAGTGGTAGGGGGCAGGCGGTAGACTCGACCGTAACCGATAAGAAGAGAAATTCGACTGCGAACGAGCGGAAGGACGGCAGAACGGGAGAGCGGTTGACAGATAGGGTACGAAGAGCGACACGAAGTTCGATTCGCGAGCGTGTCGCACGTCTAACGAACGGGAGCCGGCAGCACTTGGAGAGCGAGAAACGGCACGGCGACGTGACGTCGAGTTTTTGAACGCGCGAGCGACGCGACGGGCAAATTCGACGAGCCGCGCGCGGCCGAGCTTCCAAACGAGCGTTAATTGCCGTTAATCGGCAGTTCGTCGCCGCGCTGCCTCGACCGGTGGAGATTCTATCTTCGGATCGGCGGAATCGTGGATCCGTTTCGAATACCAACGGAGGAACGGAAAGAAGTGTTCGGAGCGGATGTGAAGGGCCCGTGTCCGTCTCCGCTCCGCTCCGCCGTTACTCTCCAAGAGCCAAGAGGAACTTTATTATCTGTCCTGTTAGCTGTCCTCTGTTTACATGCGCCGACGCGCGGTCTTCCCCTCTCGCGCCGTTCTGGCTCCGGGCTGCTCCGAGCATCGGACTCTGAACGCTGATGCCCTGCCCTGCCCTGCCCTGCCCTGCCACGCTATGCCTCGATATGCCTTGCCATGCCTCGGTCATCATGCCCATGCCGATGATCCTCTTCGACTCGCGAAACTGTCGGAGGGGGTAGTTTCGCGACGAGTGGGGACTGCGGGGACCCGAAGAGAGAACGAACGCATACGATACGCTCGGGAGATGGCGGTCGAGATCGCGGTTTCGGTCGCGGACTCCGCTTCTGCTTCTGGCTTGCTTCTGCTCGTACTTCTGGTTCTGGTTCTGGTTTTACCGGCGAACGAATTTACCAGAGGCGATGCACCGTTGCCACCAGTTGCCACCTCGAGACAAGATTCTTCTCGCGATTGCGCACGCTTTTCTTTTCAATCACCTGCGTGGCACGGCTTACGCGCCAGCGCGCGTCGATCAGTTTTCTCCGTTCCCGATGAAAGTTCTTCGACCAACGCGTCACGAATTGCAAAATTTTTCGAATTTTCCCCCCCGCTGGGCGAAAACGAAATTCGAGGCTGCTCGATACGGCCGATCGGGCCGGGTACACGTGGCACACGTGGCACGCACGGCTCGCCTTTGCAAGAGTAAGGTGAACGCGGCCACAAAACACGCGCGTGCGAGTCACGCACACGCCTCTACGTTCTCCGCGCTCGACGTATCGCAGCCGCGCCGAAGATGATCGGCCGACGTTGACCAACCAGGAAGCGATCACGGATAACTGGTCGCTCGCCGGAATTCTGTCCGCGGCGATTACACGTTTCTGTGGTCTGTTTTAAAATTGGAATCCTCCTCGGAACTCGTTTAACGTTACGCCATTAAATCAGGAATTTCCTCGGCTCGACTCGGCGCGGCTCGATCCGTCCGAACGTGTATTTACTTCCTGAAACGGGACGAGTCCCGCGGGAGTAACTCCGCGAACGGAGAATGCATACATCGAATCCTCGATTCGCGCGGCGAATTGTAATTCGTGTCGATCGAAAGAACGCGTCTCCCTGCGTGCACTTCTTTTATGTACTGTTACTCGAGAATTCGTCGTACACGGGGATGCCGGTGAAAACGAACGGCAGAACTTCCGCGAAGATATCAATCTTCGGATACAGACTACGTCCGAGCCCCTCGATCATCGCCAAGCTCAGGATCACGCTGCTGAACGATCCGTCTTGCTTCACTCTGTGTCGAATCATCGCCGAGAATAATTCGTTCATAACCGTGGTCACGTTCACCTGAATCGATATATTAGTTGATCCCATATCCAGTTTCTCGAAAGAAGAGGCACCAGGAAATCGTGGACACCTCTTCCTTCGAAAAACAGACCATGTGAACACCATTTTTTAATTACGTTTGCCTTGCTGTTCAAGTGAGTGTCGACGATCCTTCGCAGCGTGGCCTTGAAACCTTCCGGATCGGGACACACCTCCGAACTGTGCTCGAGAATGTGCTCCGCCGCCAGTTCACCCTACAAGCATAAACCGATCGGAAATCGAACAATCGGATGGACCTGGATGATGACTAGACTGCGGATCTTTTCGCGAAATCAAAGTTTTTCCCTTCTTTAAACATTTTTGTAAAGTGATTACATTGATGTTCTTGAAATTTTCTAATCTATCAATATCCTCAAAATCGGCAGTCCAATGATGACCGAGTACGTACTTACGTTACCCATCAGTACGGAGCGGAACACGTCTATAAGATTCCGCTGACATCGAGCGTTCAACGACACCACCAAACCGCAGTCGAGTATGACCAAGCGGGGATAGATCGTCCAGTAATTGCAACCGATAAGCTTCCAAAGCCACGATAGCGTTCCGTCGGCTGACTCGCGATCCGTCTCGACCAAGATGTTGCCGGGATGCATGTCGCAGTGTATGAAGTTGTCCCTGAACACCTGCAACCGACCGACCGTTTTCGTTTACGTTTTCGTGGAGTTGAAAGATCTATTGGGTTGGCAAGAAAGTAATTTCGATATTTTAAGGTGCAATAAAACCCCATTTTTTTCTGGTAGCAAACTGATCCGAGTGCGATTTCAGGTCATCACCATCTGTGAAAGTTTATTGCTTGAATAAACAAATTTGGGTTTTATTTCGCTTTAAAATACCGAAATACCTTCTTGCCAGCCCAACATAACGCGACCGATCCCGACCATCTTCAGGATCGTTTTGATCCCTATCTTCGCCAGCTTCTCTTGCAGCTTGTTGTCTTCGTACTCCAGGTACTCCAGGATGGAGGCGCCCTCGTGGAAACTCTCTACGAGTATCTCGCGCTGCGTAAAGTTCGCGTAAGGCCGCGGGAAGACGACGTTCTTCTTCTCGGAGAAGTTCGCCGAGAATTGCATCAGATTCTTGGCTTCCCGATTCATGTCGACCTTCGACCAAAGACGAACAGAGATTACGATTACGGCTAGTAGGCCTAACGAGAGTGGGTGAAAGGGATCACTTGATTTTCCATTATTTGCGAGAACTCGTTGATGCAGTCGGTCAGGCTGAGCCAATAGAACTTCGGCACGATGTACGTCGCGCATTTGCAGACTCCTCTCATGATGCAGAGATCTCGTCTGATGCGGAGAAAGTAGAAATGATCGATTAGATCGCGTTGACATCGCGACGCCGCGATATCGCACCTCAGCTTATCCTTGATTCCAGGATGTAGGATCTTAACCGCTACCGGCTGCAATTGTCTATGCTGAACTTCAGCTTCTCTGTCGATCTCGTGGCTCGCCGCTCCATCTGAAATTCGTGTACACGTTCTCTGCAATCTCTCTCGAGCGAGATCATGATCATCGTATTTACCGATCAGCCCGAGGATCGATCCGAGCCTCAAGTATTCCGCAACTGTAAAAAGATATGGTAGATAAAAACGCTCAACGATTGCATCTACCATTCGTTTCCGTTCGTCTGTTCATCCGCAGCATGTATGTAGGATATGTAGGTACACCATACAGGTGTTACGACTAAGCACCTCTGTAAGGCGTCTCCTACACGGTCAATCAGGAATGATAGTCTGATTGAACAGTCAGACTGTCATTCCTGACTTCAATCTGCTTCAATCACGAAAGAACCAATGAAAATTAAATTAAAAAATTAAATGTATAATTTTCACAGCCAATAAAAATTATCTGGAAATCCGTCAGTCCACTTCATCAGTCCGCCAGTATTCAATCAGAATGACAGTCACGTCGAAGATTGACATTCTGATTAACCGTGTAGGGGACGTCTTACATAGGTTGACGTTTTGTGATAGATAAAGGTTAGTTCGTCGCTGGATGGCATATCGGGCAGGATCAAGCTTTCATGTACGTGTGTGAATGAGATTGTGTGTAGCAGCGTGTCCGTGTAGTCCGTGCTAAGGTATTTAAGGTACAAACAATCTCATTCACACACGTACATGAAAGCTTGATCCTGCCCGGCGAGGCCGAAGAGGCTTGATCTAGCGACGAACTAACCTCTATCTATCACACTTCTCTGAGGGAAGTCTGAACACCTCTATAATACGCCGTGGTACAACGATTCGTCGATCTCGTCAGTCGGTTGGTCGGTTTATCTTACGACAGTAAAACTTTCTAATTTACTTCGAACGAACGTTGATATTCGTGGGTTTTGCGCTGCCTCGACGCGAGCATTCAAATCTACCCACGCCTTGTACACCTATCGGCCAGAGACGAGACGATTAGACGAACCAACGACACGTCGCTTTGTCCTCGTTGCGCTGCGCTGTTCTACCTGAGCGCAACATCCGGACCCGATTGGCGCTTTGTTCTCGAACTTGACGAATATTTCCCGCCAACGCGATCCGTAGATCGATTTCAGCAACTGCTCCGTGTAGAACCACGAATGCGGCGAAACGGTGCGCTGTAGCTGCGCTAGCGTGCGACAGATGTCTTCGGAGAGTATATCTTTTCGCGTGGACGCCCACTGGCCGAACTTTATGAAAATCGGCCCGAGAAACTCGATACCTGTACAAAAGTGCGAATGCGTTTACCGCAAACTGATTAACGCGTCGACCGCCTCGTGAATTTTCAGTGTTCCGTACATGAATAATAATTATTGTATTATGCGGATTTTTATGGAAAATAAAAATGGCTTGCAGAACTGCGTCCACCTTGAACAGGAGCCAAGTAGAAATTGCATCGTCCCTCTAATCATCTCAATAAGTTGGGACTTACACATTGGAGCTTTTAGTTTTTTTTAATCCGTCTCGGATTAGTGCGTCTTGCAATTGATGCACAAACTTTCTATTTTCCATAAACATCCGGAGTCTAGTTACGACGGTACTTTTTAAGTAAGTCAATGGTGACTGGCGAGCACCGCGGCGGCCAACGTGTTAATAAAGTCATTTCCAACGAGAAAGGACATTTTGTTGTTACTTTTCAGAAGAACGCTCGGGAACGCGTGTTTGCCTGTGACACGCGTGACCAAATAAGCAACAGTCAGTCCGAAAGCGACAGATCCTATCACGAATACTCTTGCCGCGATTAAGACAGCGTTCCGAAGTCCAGCAAAGAAATTGTCCTGATCCTTGGCCGTCTCCACGAACATGTCGTTCTCCCGAAACAGAGAGCGTCGATCGGGCTCGTAGGAGAGGATCAGAACAGCTTTGACGATCCGCTTAGAGCCCTCGCAATTGATCCGTCTCAACGCGCTGGCGTGCCAAAATCGAATCATGTCCATGTACTCGCGATCCGATTCTATCAATCGACAATGTTCCCGTCGATTCCAAACGCGTCTTATCGCGCGGCTCACTCTCGAAAAATTCAAACGAGAACCCATCGCTGGTTCTCGTGCATACAGACGAACGCGATTTTGTCAAAAGGCCAGCATTAATTAGGCTCACACTGGACACTCGAATACGGTTCAACGTTTCGTAGCGTAGACCGATTCATCGTGAATTCCGACGGAATTCCGATATGCAGTTACAGAACAAACTGTACGCGACCTTTCCACTCAATAAATCATAATTCTTCGAATAGCTATGATAGCCACATATTTTTCAATTTGATTCAGATTCAAGGAGAATTTTCAAGAATCGATTCTTCTTTTATTCTGTTCGGTGAATTTTCATGTTCGCGAAAACGAAACTTCCATCTGAACGCTGACGACTCCAGTAATTATCCAGCCGACTATGTCGAGCCTGTCGTTTGACCAGAAGAGGTGATCCCTCGTACGCGACAATATTCACTCGTGTTATATCGTGTGAAAGATTATTTATTTTATGTATTGTTTATCATGCAAAGTTACTAATGATTCGCGCCGCCATGGTCGTAAGATGCAACGCAACTATCGGCAAGGATCATCTGCTTCAGATGATTTACAATTATAGTTACAATAAAATCTAAAAGCGCCATTACAGGTAGCGGCAAAACATTGAAACGTATCCCGCGAGGCCGGGAGGGGGGGAGGGAATTGATTTATTTCGCAATGATCACTGCCGACTTCCGAAGTCGTGCGGTAGTCAGTCACCGGAAAAGTTGGAAGTTTCGTCTCGAAGCTGAATCGAACGAGGCATGACGTTCGAATTGATGCTTCGTGCTCGATTCTTTCTGCTCGTGTAGCTTTTCGCGCACGCGCGCGAATTAGGGTTTCGAACTGTTGTGCATCTGCTCGATTGCATCAGCGCAGCGAGACAATCGACTTCTCTCGAGACTTGTGATTCGTCTCGGAAGTCGTCGATCGTTTTCACTGCGAACACGTTTAGGGTTTCAGTTGTTTGGTGGACCGCCGAAGAAAAAGAAGAGGCTATATGCCGTAGTGGCTCCGACAAACTGTCGCTCAAGAGGGCAACTATATAATCGTGTCGCATCTTCGGATGCGAGGTCATTTCGTTACTACCTTGTCACTGTACTCGTCTGTAGAAATAGTAGCAGTAGAAGTACAGTACACATGGGCAGGCATCGCCGCCCCAACGATCCGGTAATGTTTATTTTTTAAAGTGGTGTTTATTAAAACACCTAAAGAATCATTAATATTTAATATTTAATCGAATCGAATCGGTTTAATGTGTAAGTTTTCCAATATGCGTATGGTAGAAAGTGCCGTCTTTTAGAGTTAGGGTAAATAAAATGCCACACTGCAGCCTGATATGACTGCTCCTGATCACTCGCAACCGGTACTAGCGCCGACGAGATACTTTGAAAGACTGCCAGCCCCTGTGCCACAAACGAGACCACCGACGAGATACATCTCGCCGGTGACGAGACTGCCACTGTACTGTGCAGTCTATCTCGTCGGTGCTGGCAGCTCTCGTCGGTGCTGTTGGTCGGCGTTTCAGATCGTTGATAGTTCCGTCGATAAAATAGAAATCTAATAACGGGACTTTATCATTGTACAAGTTACGTCAGGATAAATTAGAGGGTGCTGCTCAGTGCTGCAAATACTCCAGCGGCATTGTTGACGTTGACGTTGACTATCGACTATCCATATATATTTGCAAATGTCAATGTCAAACTAGACTGGACTGACTGGACAGACTGATAATATTATAATAGTGAATATAGTAATCACAATGTCTCATTCCAAAGGTACATTTATTGAAATTCAAAAGTATTCTAAATACATGTTGTAATTGTTTCCTTACTCATAAGTCAATGAATGCGTTAAATTTATGCGGCGGCGCGCTGAAAAGCTGTTTATCAAAATAAACAAGAACGATAGTAAATAATTGTGTCGAGTATTATTAGTTGAATACATATCCGGAAAAAAGACATTAAAACTTTCACTTTCTCGTTTTATGGTGGAATCTAAGCAGGCAGAAAGAATCACTACGGCAATAAGAAGATCAATATCGGAGATAAAGGAAAAGAGGTGTTGCAGAATCTCGACGAGGACAGTTTGGTCTTGCAACAATTTCGTGTCTACGCGGCCGAATTAGATGACAAACACGATCGATTCGAGAGAATCTTGAAAATTGGTAGAGACATCACTATAGAGAGCAAAAGAATTATCTTTCTTTTACACAGCATAGACAAAGAAAGCATACAAGACAGCATATTGCAAGAGGCGAAAACGAGACTGCAAAATGTTGCACAAAATCAGTTTAAACGAATCGCGCTGGAATTGGAGAATGAGGATGCATATCAATACTTGAAAGCTTATCGCAGCAGTTTAGAAGAATATGTAGAAGCGTTTACTTTCTACCATTACTTGCACAGAAATCATTTGGAAGGCTGGTTAGAATTAGAAAAAATGATTACTTACACAGTCCCAGATCAATCTGAAGTAAAAACAATAAATACATTGGTCACTCCGTACGAATACATCATGGGAATCGCAGATCTAACCGGTGAACTTATGCGTAGATGTATCAATAACTTAACGCAGGACACTGCTAGTTGCTATCACATGTGCACCTTTGTTAGAAATATGTATACAGGTTTCCTTGGTTGTACGAACATCACTAATAAAGAAATGAACAGGAAACTGACCACTCTCAAACAGAGTCTTTACAAAATAGAGAATGTTTGTTACACCATTAAAGTTAGGGGCTCCGAGATACCAAAGCATATACTTATAGAGGTGGCAACGGATAACTATGAAGAAAGCAATGAGGTTTATCAAGTGTATTAATCGTTCGCGTGCATTGTAAAATACAAATATTACAATTGTTTACCGGCTTGATTCGTTTACTGATTTCATAGCATTTACTTTAGATCGTTCATATAAGTTTCAATCGTGAAATTAATTTTATGCTTTCATTATTGCACATCTGAATCAGCTAATTTTTTTTCGAAATTATTTCATCTTTCAGTCTTACGAGTCTCACTCTGTATACTCACATTACTTTATCCAACAGTAATACATTTATGGATTCAATAATATATTTCCACATTCAAGACCATATGAAATTGTTCGTAAAATATATATTTTTTGTGTATTCTCAATTTTATAACATCAAGCAACATAACAAACACAAAACTATACTATTAAATTTATATAAACAGTTTCAAACTTGTTTTAATCTCATCACAAAAATATATTATCATCGTCCCAGTCACTGTCAGATTCATCAAAATATTCGTTATAGTCTGAATATTCCGCTTCGCTGGTCGGTTCGTACTCGGATTCATCTACAGATTCTTCTTCAGAATCGTCTGCAGATAAATCTTCTACATCTGACAATGTGTTTAACAACGATTGTGCTGCCTTTCTACGACTTCGGTTACCACCGTTATTAGCTGCATTTGTCGGTTTAGGTGTGTGTTTGTACTCTTCTCTGTGTTGAGGGTTTATACGATAACACTTTGTACCATAAAGACACTCTTTTCTGTTGTCTGGAATATTGTAATCAGGATCCACGGGATGACTGTACTCAGCTTTGTGTCGTGCATTTCTCCTACATGGAAATAATATCTGTATAACACATTTTGCGATAAGAAAGCGAAGCAAAATTACCTATAACATTTTTCTCCATATATGCATTTCTCTCTACGTGTTTTTGATGTTGTATTAGCAGGTACATTCTGCTCGTTTGCTTGTTCCGAAGTGTGAGCATTATTTTGGCTTGTCGTGGTTGATGCCTGCATTTTATTGCTGTTATTGGAGCTATTATAAAGAAATACAATCTCATTTAGTACTGTTCTATCAGGAGATACTGAATATTATATTAATATTAAAATTTAAATTGAACCTAGATGCATCGGTATTCTCGACATTTTGATCGGTTGATTCTATAACAGCTACACGATTTGAAAAATCCTCTTTGATCATACAAATTTCTTCATTTTTTGCTGTAATTGTGTTATTATTATCTGTCAATGTGTCGTTTGGTACATTGTTAAATGATTGTGCATTATCTCCCTCTCCTGAACAATGCATTTTTTCAGGAATCTCACAATTTACGTCTCCTTCCGCCTAGAGTCATTGACAGAAAACTTATGAAAATGAAACTGTATTATTAGAAAAACATTAATTTTATACTTTTCGTTTCACGGCGTTTTCCTTGTTAATTTCCATGGTGGAAGGTACAGGCACGATTTTAAACCAACACTTATCGCATAACAAGGAACAAATGTCTCCTGGTTTAATCGACACAGTAGTACCCAACTCCAGAAGTTTCCATCGTGAAGTTTCACAAGATTTCAAGAAACACGATACAACCTAATGCTAACAAAATGATACCTATAGAAAACTGTGTAATAATTCATTTATAATACGCACAAGATATCAAGTTTACGTTACCGGTGTTATTGTCATTTCATTGTTAGGCGACAAGTTGATAGTTGCTGCATATTTGTCGATTTGGGGTTTTCCTCGCTGAAATGAATTACGTGTACCAAAATGACCGCACACGGAATCAAATATTGAAAAATTCTCTGAACGTGAAAGTTTCGCGGTTAAATTTTAGGCGCAATTCTCTTACATACGACAACAAACATCACGTGACATCGCAAATGGATTTACTGGAATTTACGCGTGCGCGAAGAACTTTTAAACGTAACGAAAATTTAAATTCAAAAACGATCTCCGGTCGTTACTAAGTTTTTTGAGTGTGATGTTGATTCGTACTTACTTCAGTGGCAACGCTTCGTCCGATGATATTGTCACCGATTTGTAAGTTTGCTTTCTCCACCAAGTCGTTATCCACGCGGAGTATTTGTAATTTTTTCATATTTTCCGCTCATAAAATGTTTACTAAAATTTGACAACTAAAAAATATATCATAGGCCGACGACAAAGCATGATTTTGTTCTGGCGATAGAGAAACGAAAATAATCGTAGTCGGCCAAGTGTGCAGCGCGATTCAAAATGGGTGTATGTACCTAAATATGTATAAATATTTACCTATAAGTATGCCTATCGCACTTTCTACTAAACATGTTTGAACAGATACGCTTCCAAATATAATTTGACAATTTTGGGGAGCTGTTTGGTTAAGAAACGTACACAGGGGCGCTAACAATTAAAATTTTTTCATTTATAATTACAAAGAATGTACACCTTTACAAACAAATGAAGAGAAATGCGAAGAGAATTAGATATTCGATGCGATGTCGTAAAGCTCTGTGTGTAAGTGTCTCATAAAAAAGTTTGCGAGTAGGAAATGATCAATGAATTTTCCTCTTATCCGTGTGAATGTAATCAGCCAGATTAATCTGCCAATGTAAAACATAATTATCAAAATACCTTCTCGAATCGTTGTATGTATCTGTATCAAGCGAATAGCTACAATTATTACTCTTAATCGTCGTTTTAATTTTAAATACGTACGCTTCCGATACGAAGAAATCTTGTTCGCTTTACAGAATGAAAAACAAAGCATTTATCCGGCAAGATCAAAGTATAATATATGTACATATATATACATACATGCATTATACCGTGAACTGGAATAATGAAATAATTAATAGCATCACCGTTCGGTTCTACGAACTTCGATCAGTGCCAGACGTAAAACAAGATGCACCATTTATTGTATATATTATACATTATGGATCCGTTCTGCACACAATGTAGGAACATCATAAATCTCGAATTCGATCAATTAAACACAGTTTGGTATTTAACAGGCCATTTTCAGTTTCAGTTCCTCTTGAATCATTCGCCTTATTGTTAGCACACGACAACGCGACTCACGACGTTTAATATAATTCTCACTTTCATGGCTTACAATTAGGTAATTAATTAGTATATCAGCATACACACGTATCACAGCATACCTCCGGGAACTTGCCATATTGTATAAAACGATTAATATTATTACATGCTCGTCATTCTTTAAAAACCAGACCGCTCTGTGTATAAAGTAACACGTTCGATAAAAAGTTTGTAACTAAAAGATACAGTACTTATGTATGTACAACCCTCCTTCGAATATCTTCGAAATCACGGTACCTTTTCGTTTCAGTGAAATTTCATAAATCATCAATCAATAGAACTCTCGTAACATGGAAACAGAGTCTTATTAACATATACAGAAATGTTAAGAATATTTTATTCTTTACTATAATTAGATTGCGGATCTTTAACTTACGAATTTTACGTACTCGTAAATCATTTCATAAATAAATAAAAAAATTTCGTTTATTAGCCACAAGACGTTTGCTATAAAAATCAAATAAACACACTACAATTAATTCGTGTTGGTGCGCGCATCTCCTTGCGCTTAAAAATTCTGTTCGTATAATAAAAGCTCAAAAATCCGCAGTCCAGTTATAATGAATCGCATCGTAAAGTAAATTTAACAAATTTTGTTATGAAAACGAAGATATTATTGCTGTGACTAGTAGTTTCCCACAATGGAAATATTAATTCAGTTGATTGCATTCTTTTCTTTTTTAACAATGTCGATACATTCTTGACGGATATTATTGTCTAGGAAACTCTGCTTAACTCATTCTTAATTGCGTAAGTCATATAGCTAGCTTGATTACCGTTTTACATCTTAAACTCAATTCATTTGTATTTTCCAGCTAAATGTTTCTGAAAAATGCTCATAAAAAAGGGTGCAAAATTTGCTATCGTTTTCAAGTCATTTCCAGAAAATTACAACAATACAAAATTGTTCTTACGTGTTGCATTACATATATATTTATATAAATTAATAAATAGTATCGCCGTATGGAATATTCCGTTTGAAATACTGTCTATTATTAGAATATTCGATAACCATTTGTTTATACATTCATACCTCATAATACGTAGAGCTTTGTATCTGAAAACCACGTGTTTGCTAGTGTAAATCGTAACACAGATATATGTATATGTATATTTATCCAAGTATATAATATTCATTGCAAAAGTCATTCATTGCTTTTAGTTTGATGAATCGAATTAAAAAGTACAATGTTTATTTTGCACGAGCGCAGTCACTTTGTAATAAATAGGATTACAGAATTACTTGCACTGTCCATTGATAATTTCCATCGATCGTTCGTTCGTTCGTTATTAAAATATGTAATAACATTTCGTAGCTCTCAGATACAAAGTGGCATTTTATGCAAAGTCCTCAACTGATCGTACACCTTCGATGTACTCATTATAGATTTCCAATAAAGCGAACAAGTTTCTTAGAAAACCATTCAAACAACTATGTAATAAAATAAATTAAAAAATCCGCCGTCGGAAGTAACTTACGATTTTACTAAGGCAATTTAGTTTAAACGAAGAGACTACGTTCTTGGATTATAATTAACAGAAAATAATGTATACGGTAGGAATATTGAATATACGTTTCTACTAAATACCTCAAACACTTATAACTAACAACATAAAAAAATAATACTAACAAAACTTCAAGGGTGAAATATTTAAACTTGAACTTTAGCCCTCTTTTTTCTTGTATACTACTACTCGAGAGAAAAGAAATATGTAGCCGGTAGTAACGAGTATACAAATCAGAATACTGCTAAAAATATTTCATATTTACACATTCTTCTGACTGATTACAATGGTTGCATTTCTCGTTAATCTATATTGCAAAAGCATATGTCATTTGAAATCAAGTCTTTAAACGAATGCAATTCAATCTTAATAATATAAAAGTTCTTAATCATATACATAAGCATTTAGTATTAGTATTGTTTGGTTCCGATTCTTTTAATTAACAGGACCTTATTGGAATGATATAGCGTACAGCGTACAAGATCAAATGTATCTATGTATACATATATACATGTATACACAATTTACTTATTACTTTCGCTGAATTTTCTTACAAAATAAGTGTAACACTATAAAACTTAAATGCTTTCCACATGTAAACGAAAAAAAGAGGATGGAGAGCAAGAATAAATTGTATGCACCAGAATAATCAACTTACGAAATAAAAAACGGTGTCTTTATAAGCATTAAGCTATCGGATGCCTTTACGATAATTCTTTGATTATCCATCTTTAAACAGTACTGGAATAACTTTCACTTGGCCATACATAATATAAGTGACGATAATGGGTATATGGAAACTGCATTTTTGAGGACTGCAGTACACGCAACGACGGGACGTATTCATCTTCTTGCTTTGAATGCACATTGTTGATATCTGGTTCTGGCTATACTATAGTACCTCCACCCTCCACTGGACTGACAACATGAAGAGCATTCCCAACTTGTCCTACTCCTGGCTGCAATCAAAAGTCATACAGATATTTACTATGGAAAATTGTTTTCGTTTGTCCACAGAGAAGTTCTGTAATTGCACAAGCAGTTTGAGAAAACGATTCTGAATTCTATCGAAGATGTGCATTGAAGAACAGTGCAACGACGGCATATTAAAAGTATTGTTGATACTCATAATCAGTGGTCTAAGATGCCTCGGCAAAGGCACGATCACTACGAAATCGAGCAAATATAAATGTACTATACTACTCGGTCCAATGATGCAGTAAACAAGTCAGTCAAGAAAACAATATAAATTGTACGTACCATGCGATAACTTGGGGAAGATTCATCCACGATTCTCTTGCATCAGCCAAAGCATGGTATGGAACATTAATCTTTCCAATCAAAGTAAAAAAATATAATGCCCCACCGGCTTAAGAAACAAGCACAAGCATCTTCTGATATAAAATTATAAAACTGTCACTATAAAAGAAGCAATGCACACTATATATATATGTATATGAAAATTATCACAAAAAATTCGAACTTGTTAAATCGCTATAACAGATAAGGAGCATTGGGATGTTCTGACAATAGAATCGCTTTATGCAAAGCACCAGGAAATTCGATCTAACTTCGTGAATTTAAAAAAATTATGACTTAGAAATATAATTGTATAATCATGCCAAACATTGCAACCAATATAAAACTGTGGTATAACACAACTATTAGCAGTTATATACATGTGTGTCTATAATAGACATATACAAGAAGTCCCAACTAACTTAAGCATCTCAAATACATTGCTTATTACTGATAATAAAAAACACAATAAAAGACAAAAATGATTAGGTTTAGGGGGACAAATGTTATGATAATTCTGGTTTCCAAAGTTCTTATTTATTTTTTTCACGACGTTATAGGCTGTTGGATTTGCCTGGAATGATCTTGAAATTTCGAAAAATGTGACCTTGACAGAATTTTCTTAAAAATTTTACTATTATCATTAGTAACCAAGATATTTGAGGTGCTCCATTTAGTTGGGACACCTATATGTGTATTAACGGTTTCGCCTGGGGCTTCTGCATTGCATTCTATATAAATTCAAGCAGGAAGCAAGCAGCAACGTTTCATTCAATTGTTTCGCTTTATTGTACAACAAGGCAATTCATTGTTTCAACAAAGGATTAAATGTCACATTATTATAATCTGGGACAATAGTTTGACTAAGTAATTCATTGACTTTCTATCCATTCGCTAAGCTAAGCTAATAACACTTTACAGGAAAGAAAGAAGGGTTTAAGGGGCCTGCCCTGTTACAAAATCTGATGGGGCGCAAACAATGTTACTCTCAATGATGTAAACCAAACATAAATATCTCCTATTTATAATTATACTAATGTACTCCTTCGATATTCGTAATGAATATATTTTGACCAGATGATCTTTAGGCACAGATATAAATGGAGGCTCGTACTATGAATGAATGTGCATCTCCATTTCTTATTGTATTATATTATATGTATATATATATATACATATATATATACTATTTGCTACTCGTGTATATATGTGTGCTATTTAATCAAAGTGAAAATCGTTTGAAAATTTTCACGAAAAAAAACTTCAATTCCCTAGTCAATTTCACGATTGCATGCAAGATTAAAAATTCTACTTCTTAACAACACCCAACCAAAATTTGCGCATTCATAGTACTATCCGTCCGTACATTTCTGTAATTGATATGTAATACGAACTACAAGATAATGCTAGAAGGTTCTCAATATTTTCCAATGGCACCATTTATAATATACACTGCTTTGGATAAAATGCAAACTAGGATTTAATTTGTAAATATGAGAAATATAGGTAATTCTCAAATAAAAATCTATCAAAATCAGCACATATATATATATATATATATGCTTAAATTGGATATGCATACGTATACATATGCATATATATAACACACACAATGCCGTGAGGACAATATTTCTTACAATACCAAAGTTTAAAAATAACAAAACTACATCCGATGTTTCTTTCGCGTTCGACAAACTCGGGTATCAAAAAGAGCGTCTATCGCCAAATATAATTTATCAATGATAACAGAAAAATTGTCCAAAGCATCATCGTATCTTCAATTCATTTCGTTTGATAGCAATAATGATTGTATCTTCTTGTTCTACTTATATACAAATTGGAATTTGTCACTAAAGGGACCCTACTTCACAAAGTTGCGACAACAGTTGAAGATGGGTTACATCATAGATCGTTAGGTCGCAAGGAAGTAATATTGGTGTAAGGATTGCTATGATGGTGTGGCCTGTGCAGAGTGCTGCTGATGGTGAGAGGACCTACCATTTGACCAGGTCTCGCCCATGTGTAGACGTATCCATCTTGACACGCAGTTACGAAGCAATCTTCCCTAAACACTAACTCAGTCAATCTTTCATGCGCCAGCTTCTTGCACACCAGCGGCTCTAATACCGGGCACTGATCAAACCTAGGGCACAGGGCAGTTCCTATCAACCTCATTGAGTCGTCCATCACAGAACTAACCTTTTTATTCGCACCTACTAAACTTCCACTGACACTGTTCATATTACTACTCGCGTTCAAATTAGCGGCAGTCTTGTCGCCACCACTGTTTTGCATTATTGTGCTATTTGACGCACCACTACCTCTCATTGTGAGGCTAAAGTTCCTTTTATGATTATCACCACCTTTACGTTCACCGAAACCGAGACCAGCTAACCTTTGCGTCAACGAATTGACAGTTGATACTGCTGTATTTGTACTTGTGCTATTGTTACTACTTTCATTGTTACCACTCGCGTTCTCTTTGTAATTAACGTTGTTCAAGTTATTGTGTTTAGAATTGTTCAAATGATGATTCGCCGTTGAGCCATTCCCACTGTTTACTGCTCCTGGAGTAGGAAGAATACCAGAACCAGCTACCGACGGCCGCTGCTTTGAGCACATTGGCTTCTGTCTCAACTCGGCTTCGGTAATATCCCATAAACACAGCTGAGTGTCCTGTGAAACGCTGCCGAGCCTGTAGCATGTGCCACCCGAAACTCTCAACTCCGATCCACAAGAATTTCTGTTTGAATGAACTCCTTGGGAAGTCGTCGACAGACGATTCGATTTCTCGCAGAAGTGATTGTGATTGTTGTGTGGCAATGTTTCATCGTCCGATCCGCTGAAGTTGGGATCGTGATCGCCGTAGGATGTGGTGTACGGATCGAAGGCTACTACGCTTACCCAACTATGGTGTCCCTGACCTCTCGCTACCACTCTCTTCTCGTGAAAACTCCAAATCGTTACGAGATCGTCTTCGCCTCCCATCACGACGTATCTTCCATCTGGTGACCAACATACACACAGAAACCCGCCGAAAAAACTTCTAGCCGAGCCCACTAACTCCATGGTGTCATACTGGAACACTCGTAGAAACCCGTCCTGCGAAACTACCGCTAAATTCGAACCGCACGGGCTGAAGGCGAATTCGTTTATACAACATCCTTCTGCACCTATCACCCATCTGTACAACGGATTCCTCGTCGACTTAGTTTTGCAGGTGTAAATAGCATACCCGTCTCCCGATTTGAACGACTGGTAGTGGGGTGCTGTTGTACCACACACAAGTTCTTTGTTATATGAATACAGCTGCCCAGAACTATGCGATACTAAGAAGAAGTTGTTGGAGTCAGGAACCCATTTTATACATGTTACTTTGCTTTTGTCAATCAACCTCTGAAACAGTTAAGAATTAATATCACAAATGGAATAAAATCCTCAGTGTAGTTTATTGGTAGTCAACAGATTCGATACATTCATGACAAAATCGGTTACATGATATTTAGAAAATTATTAAAATTATTACAGAAAGAAAAAACCTTCCACTTGATTTCTGTCTATAGCAATTGATACAGGAAGTTTTTGTTCAGCATAAGATTCTTTGGTCTAATATTATTAGTGGTAATTATCAGTGAACTATTATTATCACGTTTCAACACAGATAACACATTGATTTCAACAGAGATTGGCTAAGTGCTAACAGTGTTTTCATACGATACTAGAAAATACATCAGTGTAGTAGCACTGGCATATCATTCTGGCTTTTATCAGGGATTATGGGACTTTAAATTGTCATTAGGATTAAACATTAGGATTGTACCAATATTACTTTACAATCTCTTTGTGCATTAAAAATTTCATCCAAATCAAGAATCTACTTTAAGCTATTGATATTTACACAAAATAGATTACTTACATCTTCATTGTACAATATGCTTAACTCCTTTTTTATCGGATCGACCAACTGAATTTGTCCTGTTGAAAAACCAACTAATAACAGCGCACTATCTGCAGTTGCTGTTGTCTGATTAAAATTGTGGCAAGTTGGATTAGTTCCTTTATACAACTTCTTGTCCAATGGCTTGTTTAAATCCACAGCCTGAAACATTTTGATGCAACACATATTTAAATTTGTGAGATTTAAACATTATAAAGCATTAAAGGCAATAACTGATTATAAGATTATTTTTTACAAAATAACTGGCTGTGAAAGAGAAAAGTAAAAAAAAAAAGAATATAACGATCATTTATATAAAGACTACATGTAATGATTATGTATATCTTTTAGACAAATTTATACTTTCCTTATCACAATTGTATCAATCATTAGTAGACAAAGATATTTAATCCATTTGAACTCATAAGAGAAAGTTATAATTAATGTTATCGAAATACTGTGTCTTGCCCAAAAAATAGGCTATCCTCCAATCAAAATTAGAAGGAGAAATAAACACACGGTTGTTGCAAGTTTTTTATACCATTTCGAAAAATTCTTTTGGAATTTAAAGTCGACACAGATATAAGAATATACTATCAATTTATACTAACTCGTTTAAAATACTTAGACTCCAAAAATTTCAGTTTCAAGAGTTTAAAGTAGCTTTCAAGCGAAAAAGAAAATTTTCCAATTTTTTCAAATTTTACAGTATCCTAACCCCTCGTCGCGTTTCGTAGAAGCTAAAACGTTATGTTCGGGCGTTTAGACACTTGTATAGAGACGAAGCAAGGCGAATGAAATTTGACATTTGTTGATGTATAAAGTAAAAGGATTCTGTGTTAGGTGTGGTATTAGTCCGCAAAGATGGAGTCTCGATACGCGTTTTCCAGGTTATGTTTGAACGAATCCATGCTCGATTAAACACAAATACATTAGCACAATACATTATTAGGGTATTAAAAGGCGAGAAAGCTGGTCCTACCTTTTTGACGCCGCGGTACACGTAAACGTAAAGTTCCTTGCCGAAGTTGAAACACATTCGGTCACCGAGACCTTGCGTACCCGTAGGGTCCGTTGGGTCCGGTAAAGTTACGAACGACACCCGAACGGATGCGCTTCCCTGACTGTTCGTGTAGCCAACCCTGTTTGGCCTCGAATACTCCGATAGAGTCATTAGCTTATATGTTCCTTCCCGCGTGACAAATTGTGTTTTCAAGTCCTCCTTCCCTCCTCCGTCCAGCTGCACAGCCATCTTACCACCAGCGGTACGACGGAGGAGCTCATCAGATACGAAAAAATCGTTCGTCCGCTTCTGCACTCCTGCACGTCCGTCGATACCCGTTCGCCCGGGTGCTCCGCGAACTTGTCAAACACCGTACCAGTACTCTACCGTTTCTCAGATACCTCCAAATAGTCCAGCTTACCGGTCCGATGCGGGAACACGGGTAAGGGCGCCTCGAGTTCTATATCGAAACTGCCCGTGCATTTCGCGACCCGCAGCTCACGCTCCCAACCTCGTACAGCGCAACCTTCTCTCCACCGGACTCGTCGCGATTCACAATTTCTCTATTTCAGAATCCCGCGTATCAAAACAGAAATACATATTATAGAATAAAGTAGAATACTCCATTCCAGCTTTGCGGTGACTTTCAGATATATTTGTCTATTAAAAAATACGCTCACAGGAATATTATATTTTCTGAAGCAACTTGAATCGTTCGTTACTTCTTCCCACATCGAAGATTTGTACAAAAGTTTATCCGTGATGTACTTACACGCATGTAATAGATTTATCTGTGCAAGACACTTTTCTGATTTTATAAGTCAGTTCAATTGCATGCTTCTACAATGGTTTGCCAAGCTGATTTTTGTGCGCAATATAAATTTTGTAAAAAACCGAAATCGAAAACGATATTTTTAAATTCTTTCGATTATTTTGTAGTTTAGTATTCCATAAGTGTATAAGGTCTGCAATTTGGAAATTATTTGTTTTTGAAAGTCGTGAAACTTCTTGGATAACGTGTCGGGAAATTGAAGAATGACACGGCCCTGCGTCGGCAGCGTGTTATTAATGCGCGCGCAGAGTCGCCTGTTCGCCTGAACTCGTTGGCTCCGAAGGCCTGTCAGGAACCGGATATTTTGTAAACAACCGAGGCAAAGGGTTAATTAATTTTGCCTACTTTTTCTACTTCCTGCGTTTCTCTTCCGTTCGAGTTATCAAGAACACTTGTCAGTGTTGTCAGTGCAGCTGTCACTGACTACTTCTGAACCGATCGTCTACCAACTAACCGGTAATGCCGAAATTATTTTTTTCATAGTATATATGATAAACGAATACATATATACCTGTCCCCCAGTACACGTTTGAATGATATTTGAAAATCTTTTGAGTGTCTGCCGTTTTATCTTGCGTTTTGCAGATTTTTTCGAATTCCGATCTATCGAATCGAAATTAAATGCCGCTACTTTAAAAAGCTCTGTTCGCTGCGATAATTTATACATCGAAATCAACAGTCACGTGACTTCTATGATATGGGTGTTCGCTTTACAGATTTCTTCCGGTTTTCCAAATGGCAATTATAATAACTTGACGTAATAACCTGAGTGCAACTGCGTCTCGAAATACTTGACGACACATCGATCGACGAGGCTCTGTTTCGTTGAAAGCAGAATTGCAGTGATGGGTAAGTGTACTAATAAATTAGTTATTTGATTGGCAATTAAATGAGTGACTAACTATTAAAATATTCTTTATCGTAAAATAAATCTGAATCGATTAAATTAAAAATTGTAATTGAATAATTGTTATAACATATATACGTTGTAGAAATATGATTAGGCTATTTTAAGTTGCGATTTACTTATATTATGCTCATCGGTGAATTAGAAAAGTTCGGATGAGTTATATTGCAGTGGACATTTTAAATTTGGCGCCCATAACCTATATTCAGATGATTGTATAAGCAAAGGTGTACGGTGTACGTATGTAAGTTGCGTATTACACGTGTATTCTGTGCACAGTAAGTACATGCCTGTGTTTATCCAAAAGTTGTGTACTTACCTTATCCAACGTGAATGAAGGTTCAGTGCATCTCTCTGTTTGCTAAATACATTTTTTGTAACTTTATAATTTATTTAGTTTGACATGATCTACGGATCAAACATTTTTTCCAAATGTACGTAAAAGTTTGATTTCCTCAAACTCGTGACACTGATGTGTGTGTGTGATAACAAAAACACGTGGTTTACAAGTCTCGTGTATTTTTTCAAATTTGTATAAATACGTGTCGATAATGAATGTAAAAAGTTTCTTATAATTATGGCACGTGGAAAGAGACCGGTTCGAGGTGGAAAACGGAAATTCAACCGGCACGACGTTCAACCAAAACCCAAGAAAGGCAAGTTTAACCTAAAAGAAGCTTCGTATGTTAAAGAACGCGATGTTAAAAACAGGGAAATTGAGAAGCGTAGGCAAATTTTGGAAGAGGAGAAATTAAAACAAGAAGAATTGGTAACCGATAGTTCTGACGAGGAAGACACGAATCCTTTGCAAGCTTTACTGTCCACGTTTTCAAACGTTAAAACGTTTCAAAAAACTGCTATAGATTCTAATTCCGAGAGTGACACGTCCGATAACGAAGACGATACTGTAGAACATAAGGACAGCAATGAAAATTTGGCAGTAAATTCCGATGACGAGACAAGATTATCCAGTCAGAGTGAAAATGAGGAGATTCAAGTCAGAGAGAAGGACGAAGAAGATCCTGAAACTGCTAAGGAAGACGCTGGGTATCTTAAAGACCCATTTGCCATTCATCTTCGAGATGATCTGAGTGATAAATTTTACGAGGCAGTTTCCAGTATTCCTCAGATTGTAGAAATACATAAAATATCATGGCCTATCCTTCGAAATCTTACCTGTGAAATTCCTAAAGCTCCAAAGGATGAAAATGATACGAAACATAAGTCCAAAGTTTCTATTCTAGAAGATAAACAGTACGCACAAAGCGGAAGCATACCTTCTTTGATTGAAACGGTAGATTGGGACAAATTATATATAAAAACACAAATTCAGGGTAATATCAGAAAAGCTAATTACTCCAATATAAAGGATAATGTCAATACAAATCCATCGCCTTTGACTCCTTTGCAAAAAGAATTATTTTCAGTAATAAACAATTATCAGGATTTATATTATCCTGAAAGGACCTTTTCCAATGCGGATCAAATAAAATTTGTATATTGTATGCACGCAATTAATCATGCATTAAAAACTAGAACGAAAGTGTTGCATCACAATGCAAAAATAGCGAAAGCTAAATGTACAAAAATGGCAGAGATCCCTGACGAGTACAGAGATCAGGGTTTAGTTAGGCCAAAAATTTTGATAATAGTTCCCTTTAGACATTCTTGTTTAAAAATTGTAGAGTTGCTGATAGCCATTTTGATCGGAGAAGACAAAGGTGGCTCTGTGATGAATAAAAAAAGATTCATGGACGATTTTAGCGGCAACGAACTTGCGATGCCAAAGAAAAATCCAAAGCCGGAAGACTACGAGTTAACGTTTCAAGGGAACACAGATGACACGTTCAAAATTGGAATCTCTATCACGAAAAAGACTCTAAAATTGTATTCTGAATTTTACTCTTCCGATATTATAATTTCGTCTCTCTTAGGCTTGAGAATGTTAGTGGGAGCAGAAGGTGAAGAAGAGAGGGACTACGATTTTTTAGCATCAATAGAATTACTAATTATGGACCAAGCAGAATTGTTTGTAATGCAAAATTGGGACCACATGGTTCACATTTTGAACCATCTACATTTGCAACCGAAAGATTCACACAAGACAGACTTCTCTAGAGTTAGAAGTTGGTGCGTAAATGGATGGACTAAATATTACAGGCAAACATTAATATTCTCAGGTATTCATATACCTGAAATTTATGGAGTTTTCAACAAGAGATGCCATAATTATGCAGGAAAAATCAAAGTAACGAATCCTGTTGCTCTTGGATCTATTTGTCAAGTGGTTGTACAGGTTCCACAGGTGTTCCACAGGTTCGAAACTACGAGTCATTTTCAAGCCTTGGAGCAGAGAATGGAATTCTTCACAACGAAAATACTTCCTCAGTACAAAGACAGAATCATGAACCACACTTTGGTCTTTTTCCCATCTTACTTCGACTATGTGAAGCTGCGGAATTATTTTAAAAAGGAGGAGTACAGTTTTGTACAGATTTGCGAGTACTCAAAGGACTCGAAAATAGCGAGAGCAAGGGATATGTTCTACCACAGCGACGGTCATTTCTTATTGTACTCGGAACGATTCCATTTCTTTCGTAGAATAAGAGTGAAGGGTATTAGGCATATTATATTCTATGCACCGCCCACGTTTCCCGGGTTCTACAGCGAAATGTGCAATTTGATGCAAGAGTTCAATCAGAATCCACGAGCAGGTTCCGATAGCAACATGACAGTGACCGTTTTATACTGTAAATACGATATCATGCAACTTTCTGCGGTCGTAGGTACGGAAAGAGCACAGAAGATGCTCAGATCGGATAAGTCTGTTCACATGCTCGTCACTGGTGAATGAGAGATCACAAGATTACTTAGGAAGAATATATTTTATACAATTATGTAAATATTTCATGCGTAATACATTAAACAGAGCAAAGTTGATGGTGCTTCCAAAAGATACCGTTGACTGCTAGAATTTGTACCATTAACAACAATAAAATGTTTGTTTACATGTATAGTTCTGTTCAATTTCTTTATTGTACAGTTAGAAAATTACTTGAAATAATTACAACTTCGATTGCATCTCCCAGAAACGATTTTCTCCGTACTTATCGCCTTATCGAACATATATCGGTACGCAGTATCAAAACTAAAATCCTCGCGCGTGTTCTCGGAAGGTAATCAGAACTCGGATGGATGATCAGATTTCTGGGAGACGTGGCACTAAAAGTCTTAATAGTCTTTAAAAATCAACAATTACATGAGAGATTTCATTCCTGAACTGGCAAGTTATCTCGAGAGCAACATAATCTATAAATTCCTTTTTAAATCGTTATCTACAATAGACTTCCGGTATGCTATGTTATTGGATCTAATGTAACAAGTAGACCGCGCATTTTATGCATTCATAACAAACATGAATAGACGAAACACAAAATTTTGAATATGCTAAAAGAATCTAAGAATATTGTTACACTATCTTCGATGGATTGAAATGATTTTTAAGAGTTTAGAAGAGAACAATTGATATTTTATATCCGATTTCTGTATATCACAATTGTCTTAGAAAATCTCTATTTCGGATAAAGACTCGCAGTCCAGCGGTAAGCTAATAATGTAAAGTGGTTTCTAGAAAATTCGAATTCCGACGGAAATTTCATTCAAGTCCAATGGGTCAAAATGGACCCGCCATCCTCGAGTTAATTGTTTGTTCGCCGTGTCCTGGCTGTACTGGAAACGATCAGGTTTCTCGTCGACGAACACTCGATCTGGTTCAACGTCAGCTAGATTAACGTATCAATGCTATTAACAAATTGAAATCAATTCGAACGCTACTCAGTTTCTAAGGAATCTCTCGGCGATCGATCAATCGTTCCCCGGACTCGTGTTAGTAGTTAGGCTCTCTCTGGTCTCCGTGTTCGGATTTGTCGTGAAATCCCGCGGAGTCAACTCGGTCGAAGCACTCGAGGACGTCGCCACGGTTGTTAGGATCGTTAACAAATTCTTTGGCGGCGATGCGCTGCTCGAGGTGGTCGTGGCAACTTCCGGTTCCTTGGTCCGTTTACTCTTATCGGATACCGATCTCACCGTCACCTTTTCTAGTTGCGTTTCTGAAAGAGAAAAACGGTTTCAGATGTTTGCTACACGGTGATCGATCGTTTTCATATTTCTGGAGCTACACCAATCGGAGAAAAGGTTGTCATGGTACACGGTAGGATTCTTCTTAACAGTATCTTTAAACGGTTTCTCTGTGTCGTGTACGTGTATTCTGTTTCTCTTAGGAAATTATTCAAGACAAAGAAGTTCTAATCATTGTAACTATGAGACATAATTTTGTACGCGATTCTAACTTTTCCAAATTCAAGTAGAAATATTTTAATTTGCAGAAAAATCTGCAGGCTAGTTGTGCACGAGTGAAATCGTACTCTGGTGTGCTGTATTTGGGCCTGCCTAGAGCTTCGAAAGAATAGCTTTACCGTTGACGTTGGAGGGGGTGGTAAGAGGGTTCGGTAATTTGGTATTGACGCATTCTGGTCTCTGCCTGATCCTGACAGTGGTCACGTTCACGTCTTTGGGGTCCCAGACGAAGGTATAGTACAACGAGACCAGTATGGCGCCCATGCTAACGAATATTACGTAGGCCACCACCGTCAGCACGCGCACCAATTTCTGCTTGTGCTTCGACTCGTACAGCTTGTCTTTCCTCTCGTCGCCGGCGAACCGGATCTCGTTGCTGGGCTTATGCTCGCGGATACCCGTTTCCGGGTTCAATTTCTCTGAGTTCAGATTTTGAGTGCTCATTTTTCGCGGCAGCTGCATAATCCACCGCGTCCCTTCCGCACCTCTCTGAACAGAGATTGAAAGAGGGACACCTCCAAGTATGTTACTGACGCGTTAAAAAGATTACGAAGACATTCACAAACATTCTTTCGATCTCTGGGATTATCGTTGAAAATTCAGTTCGATGACCTTCAGATACGTTATCAAGGTCAAAGTCACGAGTAACTTAATTGCTTACGTTACAAAACAGTCTCTTCATTTCTATTGATGATACGAGGGAATGCTTCAGGATCGAATTGTTAGGTTCGAAAGGACACGTGTTACGATAACCTTCGTGCGAGTTTGAACATCAAAGGTGGAAGCAGATATATTATTCCATGAAAATGCATGTGTTCATATAGTCACGTGGCGATGATTCATGTGCATACATACAAGTAGCGTTATTCGTGTCATCGACCTTGACAGGACACAATAAGGTCATCGAGACGATTAAGGTATGACTCTTTGTAAATAATTACCAAAATCCGAGCTCGGACCGCGACGGGTCGCCGGAAGTCATCAAGGGAGCTTCGAGGGAAACATGCCTGTATGGAAATTTCTCGAGGCTCGTGTATTTATATCTTTTCCGGATTGTTTATAGTAATCATCAACGATCAGTAAAGACTGCTTCGAGCCTCGTCCACAGAAAATGCTTCTGGAGGATATTTTCGTCGGCACACAGATCACAGAGCTCCAGAGATCGGAGCTCGTTTCTTCACCATTTCCGAGTTCGTTTAGGTTGTAGCACCGTTACGAGGCTTTCGATCGAGAGATTGAGATAAAGAGAGGGGATAGAGCGAGAGAGGCTAGCTCACTGGATAGGGCGTTACCGCAAGAAAGCTGCAAGCTCCGCGAACGCGATGCAGAATCATGCAGGTTTATGGCCGAGCAAACTATTCCAGAATCGAGAGCTTTCGAGGACACGCCACGACACGGAATTTTCCTTTTTCTGTCGTTACGAACTATTCCACAATTATCTCTGTTCGTTTACTCGCGGATCAACCTTCCCTACCAACGGCCGCTGCTGAAAAACACACCCATTCGACGACACCGGCGCGCTTTCACTGCGCAAGCTCGGGAACCTTGACTCCAGCGTGTTTCGTTTCGCAAGCTTCAAGGGCTGCTCTCGACTTTACAGGATTCGTCGCCGCGACAAATGCCCTTAAACCTATGTTTCCGATGGCCTTATTAACTCACCAAGGCTCGCATCCATCGTGCAAACATTGCGAACGAAGCTCGCGCGCAGAGTTTTCAGTAAAGCTTGCAGAAAAGTGCGGAACTTTCAAATGTTCGATGATCTTCTCGCAAGGCCTCGCGAAATTAAATGCGAACAGAATTGACGAGGCCAATCTTTGCTAAAACTCGTTCGTAGTATGTGCTTTAGCAAATTTTATACGATTACGGCGAAAGCTCGAGCTTGAGATTTGCGAATTTAACGATCACCTCCGTTTCGAGTTGAAAGGCTTCCATAGAAGTGACAAAGAACCGATTAAAAATGTTGCGCAAGCATTTTACATAAGCTCGAGCTTGCGTACTGCCATGTAGTTGCCGCGAGAACGCGGAGTCTCGCCACAGGAACACCGTCGCTATCCTCCAGTGGATTTCGCAACGATTACACCAGCCATTTTCCAACGTTTTACTGTACTTCATCAAATTAACGAAGTAACGAATTGTGTAACAAAGATAGACTCCGGATTTCAAAATTCCCGGTATCGACAATTGCGAGGAACGGAGTTTCTTTTTAAATACCATACGAGCGATAGAAATGATTAACTGTAATTTAAAATGTTAAAAACGTTAGAACAATTTCAAGATACTGTTATCTTCTTAAGAAAGAAAATAAATGTCTATATCAGTCCAGTTTGTTGCAAATCAGGTAGAAAATTTTTATTTTGTGTAATCATCTAGGAGTAAATTATTCTGCACAGCTCTGGCAGAAAGTAAATGCATTTCCTACAGATGGAGCTGCATCCTATACCAATGTGCACCACAGTCTATTTTTTGTATTTTTGATTAACCTCTTGTATCCAGATACCGATAATAAGGGTTAAACCATTTTCACTGACAGAGTGAATCTATATCTAGAATACAATATCCAGAAGAATTTACATATTGGACATTTCACATGGGACAACCCTTAAAATTTATAAAAATTTTAATGTGAGCGGCAAGTAATTAATTTGATCGCACGCCGAGTATATTCGTCATACACAGAGCTAGGGGGTGCATGTAGTAGATTCCTCTGTAAAAGAGTGGGAGTAGTCGTGCAAGGCTCCGAAACATTTGGCGATGTGGGCGCCATGTTCTGAGGATGTACATATGTCGGACGTTTATGATGCAGAGGAAAAATAGCTCGGCGGAACGAAAAATTCGTAAACGTTCGGAGGCCTTCGATTCGCGAGTAGCCGAGGCTCGTTGCACGCAAAGGCGGCGCGGCGCGCCTTTGTCTTAACAGCGTTGAAACGTCATTCTTCGATCATTCGGAGAGCAAACACAGACTTTCGATCGAGGGGAAAAGAACGAAATCGTTTCTACTCTATCCGAGAGTCTCCTTTCCTCGCATCGCCCGAATCCTACGCCGATTCGGATTTTCATCGCGTTAACCCAGAAGCAAATCGTTCAAATTAGATAAGAGTTAAAGAAGCCCGGCCGCCGAAGCGAAGCCGCGATCGTTTTTAGAAATTGCAAAATCGTTGTATCGATGCAACGTCGAGGAAGCCATAATGGATCGACCTGACCCTGTTTCAGTTATTACGCGGACAATACGGATAATCGTCGCGCGCCGATCCAACGGCGATCTTATTTCTAAGGTTTTAATCGCTGCTTTTCATCCCGCCGAAACCGGAACATTCCAATCTCCTCGAATTTTAGCTATACGCTCTGAACACGAACAAATGAAAACTACAGTCACTCAAAGTGGAAATCGTATATAATCTTACTTATGGTTTGAATTCCTTCTAACTTTTTTATTTCATCATTCTTTCAATTTTTTGTTTCGGAATGTTGTAAACAAGACTTCTAGAATTTAATGTGGAAGGATACACAATCGAACAACGAACAAAAATCACCGAATTTTATTTCGAAAACCAACGTTTTCAAAATAAAACGGTCAATTGTTTTGACGCAGCGTGCATATCGTCGATATTTCAATGTGCCGACGGCACCCACAGCGCTAACAATATATCGTTTGGTTGCAAATTTTCGACAAGGAGGGTCAGTAAGGAACCTCTCCAGTACAGTAAGACCTCGTACGACGCGGCGCACACAAATGAAATCGTCGGTTAAGAGAGAGGGATGTTACCATAAAAATGTTATTATTATAAAGGAGTATACATAGTCCCGTCTAGGGCTCGGTATTCCTAGTATATCTAATCCGGGGATTGTACGATTTTCACTGTGAGTGACTGTATTCCACTGTGAACATGAACGGGAAATACTGAGTGGTTACGATGGTGAATTTAATGTAGCTTCGTGTGCGATACATTGTATATTATACACGTCCGAAATCGTTCATTTACCTTTGGAATTCGTTGCAATGTTAGCGAGCGCTCGGAACGGTGGGTTCGATTCCAGACGATCGATGAACTTCCAGTTGCGCGAGGCATTTATGGCGAGCCGATCGAGAGACTCTTTTCCATTCGTCGCAAGATCCGATCGATCGATCGATAAAGACTTCGATCGGTAATTCCTAGCAACTTTAGCGGGCCAAATTTCCGTAGCATTTGTCTCCTCGACGATCGCAGTCGTCTTTGTCCGAGGACTTACTGGAATGTGCTCTTCCTCCTTGATGAAACCCTGTGGTTCCTTGGCAAAAATGGTCGTCGAGTTCGCAACAAGGAGCGTCTTCTCGGTCCTCGTTTCACTTTCGAGTCTCTCTTTGCTCGAGCTCGATTCAGCGGAGTCGTGTCTCAACATCCTCTGCTGCTCCGTCAGAAACATCCTCAGTATCAGCAAAGACTCGTTCAAGTTTTCGTGTCGCTTGTTCAGCCGACTCTTGGCGTCGACATCGTCGCCGGCGATGCGCCCAGCGAAATTGCCGGCTCCTAAAAGCGGGATCTCGTCCGAAGGAGGATCGTCGGCCACCATGAAATTCAAGTCAGGTTCGGCTGCCAGGTGATTCGGCCGTCGCAGAAGCTTCGGGTCCGGCGGGACCCAGAGGAACAAATAGTACGCGCTGAGGACTATAGCCACGAAACTGACGGAGAACATGTAGGCCACTACGGTGACCAGGCGGATCAGCTTCTTGGGTGGTTTGGTCTCGTACAAGTCCGCGTTCGGGTCCTTCTTGTTGGGGTCAGCGTTCGCTGCGGCGGCTTCTGGTTCGCCCATCTTGCCTCGAGTTTATATCGAATTTCCACGTGTTCCTCTTAGTCGGTCCTCACGTCTTGGTCGTTGTAGCATCCATCTCCTCGCGTTGGAATCATCGCGTGTGATCGACGAGCTACATTCCGGTGGAAAATTTTCAGGGAAACCTCACCGAATCTGTACGCTCGTCTTCGAGGAATCAGTTCGGGAGAGTCGAGGACTATTCGACAGTTTGCACCCACGGTTTAATCCATTAGTGGTCGATTTGAAATGATGCACCACGCGCGTCGACTGCTCTTCGTGTCCCTCCAAACGAAGACGAAGATGCGTTCAGGCAGCGCAACCACGCACTACTGCAACTTTCTCGATGAACGTTCGTAGTAAAGCGCCCGTTCCTTCAGCACGTGTTAGCCCCGCGCAAGCGTCCTTACCCGGTTCCAGGCTCTGTGTGCGAATTCTTTATTCGCAGTCCGGTTCATCAGCCATCTCACCTCGACCCTTCTGAGAAGCCCGAGCAATTCCGCTCGTCGTCAGAAAGGTCGCTAATTTTCTTCCGATCGCTCGCGCGGGAAGCTCTCGCCGCACTGCCCAGCGGAAACTTTCGAATTCGCATGATCGCGGGGGTAAGAGGATGCGTCAACGCCGACCGAATTTAATTCTTGCCGGCTGGTCGAAGCGGTGGTCTCGTCCTGAGATTGCTTCGACAACGTCTGAAAACGTTGCGCCAAATTTCGGTGTTGTTGAGAACCTTCGAATTCGAAGAACAAGAGGTCCGAGAACTTTGGAGCGAATCATAAATTCGTGCGTCTCTTTTATATATTACTAGACCGCGGATTTCATGCGCGCATGGTTTTTCTTGATAATTATGATTTTTG
Source organism: Lasioglossum malachurum (assembly GCA_028455605.1). NCBI lineage: Eukaryota > Metazoa > Arthropoda > Insecta > Hymenoptera > Halictidae > Lasioglossum > Lasioglossum malachurum. The sequence continues at coordinate 31,882,201 of CM052314.1, forward strand.
GTTACTAGAAACCACTTTTTCCTTTGCGAAAGTGTTCGTCGCAGCAGTGTTAAGAAGTTATTAAGGAAAAACGCGGACCAGTAGGAGCGCGGCTACGGCGGACGAGTTTTGTTGGCTCGGCCAATGTCGATGGTTGGCCCGCGTTTTTCGTTAATACTCGCGTAACAAAGCTGCTCAGGGATCACCCTCTTCAAAGGCAACAATTTTGGCACACCCTGTATTGCGGTGCATATGGTATATGTCATAAGTCATAAGCTAAACAAGTAACAATAAGTAAGAGAATTACGTATGAGGAAACGTACGAACTTGTGAGTCAGTCGACGATATATTGGTACCTGGAATCGTTGTTCTGGATTCGACGACGAGCACGGCGAACTCGATGACGCAACGCTGGAATTTCGTGGAGTTTCTTCTGGTCGGGGACTCGCCGTGTACGACAGATTAGGGACGCGTTGTTGACTGCTCAACACTCGGAAAAGTTGAGTCAACAGGTCGTTCGAGCCTTCGAAACAAGGTATCGGTATCGCCGATTGACTGTTTTGTTGAGCAATCAAGCAATTCAGCGCTGGCAACAGTGTCGGGGCGTAAAGCAACACCGCTAATCTACAAACGATTAACAGATATAAAGGAACGAACCGAGGTATTTCACTCTAAATTCATCCTTTCGTAAATCATATTCATTAATATTTAGATATTAAGAAATAAAATTTTTTGCTCGAACCGCAACAATCGAACGGTCACTCCGTTCGGATCCAGCACCGGATTCGATAACGCAGGTTGCACCATCGGAGTGCAAGCGGTGTGCACGTTGCTTCTCGGTGTTGGCACTCTTTTCTGCGTTCGAACATTTTTCTGTAGCATTCTCATTAAATGCCTGGCCTGATCGTTCGTTAAACCGGTCCTTTCTTGTTGCAACTTTCGGAGACGATTCTCCTCGCGTCGCGCGAAAGCGTTTTCGAAGCACTTGATCCGCTTGATCGCGCGTTTCTCCGCGAGATTGTCGCTCGACTCTCGTACCATGCTCTCGGGATTCCGACCGGAGTCGTCTCGATGAAGTTTCGACTCCATCGTCGATGGCAATATCGACCCGTTTGCATTAAAGCCGCTCTGCTTATAATCCTCGTGTTTGACATCGGAGTCAATACAGCGCGACGTTTCCGGTTCGCGTTTCTCGTCGGATCTTTGGCACGCTTCCATCAACACCTTTTCATCGACGGTGGCACCGACGATTCAGATATACAATAATTAAAAACACGCCGACGATTAAAACCGTAGGATCACTAAATCTCGAACCAAAGCACCTGCGCTAGTTCGTTCGACTTCACTCTTTGAAATCAGCCTAGATATACATCATTCTCCTATTTTTGTTCGTTACAATGGTTTACACATCAGTCGACTCGAGATTTAACGATCCTTTAATCTTGATTTTAATTTCGGAACAGATTACATACATTTCTCATCGGAGGTTGTGGGTTCTGCGTATTAGCGGTGATCGAGGATTTCCCAGAACTACCGGCCATGTTGGTCGCGTCGCGTTTGTTTCCAGAGTCCAAGATAATGTTGTTGTTCGCGCGTAGACTCGTGCCCGTGTTTCCATTCGGGAAAAATTGATGAACTTCGGGCCTATGTACCGTTTGATCGCGTCTCGAGTCATGGGTCAAGGGTGGAGAGTCTTCTGGGAGAATCACAGCAACGTTGTGCGCCGAGCAGACAGCCGTGGAGTCGTTGTTCAATATTTTTGGTCGGCACGAGTGGCTTCCGGGGTCTCTTATGGGGTACACGTCGTTCTGCGAATTCTAATCAACATATTTTAATCACTCTTTTAACACTTTAAGTGGCAATCCGTCAATCTAAAAATTCCACAAAATCAAAGAAGAAAATGACGAAGGAACAATATATGTATATCCGTTGGCACAGTTTACCTGGAAAGTGTTCCTGCAGTTCCTCCAGTTCGCATAATCCACAGTCGAATCTCTTCCTCTTCTCGCATGCTGCCTCCTCCTCGAGGAAACATTAATTTTCTCTCGATTTAGAGCGTCTTGCGAGCCAACGGTGGTCTCTCTTTGACGTCCAGACGAATTCCCACCGTTACACCCGTATTTCTTCGCGAGCGAGCATTCCTTCCAGTTCGTCTGCGACTCGGAAACATTCGATTCTCAAGTGTGCGTACGAAATGGGACATTCGAGAGAGATTAATGTTGGAATACCGTTTGACGTAGGGGAACGGTGTTCCGTGGTATCAAGGGGAGCAGCATTTTCGTTCTGGTCAATTCTCTTTCCATTGCCGCGTACCTTTCTTCCATCTGTCTTATGTATTCCAGCAAATATTGGTCGGTTGTGCTTCTGTAATTCCACGAGATAAAAATCGCTTAAGACCTAAATCAATT